>CVRI01000048.1:858813-1143902 GCA_900005825.1 Clunio marinus
AAATTATATTATATTATACTAGACACAGAAGGAGAACTAACATCAGAACCAACACCAGAACCTACACCAGAGCCAACACGAATTGCAGAACCCTGTTTGCGAGAAGTTGAACTTTGCAATGAAAAAGACTTTAAAATTTGCACTGAACTTTATAGATTTTCAAAGGCAGGCTGTGCTGAATTAACGCAGGATAAGCACTTGTCAGCAAGGACAAAAGGACCATATATGTGTGAAGTACATTCGGGTACAGATTGCCTTGGTGAATCTGCTTTTGTAACTCAGTCTGGTGCTAATTATCCATTCGAAATACAATCAGTATCTTGTAAATGTGATTATCCCGGTGTCGCGTAATCTTCAGGATTAAGTTCTTTTCGCATAACCCGCCGGGGTTCGGAATTTAATCTCTTGTGAATAGGGAAAATTTTTTATTTGAAATTATTTAAAGTGGTTTCGGACAGCTATTTTCATGAAAAATAAAAATTATAATTGCTCTCCAACTCTTGTGAATGCTTTAATGACGATTTTTTTTTCTTGTCTCCTGCGACATTAGAAATATTCAATTTGTTTTATATTGATTTTCATTATATTTAAACAAATTGGATCTGCTGATGTTCGAAAAAAAATCCGCGTGAAAATAAAAGACATATGAATGAGAAGAGAAATCTTTTCAATAAAATTTTCAAAAACGCAAAAGAAAATATTGAAATATTATTTTGTCAAACGTTTGAGGTTGAAAGAATAAAACTTCGAAATCGTTTTGAATAAAAACATTTAAAAAGTATTTTAACTTTGTGACAAATTTTTTATTTTCTTTCAGTTTTTTAGTAAATTTAACAATAATCGAGTTGTTCAGTTAACCGAAGCTAAATTCTGACGAATTTCCCTTAAATCTGCTGTTAATTGTTGCATTTCATTTCCTTGCGTTTTGTAAAGAACATTCAACGTTGCCGACACTAATTCCTCTATTTTTGCGATTGTTCGACGACTGTGGATTAAAATTAAAGACAATAAAACAAAATAAAGTTTAAACATTTCACAACACTCACCGATTTTTACTCGAAGACAAATTATTCTGCAAAATAAGTTGTAAAAGTCGTTTGACTGATCGAATCAAGAAGAAATCAACAGAAATGATCGACGTAACAATCTTCACATAACTGTCAAGTATTTGATCGATTTCCAGATTCATTTGGAGAAGCATTTCGGGTACTGGTGAGTTTGGCAAGTTGAGATCAAAGCAACGTTTCTCTAGTTCATCGATAAGGAAACCTGAACAAAGAATTGTGATTAAAAAAGGAAATCTTTGGTGAAATTAAAATTAATTACTTAATGGAAAACAAGGCCCAACTCCATAATCATTGGATAAACTTTGAACTTTCGACAAAAGTCGTTTGGCTTTCTCTGCTGGACTTCCAGGTTCGTTCTGTTCATTGTCGAGAATTCGACTCCACACAGAACTAATGAGAAGTGGCTCGTTATGATGTGAACAATTAAGAATCATTAATTGTGACTCCCACAAGTTGAACTTCTCAGCAAAATCAGAATAAAGTTGACTCATATTTAACAAGCGCATGTCTAGAGTTTTAATTGCATCGCGAGCTTGTAATGCGTCGATGTTCCGCGGTCTTGCACTTGTCATCGTGTCGTAGATTTGCTTTTGAACTTGAGAAATGTCCAATTTATCTTCCAAATCACGAAGGAATTCACCATGATGTGCTGCATAACCAACTGTTGCACTTCTCATACACATCACAGCCCTAGCCAAATATTCAATTCGTTTCGATAAATTGACATTCTCACTTGGCATCGTTGCAAGTTTGTCGAGAATCTTCGCAGCTGATTGATGTTGTCCATTACGTTCGTAATATTTCCATAACAAATCAGCAAGCTCAAGATTCACTGGCATTTGATTAACTGAACGTGCTAAGAAATCACCAAGCGAACTGTTGCTAATGTCAAGGATTTGATTGTAAAGACCATTGTAAAGCATCCATTCATAAACAGCGACATGAAGAAGTTGATCTTGACTTTGAAGTGCAATATTTAAGACATTATGCAGTTGCGGTGTAATTATTCGACTGCCACTCGCTTGTCCTTCATTTCCATTCACGAACAGATATTGAAACATGTTTTTAACTTCTTCATAACATTTCATTCTTGTCGTAAACGCAATAAATCCATCTTGATCTTTCTGTTGAATTTGATTCATATCAAATGGATAATTATTCTTGTAGAAATGTAATCCGCTTTCATTTGGATCAAATTTATTAGCGAAAGTGAGGCAAAGTTTGATTACACCTTCATAGAATCCGGCAGCTGTAAATTGTTGACAAATATTTGGCAGTGGAAGTTTCGGAGCTGCTTGACAACATAAATTGAGTGCTCTTGATAATCCTTCCATTCTTTCATCATCATTTGTACATGTTCGTGAAAGTTTCAGAATTTCTGTTGCTTTATGTGACACGGCGTCTTCATTACGATAAAGCGATGGACAAACATCACGAAGCTTCTCAGATATTAATTTAACACTTGCATTATCATTCAAATAAGTGTTAATCAAAGTAACAATTAACAATGCACACAACTCATTACGATATAAAATAATTTCACGAAAGTTGCAACTGTCAAGAACTTGACGTTGTTCGACAGTTAATTGTGTGACAAGAACATGAAGTTGATGTTCACAAAGAATCTTCCACAATCCAACAACTTCACAAACATATCTTATAAAGCCAGCAAGAGCATCCAAGGATTTCTTCTCTTCACCATAAGCTTCATCTCGTTTCTGTAAATGTTGATGATTCATTTGATGATTTCCATTCAATTGATGATGATGATGACTAGTCATGAATGATGATTGACTCATAATCATGTTATCACTTGTTGACGACATTTTCATCAAACCAATCACTGAATTTGATTCAATAAACGATCGAATACCGAACAAATCGTTTAAGATCTGATTGCAATCATGAATTGTTATTGTGCTTGTGAGATTTTTTGTGTCAATACATTTTCGATTCCATATTGGACGAAGAATTCTTGCAATATGTAAATAAAGTCCACCATGTTTTGCTGAATATTTCAGATTGCAAATATCCATTTGTTGTGGCTGTTGCTGTTGAGATGAAGATTGAAATGTTGTGTTGTTACCACCACCGAATTGTGTTTGATGCATTAAACTTTGTTGGA
This sequence comes from Clunio marinus, assembly GCA_900005825.1. Taxonomy (NCBI): domain Eukaryota; kingdom Metazoa; phylum Arthropoda; class Insecta; order Diptera; family Chironomidae; genus Clunio; species Clunio marinus. Next base: position 862,006 of record CVRI01000048.1, read on the forward strand.
TTTGTGAAGCGGCTCTCGATTGTGCGTATGGTGTTGACATGAAGATTCTTGGCGATTCAGCAGCACCACTTTGCATTTGTTGTAACATTTGTTGTTGTGTGAAGAACAATGGTTCGCCGCCATACCGGAAGAAAGCTTGTTTCGCCCACGCACTTAATTCAGTTCCAATCATCGATTCCATACAGGCAAGCATCAAGCTTGTTGCACAAGCTTCAGGTTCGGTGTGAATATCAAAGAAAGCTTTAACAGCATCATGATGCGCGCCATGACAAGAAACGAGAACTTGTTGAAGAAAATCGACAGATTTAAGTAATTCAACAATGTGTGCGCCTTGAGTGGTCAAAAGAATTAACTTCCTCGCTTTTCTCGATTCTCGAAGAGGAAATTTCATTGTCATTGATGATTTATCTCTCATTTCAGCAACTGCCCAAACTTGTCCATCGAGATTTGCTGTTGTTGATGATTCAGCAAGTGATCGTCGCATTGTTTCTGTGAGTGGCGTTAATTCTGTGTGTAAGAATGGCTCGGAGCTTAATGACCAGAGAATATCTAAATCTTGTTGTGGTGTTGAAATCATCAAAGTTGAACCACCACAACAAAAAGCTGAGTGAATATTTCGAGGCTTTCCACACGTCGCATTTGGAGTGTAACCGGGCGGCAATCGAACATGTTGTAAAGAAAGATTTTGAATTCGATATTGTTGTATTTGTAGATCAATCATTGATTGAACATTAGAGTGATAAGCACTCATATACATTCGAACACCACTTTGTGTAACTGCAATTAAATGAAGTGCTGAATATTCACCCAACATCAACACACAAATGTCAACAACTGGCTTGAAAACTGAAGAGTCGACAGTTTTAATAATATTGGCAGCAGCATTTGCAAGGTCGTTTTGCGACAGTCTTGTAATTCGTCGTGCTGAATTATCAGACAAATCCCAAGCTTCAATGGCACCATTTTCCGACAAAGTATACAACAAGTTTCGTTCATTATCAATTTCAATTTTTGCAATCGCATCACTTTCAGAAAACACTTTCAAGAATCCGGGGACAACAAGAGAAATTAAGCCTTGCGAATGATTCACTTTCTTGCATCGTTTTCCAAACCAATTGGATTCTGCTTGGTACGTGACTTCATATAAACAACCGTCACGTCCTCCAAGGAATATTCGACCATCAGATGATCCTTTAATACAAGTCATTGAGATATTATCGGTATTTATGACGAATATCGGTTTGTTCATTAATTGCATCTCCTCGTATGTTGACGAAATGAAAGAACGTGAAGGCGATGAAATCGTTTTTGTGGTGTCGCCGAAAGTCACACCGAGAATAATTATTTCGATTGGCGTTGTTAGTACCAACAGATATTTAACATCATTAATGAAGACATTTTTCTTTGGCTCAATTAATCCTACGCTCACGATTAAATGACTTAAGCCGTCGAAGTAAGCGACATCCCGTGAGTGCTCATAAGTCCAAATGTAAATGTCGCTGTCAATTGTTAGCCATGCTCTTCCTATCTCAGGAAATAATCCCATACGACAATGACATTTAATATCTGAAAATAATGTGTTTAATTTAATTCTTATTTAAATAGATCTTTCGCTTACTTTTGAAATGATCCATTATTTCATTAGGAATTGGAATTTTATTGAGTGTTCTAAGTTGAGATAAATCTTTAAGTCTTCCTTCTGTTAAATTTGCTAAATCTTGATAATCGAAGTCGTTGAGACCACTGTACGATCCTTGATTTGTGAGGGCGCTCTGAATATAAAAATTGTTGTTAAAATTAATTTCATTTGAGGTTAAAAAAATAAATTGAGAAATTCACAATATTGCTATATTTGCTAGAATTTATAAATTGGATAAGTTCTACTCATTCAATTAGTTGACAATGTGTCACAGAAATTATTATTTTTTCTTATTATACAAATATTCTTCTCTATCGGCATTTTTTTCATTTAAATTTACCTCAACAGAAATTTGCAGGTCTTTCTTATCATATTCCTCAAGCATTTTACCAGCAACTTCACAATCTCCATAAGCTCCTGTTTCTAGATTCATTTTTATATTTATTTAATCACTGGATAAAGCTCAAACTTAATATTTTTAAACAATTTCAATTGTTATTTTTTGAAATGTTTATAAAATTTTATATGGCGTAGGAAGTTCCCTCGAAAGTTTTGGCGGGCCCCCGGATTTGAAATTAAACGTTTCTTCTCATGTGCGTAACTTGGATTAGGTGTTGAGATTATCGGATTACTTATTTTGTTACACAATAAGTTTAAGAAATATGACTCTTGCCTGCTAAGTATAACAAAGACATTTTTATACTTATCATTAATGATTACTGTGTAGTAAGTGGAATGTAATCAAAGGTCATTGTACCTCGTAATACAAAAGTATTTAAGTAAAATTCATTTAGGTAATTTTTTGATAATAAAAAATGCGACACAAACAAAATTATAACACGCACGGGTTAAGCGATAGGGGCTTATCTTCGACATAAAAATTAATATTTCTAAATACGAAAAGAAAAAGAAGTATGAAAAGTTTCAAACTGAGTCTGTAATAAAAAATCATTTTTCTTCTTTTTGGAATCTACATAATGTATTTAATTGCATCTAAATATATATTTTTATTGGAAACAAATAAGTTTTATTTCTTTGCGAAAAAATGTTTTGAGAGTCAAATAACTACTTTTAACTTCTTGAAGGTACTTCATCATTTGCATCAACATTTTATGAGTGCTTATTTATTTAATACTTTTAAACATAAATTTTTCTCCCAGCCGATTGCTATCAAATAAAACATTGTCTCAATTTTACGTCAAATTCTTTTTTTAACATCAACTTTTTGTATCTATGACACAATGTACTGGAAATAGGCAACAAAAACAATAACTTGGGATTATCAAATAGTCTCAATTTCAAAAATATCATAAGAAACATAATAATTAATTAATAAAGATGAAAAAAAAAATGATGAACTTATTTATCGTTCTATCACTACTAAATATATCATAAAGATGGAAGATTTCCTTCAATCTTTTCATTTTCAATAATAGAAACTTAAATGAATTCTTTTTTTATTTCTTCTGTTAGAATGTGGATAAAATTGTTGGCAAATGTTGCGCTATAATTAAGTTTTACTTTGTATTATATGTAGGTAGGTAGCAATCATTGTATTGCCCACAAAAATATATACTTTGGAAGTACGATAAAAATTCTATTCTTAAAAATAAATAAATGTTTTTGTTTTCTTCTTTTGTTTCTTTGAATAATCATTTGTCTGGTCTAGAAAGCGAAATTGTTTGCAAGTAGGTAAGTAGATTTGCCTCTAAGGAAGTTGCAGGTATTTAATTATTAAATCTTTATATAATGTACTTCGACCCATAAGTACATCGTTTTCATTTATTGTTTGTTTTCTTCAATTTATGGGAGTCAAATCATGATTCATGCATCAAATACATAAATAATTTTCCTTCAACGATGTTTTCTTCTTTAATTCTTTGGTTCCCATGCAGATGACATTTATTGATAAACAACTCCTTCATTTCCATTAAAGTTATTAATTTTATACGAAGAAAAGTTTAACTTTCTTTTATAACATTTAACATACTTATTGATCGTTTTGTAATTTCTAACAAAAAAAAAGAACTTTGATTGACAATTAATGGATGGAAAAAAGAAATGTAGAAAGATAATCATGCGGAAATGTTTTAAAAAATACACATATGGTAAAAATAGATATTTGTTGTTATGAATTTGTCGAGCGATTCAAAAGCGGCTGCTCAACTTCAAGCTCAGTTCCATCGTTTAATTCAACAGACGCTTTCTGTGAATTGGACATAGATGCAATATGATTGCCGCTTAGATTTCCTTGACTATAAGTGATAACTTTCGCGTCACCGTCAGTTTCAATCTGCAACTGGTGGTTGCTGTCAGATTGAGTCATTAAACCTTGATTTAAGACTGGAGAAGCTGGTTTACTGATTCTCGGTGAATTCACGTTAGTGTGAACGTTACTGTCGTCTTCGTCAAGTGAATAAAGAAGCTAGGTAATTTAAAGAGGAAATAAAATGAAATTGAAAAACTTTCATTAAAAATTCTTTCGTCACCTTTTCAACTTCGTCATCGAATGGTTCGTTGCTGTGTTCACCCATACGTCTTGATTGCTCCATTAAAGTAGCACGTTTTGCAGCAAGATAAAGAGATCTCTTTACCACCAAATAAATAACTTCCGTCAGCGCTTTCACTGAATAATCAGGAACGAACGTGTGTCGTAATATCGCATCCATGTTCAATGACTGTAACGATCCCATGACGTTACCTTGTGCCGAGCCTTGAGCTGTAAGTTGTTGAGATGGTGAATCAAAACCAACGTTTGGTGCAAGCGCTTGAATTCCAAATTGTGTAAAAGGTCCACCTTCAAATACAAGATTCTCTTTTCCAACCGTCACTTCAACGCGTCCTTCAAGAATCAATACAAAAAAGTCGACACCTTTTCCTTGCTGGAAGATGTACATGTTCGGATCGTTTTTGTTCTTCGACTTGATTTTAATATGACGAACAATGTCTTGGTTCAATAAACGTCGAAGAATATTCTCAGAAATATGTTCGCGTTTGAAAGGTTCGAGAGCTAAATTTTTAATTAAAAAAGCAAAGAATGCGTCAGATTTTATGAGCGATCAAATCATGTAAATATTTATTTAGATATTTATTTAAAATTAAATTTGTGACACAATAACAACAAAAACAAAATTCAACTTACTTGTGCTCATAAATTGGAAAGCAGCCAATGTCAATTGTGGCGAAATTCGAACTTTTTGTGTGTCTGGTCGTCGTTCAACGAAGAATGAGAAGTCGTTCAATCTTTGGGGTCTTGAACGACGATTCTTTGTGCGATTGTCAGTGATGCGATCAGTTTCGTCCTGATAAAAATTTCGTCTTGATTAAATTAATTTCTTATTAATTAAGTAAAAGTTTTTGAATCTCACCATAATTTCAGCTTGAATTAATTCTTCTATAACATCTTCAAGTGTAACTAATCCAATTGTCTCATAAAACGGATCACCGTCGCCATCATTATTCACACGATGAACAAATGCCAACTTTAATAATGAACATAAATCATTGAAAGACTTCTAAATATTATAATTCAACTTACATGTCCCTTGTTTCCTTCCTTAAACTGTTTAAACCTTTTTGTCCATGAAAAAGAAAAATTAATTAACGAAATTGACGAAAAAGTTTATTAATTATTTCCATCACTTACATCACATCTAAAGTTACGTCATCAAATACGAAGTGACACGGATTTTGATAGAATTCGCAAAGCATACGAAGTTGAGTGTTGTCGTCAGTGTCTACAAAAGCCAAGTCCTTGATATAAAGTAACGAGAGAATATTTGTCCGTTGACCTTCGTAAACGGGAATTCGAGAATATCCTAAAGAAATATTAAAAAAATTGAAACAAAAATTCTTTAAATATCTCAAAAATCTTTTCACCTGAATTCATAATTTTAGAAATCGTTTCGAAATCTAAAACTGAATCAATTGGAAGCATGTATGCGTCATCAATCGGTGTCATTATATCACCAACAGTCTTTTTACGCATTTCAAGAACACCAGATATGATGTTAACTTCATCCTTGTCTAAGTCATTATGATCTTTCGTAACTTTAACCAGTTCGTTTAATCTCTAATGATTGATGTGAGAAATAAATCAGAATCTAATTAATTATTATGTCATCGAAGTAAAGTCTCTTTAAATCAATAATAAAACAATAATTTATTGATACAAGACTTTAAGTGATAAGGAGAGTTGGATTAGCAAAGCTTATGAAGTTTTTTTTCCTACTTTTGGCAATTGCCAACCACGACTTACCTCCCGATTGTAATAAGTTCCGATTTCTTCACCAAGTAAATAATCCAGGATTTTTGATGTCGGATATGAGAGTGGAAAAGTGAGCAGCATAATGAATTTTGTTACCATTATAGTCTTTGCACCAACAGCAAGTCCATGACGAGAACATATCGCCTGATGTGCAGAAGCACAAAAAATTATTTACAAGAGAACAAGAAAGTTAGTTAGTTAACATTGAACATTTTATTTCGACGTTGATGTAAACCTGAGGTGTGATCTCGCCAAAAATGACAATCAGCAGTGTTGAACAAATAACAGCAACTAAACCGCTGGTTAAGCTGTCTAAAAGAATGGTGAACGTGGAGTTAACCAGTACATTACCCAAAAGAATGCTGCACAAGAGAAAGTTTCCGTGATCACGAACTGGCTGAATAGCATTCGCGTAACGCTTTTCGCTCTCCGATCCAGTGTTGCATAAAATCTGTGAAAACGAAATGAATATGATCGAAAATAGAATGGAGATGTCTATTTATAGAAGCATAAATATAAATTTCTCACTTTAAGATCAGTTCGGTCGAGTGACATCAATCCCAAATTAAGACCCGAGAAAAGTGCCGAGAAACACAAACAAGTCAAAATGATGATGATTTGAATCCATAATGGAAGTAGCGGCTCTTGACTTTTAATGCTCATCCATTCATCTGTTCCTTGGTGGAAGAACATCTAATGCGAAAAATTTTCATTGATTCAAAAGAATTATTTGTGAACTTTCGTCACACTCACGTTCGGTTCATTTGCAGCACAAAAATAAAGCATCATCGTGCTTTCTGGAAGAAGAATTTCAACTTTTGCATTCGTTGTCGATTCCAATTTATTTATTTTAAATTCATAATTTGGAATCATCGTGTTGCATTGCGCTCCAAACTCAGGTGTTCCCGATGTAAGACCAATCGTTGTGTTTTCTTTAAATCCAAATCCAAATAAGCGCAAAGTAACTTTGGAACCTGATCTGATGACAGGGACGCCATCTTCATTCTCAGGCTCTTTATCAGAATGTTCAACACGAAATCCAACGATTCTCAAATCATCATCATTCGTTACTTCTCGTTTTACAATTTCACGCGGTTTTGTGCTGTAGAGATAAAAAATTTATGTCAACAAAATAAATTAAGAAGTTTCAACTTTTTTTCTCGTAAAATTGCTTCATAGGTTATTAAAATTACTGGATATTTCCGGTGATGTTTCGTTCAAATCGCGCAACAATCTGTCTCTATTTTTTCAATATTAATCGTCTAAATTAATTGATTGTTTATCACATATTTAAACATTCACTTTGGAGTAGATGTAGTAAGTGTTTAATATTATCATTCATAACAAACGAAATTCAGAATTGTTTCCTCTTTAATTGTATAAATAAAGTTGAAATGGTATTAAGTATCAAAAATTCGTCATCAAATTCCTCAATGAATGAAAATAATTTAGTTAAATTTAAAGTCGAGCCCTCAAAGCGTTTCTTCTTTCAAAATTCTTATTATATCAAATTTTATCCACCTATGTAGTGTGAAACTTTCTAATATTTCCTGCGTTTTGTCATATGATTATTATTTGTTACTTAACACCAGCAAATTTCTTTATAAAAACATTAAATTTCATCGTAACATTGGAAACAATTAGTGTCGTAGGTGGCTAATAGTCATATTCATGTTAATTTCAATGATTAAAAGCTTCTAAGATCTTTTCTTGTGGAATTTAAAATATGAAGAAATCCATCTGATGTTTGTTTACTTTTAAAGTTTTTTCATCAGCGCGAAACGCACGTTTTTTTATATTTTCAATGAAGAATGAAAGCCTGAGTAAAAAACACAATGTTGACTCATTGAACATTTTCTTTTTTTGACAACATACAATGAAGGAAGGAAAATTGCATTCAAGGAGAAAGAAAAATCGACAATTTTATCTTACCTTTCGATACGAAAGCGAGAATAATCGCCTAAATGTTGGAAATTATCAAGCTTTTCATTATAATAGCAAAGGTAGAATATTTCTCCAGTGTATTGAGTTGCGTGATTGATTTTTAGAAGAAACTTCCCTTTACTAATATTTTCATCGATTTTCCATGCGGGAAGTGTTGACGACGACTCGGAACATGCAGACCTTGATTTAGTTGACCTCAGATAAATGGAATTTTGATTTATATCATGGAAACCTTCGATGGATATTTCAAATAATCTCCAGTCGTCATCGTTTACTTCGTAGCTTGAAATATCATTTTTCACATGATCGATTGACTGATAAGTTATCAGCGATGAATCACTGTAAGCGTTTGAAATCTCCGTAATATCTTTTATGTGCACATTTCGCGTTTGTCGAATTCTATCTTTAAGATAAATAGCACTGTTATCAATTTTCAGAGACGTGACGACAACTGGTGCAGCAATAAAGAATGCAACAAACATCAACAGTAAATGCGCTTTAGTTCTTAATCCTTTCATTGTATAAAGTTTAATTAAGTAAGTCAATTTTTTTATAGCATTCACCAATCACTTAACACTTCAATACCAGACTTTTTTATAAGACGAATTAATAAATTTTTATTAATTAATCACTATTTTTTTTATAGAGACTTGAAAAACAAATTTATAAAAAAATCACAAAAAAAAATTCACGAATTTTCGCGAAAGCAAACAGTATCATAAAACCAACATTTTTGAAAGTCAGGTGTGTGATCCCCCGTCAACACATGAAATTGTTTTTGATTAATCTATTTATTTAAACAATTACTTCAATCAGAAAATATTTGAAAACGTCCTGAATCAATCAAATTTTCTCAGTGAACAAGTTCAGAATTAAAAGAAAATGATGAACTAACAATAAATTGACTGACTGTCAAATGTGCTTTTCACCGGCTCGTTGTAATTTCGATAAAAAGCTTTTGATTTTATGCCTTTCCAAGTTCACTTCGCATCATTTATTTGATATAAATTATTTCTTATAACAGTAAAATAAATCAGCATGGCATTTATGAATTATAATGAAATATGGTCAAAAATAATTTTCATGTCTAATATTCGTACGCAACTTGCACTAGTTTAGGGGCGTAAAGTTGCGCTTTAGGATTGAAACTATTTTGCGAAAAAAAATCTGTTTACAAATCATTTAAAATTTTAAAACTTTATTCGTGGAAAATTTTAAATGTTCGATCATATGATGTTGAACAGATATATTGAGAGTTTTCTGAAATATCTAAGCTCATAACTTTACTGTCCGAAGAGATGGTCTTAAGGGGTTGCCAGGTTTTGCTCCAAAACTGTAACGAATAAATAAAACATTTAAATTAACAATAACAAATCGTAGTTTCATATCCTTATTTATTGCACGTTTCTACGTGAGGAATAAAAATATATTTTTGATATCATGCATAAAGCCAAAAATCATTACATTAAGTACACTCGTGGAGAATTAGAAAGTTATTGTAATGATCCAGAGACATGCATAAAAAAGGTGCACAGCATAGAACCAATCACATTCTCTCCTATTATGATCGCAGATTTTCGAAGCACAATCAACAAATTATTGAGTAGCAGAATAGGAAAATACGATGCAAAATTAGAAGGTGTTGTGCTTGATTTTAGAAACACGAAAATATTACAGGCAACAAGTGCCATTCGTCAAGATAGCGCTTTTTCTGTGATAAATATTGAAACATGTTTTTATATATTTTCACCTCGTAAAGGCGCAATTGTCACTGGTACTGTGAAGTACATTAATAGAATGAGTATGGAAACAATCGTTTCTGTAATCATTTATCGAGTGTTCAATGTTAAAGTTACTGTCAAAGGAAGAATAAAACAAGAAATAGATATTAATCAAGAAATTAAAATACGAGTTAAAGATTTTCATTTTGATAATGTTATTCCTTTCATAGAAGGTGAGGCTTTTCATATATTTAGAATGTTTAAATTAATAATCATAAACCATGAATTCTACTTTAATTTCAGGGGAAGTCTTTAAGTCTGAAATTGTTCAATTATCGCAAAGAAAAATTTTCGATGACGCTATCGACAGTGGAATTAGTGACGGGATGGGTGAAAGCAGTTCACAAATTGAAGTCTCTAAAGAACTATATGAAATGGAACCTGCACAGCTTATAAGAGTTAAACATCTGAATGAATTAAATGATGAAGTAGGAAACAGTTCGCAGAAAGAAGTGAAGAAAAGCAGAAAACGAAGAATATCAAAAGATTTCAATGATTCGACGACAATTTCTCCTATAAAGAAAATCAAAACGGAACCAGTAACTGACGATAACAACGTTGATACAATTATTAAACAAGAGTTTGATAGCGAACAAACTTTATCTCAGATATTGAATGAATCACATAATGCAACCGAAAGCTTCATTAATGGATTAGAAAATAATATCATGCAAACAGAATCATCATCCAAAAAGAAGAAAAAGAAAGACAAAAAAGAAAAACGACGCAACAGAGAAGATGATTTCGAAACATCGATTCAAATGCTTTTAAGTTCAGCACCATTTACAAAAGAATAATTAATAAAACATGAATTAAAAGAAAATATTTCTCAACTTACTTTGATTGATCCATCATACGATGAAGAAACGATGAAATGTCCAACTTCTTTTTGGTACTTAACATCAGTCACAATATTTGTGTGTGCTGGAATTGTGTATAATGTTTGTCGTCTTCTCAAGTCCCAAACCTGAATGAAAGATTCAATTTAAAAATAATCCTTGAATTTAAGTTTTATACTTTTACCTTGCAAGTATTATCTTCACTTCCAGTAATCATATGAAAACCATTTGGTGAGAAATCCACAGCATAAATGTTACCCAAATGTCCATCGAGGAACATTATGCATCTGCCAGTTCTCAAGTCCCAAACTCTTCCAAAAGCATCGAGACCACCAGTGAGAGCAACACTTCCATCGATTTGGAAAGCAATTGAATGTACTGCCTTTGAATGTCCTTCCTGATGTAAAACTTCCTGTTTTTGTTCAAGATCCCAAAGACGCCATGAGGAGTCATAGCAAGCTGTTCCCAAGAATCTTCCTGAAGGATGAAACGAAAGTTTCGAGACACGATGCGGAACATGTCCAGAAATGTCTGCAATTGATTCTTCACTATTGAACCCCCAAAGCTTAACCATTCCGTCAGCAGAACACGAAGCCATTGTAACTTCATTAAAGCAATCTGTTGAAATATTGTTACGAAAAGCAACTCCACCAACATGATGTGTGTGACCTCGAAGTGTTTGAATGAGTTCACAATTTGGCAATGACCAGACTTTGCATAGTCCAGACCAACTTGAAGTCATGAGCAAAGATGAATCTTTGTTGAAGCAACAAGCACTTATAGGTCGAGTGTCTCCAACTTGGGAACATTGTGGCACCAATGCTTGAACTTTTTTTTGCAACTCTACAATTCTACTAGCTTTTGTCGCTGAAGGAATTTCTTGAAGCTTTTTTGCTTGATCCAAACGATCTTTTGCTCTTGGTAGTGAATAATCTGCAATCCATAATCGAGCGATTCTTAAAGCTTCACTTCCTTCATGATACCATGTTTGAGAATTGTCTTGTTGATCTTTTGCTGTCACTTTTTTGTTATCTTCTTCGTCTAACTTTTTATTGATTGCATTCTCTCCTAGCATCGACAATAATTCTCTTAAACGAATACGTCTTTCAGCCGGTCCTTCACCAAACAGACAAATAGGTTCGTTAAGCTGTCTTAAGCTCTTCTTAATCTCGGAATCATCAGTACTAACGTTGATTTGACGAGCTTTCTTTTTCCTCTCAAACTCTTCTAATAATGCTGTTTTGTCTCGTTCTCTGAAATGAGAAAATAAATAAATTATTTTATTTAGTTATTATAAACATTTTCACTTACATTTCACTGTCTATATCGAAATATTCAGGAATTTGTGAAGATGTAACAGTTGCAACCGGCACAGTATTTTCTGCCTCACTTCTAATCTGTTTCATCCGATTTTCCATGGTTTCTTCAAGTGATCCATAGTGAATGGTCTTTTGTTTCTTCACATAAACAACTTCTTCTTCATCAGACATGTCTTAAGCTTTACTTTTTTAAGATTTTTATTGAAAAATTATCTAAACGTTTGTTTTGTTTATGTTCGGATAAAACTTGAAGGAATTTCGCCATCCGATCATACAAGTTCGAATCAATTATCCGACATTCGATTCACATGCGTTTTGTTTTCATTTTTTCTTCAAGTGAAATTTTTGAAAATTAAAATTATTAACAAATCTAAGAAATGAGCGACAGCAGTGACAGTGAATTTGATGATTTAGCAAAAGCAATCAAAACATTTGATAGCGATAATGAAAGTGAAAAAGAAGAAAGTGGTCAAAGTGAAGACGAATCCGATGATCATGTTGAAGAAAATGCAAATTCTGCAAATATAAAACGAAAACGTAGAAAAGTTGACGAATTGAATTCCGAAGAGCAGAAAGAATTGGAAAAGTTTCTATTTGGTGACAAAGAAAGTTTAATTAAGAACTTAGAAGGAAACAAAAACATTTTTACTGATGTCGATGGCTCTCATAGTGATGATCAAACAAATACTCGAAACCCTGTTTGGGAAGATCCTGATGATGAAGATTTCAAGAAAAAATCTTTACATGGAGAGTCACAATTGAAAAGAAAATTTGAAAGAATCACTGGAAGTAATCCATCATGGGCACAATTAGATAAGAAGAAAGAAGTTTCAGATGATGATGACAGTGATGACGATTTCTCGAAAACTGTTGGAAGTCTCGCAAAGAAAACAACTTCGAAATCTCTTCCAAAAGGAGAATTAGAATTCAAACGTCTTTCTAACATTAACAGAGCCTCTGCAAAAGAAGGTAGAATAACATCAATTGAGTTCCATCCAAAGTCTACTGTCGGAATTGTTGCTGGAACTAAAGGAATGGTCAGCATGTTTTCAATTGATGGACGTGAAAATAAGAAGTAAGTTTATTAATTTTACTTAAAAAAAAATTATAGTTAATTATTTTTCTTTCTAGAATTCACAGTATAGAGTATGAAAAATATCCAATATATTCTTGTAAACTGAATAAGGATGGCGATGAGATGACTCTTGGATCAACTGATCCATTCTTTCACACATATAATCTTCTCACTGGATATAAACAACGAACACGTCTACCAAAAGATATCAAAAACTTCAAGAGCTTTGAGATCAGTCCATGTGGAAAGTACATGGCATCGATTGGTGAATTCGGTGAAGTTCATCTCTTGCACGCTTTGACAAAAGAACTTCTTTGTACTTTAAAGCAAGAATATCAAAGCACTTCATTAAGCTTTTCGATGGATTCCAACAAGCTCTTCTCACACAGCGATGATAATGAAATAAATATTTTTGATCTTCGAGCACAGCGAGTTGAACATCGTTTCGTTGATGAAGGATGTGTGAATGGGACGACGTTATCGATCAGTCCAAATGGAAGATTTATTGCGACAGGAAGCAGACAAGGATTTGTTAATTTATACAACTATGAAGATGTATTCAAGAATAAAAATCCGAAACCTGAGAAAGCCCTTTCCAATTTGACGACAGAGATAACTGAACTAAAATTCAATCCGATGTCGGAAATTTTGGCTATTTGTTCTGTTGATAAGAACAATGCTGTGAAGCTTGTTCATTTACCTTCAGCTACTGTTTTTAAGAACTTCCCAGTACAGCGTGATGAGTTGGGAAAAGTAACAACTCTTGCTTTCACACCAGCCAGCGGATATTTTGGAATTGGGACTCTCAGTGGACCCGCTCCCCTTTATCGTTTGAGACATTACAGCAATTATTAATTACTTTTAACAAATAATAAAACTATTTTGAATTTATTTCATTTAAATACATAATCATTGTTTTGTTTCTTCTTCAACACCTTTTGCAGTTTTATAAAGCTCATGTAATTGTTGAACTTGTTCATCTCTAAACGTATCTAAGGCTTGTAGATCGAGATCTTTACCAATTCTGCGTTCTTGCTGAACACTTTTGACTCCAAGTTGATTGGCTAAGTTTATTGCATATTCTGTCCATTCAAACATAAAGACAGTGACTTCAGGAGAATCTGTTGTTAGATTTTTATGTCTTTTGAACTCATCTGAAAGAAATATTTATTTACCTAATTTCATTAAAATTTTCCGTTCATGTATAACAAACCTTTTGCATAATTGTTTCCTAATTCTGAGAGTTCCTGAGGTAGTCCTCTGTGCAGTCGAAGTATGGATTTGTACAACGTTTTCACTCTTCTGACATGACTTGAAATACACATTGTTATGATTCAAACTTTTTTGTTTTGAATTAAATTTTCCTTCTCAATTTTAACCCGGATTAATCATTAATCTTAACTTCATCATCATCATCATCATCAGATCAAGGACAGGCACCTATAGGCCAATCCTGGCCATATATAGGAACCACCATCAAAAGCCGAAGGATTTGAGGGCAATGGTCGCATAAGGTACGTGAAAAATGACAACATTACTCAATTTCATTGAAATTGTTTTTGTGCTGACTATTCACTACCGACCGTTTTGCATCCACCCAAGGTCTTTTAATCTTAACTTTAATCTATTTAAAAATTATGACAATTTTCCCACGCCCTGTTTTTAAATTTTATTCTTCCGTTACATTTGAAATTATGAAATTTATTTGCATCTTCCCATACTTTGCTTTAATTTTACCTGTGAAGATTATAGTGCCCTTTTCTGAATTTATGAATACTGTTCAGTTGAGTGTTTAAAAGTCACAAACAACAATGGAGCGATCAAGCGTTCAATCAACATTTTGCGAGTCTGGTAAAAGAAATATCATTTAAAGTTTGTAAACATCAAAATCACTTCAATTTTCTAAAATTTCTAGAGAACTTTCAACATGCTGGACAAGTTAGCACATCAATCACCGATAATTTAAAGAATTTAAAGAAAAATTTGGTTAAAATCTCAACAAATGTTACACAAGTCACTTATCTCAATATGCGATGTATACGCAAAGAATATTTTCGAATTTGTCAATCAAAAAACTTCTTTACAAAATTAGATTTAAACGAGTGCACTGAAATTCGAAAACTTCTCACAAAGGTTAAGCTGACGCATCCCGAATTATTTTCAAAGGAAGAATTTTTAAAGACACGAAATTCAAATACGAAAAGTTTCTCAGAAACGCAAGAAACAACTTTCGATCGTCCATCATCAGATACAATGTTATCGGAAAATGTTCTTGATGTAAATTCAGAAGTTTTCAAGGTTCCTGAGATTCCTCAACAAAAGAGAGTCACAAGAAGCACTGTCAAAAAACAGACAATCGAGAAAGAAACACTTCAAAATTCTGTTCAAGATAGTTTGACAACTAAGTACATGCGCAACTCACAGCAACCTGTTGCTGCTGACATCAGTGACACACATGATAACTTAACACTTTCAGAGAAAATTAAGCTATACAAAAAGTGGGCGGTAGAATTAAGAGAATTTATGAAAAAGGAGCAGAAACAACAACAACAACAACAACAAGAGAAGCATAACAACGAATTAATAGAAACACGATAAATGTAAATAAATGAATGAACGTAGCGAGTCGCTACGCAAATACAAATTTAAATTTATATTTGATATATTCATTAACAACGAAATTTTCCGCATAGTTTATGCACAATAAAAGCAAACACATCGTAAATGTGTTCATATAAACAAAAGGAAAGAAAAACTGTTTGTTCAATAAACGCGCTGCTCGAAGAGCATATTTAGAAGATGAGAATTGTAAATTTTCCCTGAGAGAGATTTTTCTCGGGACTTGGGGAAAATGATTTTTTTCTACGTTCGCTTTTCTTCTTTCAGTAGTCTGCGGAGATCATCAGTTTCAATCGGACGAAAGAGAAGAAAGGCTCCCTATGAAAGAGATTTTATAGCGTAGGATTTTCACCACAAAATATAGGCGGAGAATATTTTTCAAAGTTCGGTTTTAAGCAATCTGATAAAGTTTTAACTAGTGCAATAGGCTGCTTAGGGTCATATTTTAACAGTAGCTGATGTGGTGGAACGTGAAGATAACTTAGCAATTTTAAAGAATTTTACGAGACCAAGTTTGAAGCTTAAAAATAGATTTTAAAGAGAATAGAAAAAGAAAAGAAAAATAAAATTGTGCATATAAAAAAAGAACAAAAAATAAAATAAAATAAAAAATCTTTTAAAAGTCTCAAAGGAAGGAAAAGTGAAAGGAAGAAAAATATAAATTAAAGTTAATTAACCAATTCAAATTTATTGTAAAAGTGAAGGAAGATACAAAATGTCCTCTCGTGCGACAGCATCGACACATCAGTCGAGAAGGCACAGATCAAGGTAATGAACGAAGACCAAATCGTGACTGAAAGCAAAGCTATTTTAATTGATTTTATTTTATCATTTTTTTATTTTTACTACTCTAACATTTACATATGTGTGTGGGATTTGATTTCACTTGAAAAGCTTTAACCGTATTTTTTCATTTATTTTCTCATTCTCTTGTGAAAACAAAAGAAATCTGGAATGTTATTTTGTGGTAAATAATCTCCTTCTCCCAAATGATCCGAATTTTACACGAATCTACTTGCTTTCGTCAGCAAAATCCATTTGTGAAATGTTTGATGAAAACAGCTGCCACTGACGAAAGATGGAAGTGCGAATATTGAAAAGAGCGGGAGGGGGAGACAGAAAAAAAGAAGGAAAATAAATGAAAAATAATTTTCACTAATGAACGGAAGCGTTTTTATTTCATTTATCAAGATTTTTTTATGCACCAATCAAGTTCATGTTGATTTAAAATGTTTTTAACTTTATGTGTCATCTCGTGAGAAATATTTGTGTCATCATGTTTTTTTCCCTTCTGCTGTTGCTAACACATTGCAATCTGAATTCAAATGAATTCTTATGAGTTTCGTAATAGCCAAGCATGAGAGAAATAAAATAATCTCGTCTGCTTTTCGGCGAACTTGATAGTTAAGCGTTGAATTGATATCAAATTTTTTTCCCATCTTGTTTCGCTCTCAAGTGTTTTTTATATCGCTCTCATCCTTCATTATATTCAATTATATTTTAATTATCTTCTCGGCTGTTGTTGCCAAAAAAAACCTTTTTAATTTTTTGTTTGTTTCGACACGAAATTTTCTTTTTCTTTCCTGAGAAACGCGCGGACATTTCGTTCTCTTACAAAGTTGAAAGAGTTTTATGTTCACATCTAAACACACGAAAATTATGAATGTAAATAGTTTTCTGCTGATGAACGTTTGAAGACGAACCAGCTCATTTAATCATATAGAAAAGCCAACATCATCATCATCATCATACTTCTCCCTGTATGATCATTGCGCATGACATTAGCGACACCGCTGAGAATCGTATGAGAGAAGAAGAAAAGAAGATTGAGCGCGCAAATCTGCTCTGTGTATCTTTTTCATTTTCTTTTTTGAAAAATATAATAAAAAGCTTTCTTCGAAGATATCCAAACAGCAACAACATATGAAAGGAAGGCATTTCATTCGAATCACACGTTGCCGTGTCTGAGTAGAGGAGAGAGAAAGAAGCGCTTAAAACATCATGATTAATGTACATATTTCCGTCCGATTATAGCTTGTTTACATTCTCTCTAAGTTTTCTCCTAAACGAAAAAAATCTACACAAGCTTTGCGTCATGTCACGTCATGAAAAAGGAATGTTTCGTGTTACGCTGAATTATTCAATTACTTTCCAAAACCCTCTCACAAGTCATTCATTTGAGTACTTAATGAACTCCACTTCATCAATGTTTTGTCTACACAATATCTTCTCCTAAGAAAAATAATAATAAATTATTCATGTTAAGGAAATATTGAAGCGAGAAACCTTCCTTACAAGGCCTTGTAAGCAAAGGCAATTAATTTGTTTAATGAACTGATTGGCTTGCGTCCTATCCGTGGTTTTTTCTCTTCCTATCTATTAGTCTTCTATTTAACAACATGCTTTCATGTCATTTAATAAATGGTTCCTTTCTTTCTTAACAACAACTGAACCGAACAGCAATTATTGATAAAAGTCAATTAAACCTCATAATGCAGATGAAAAATGATAAGAATAATCTTCATTCTAAACCGCGATATTCTTTTACCGAAAATCATGATTAAGCGTTTCTCGTAAAATTGATTGATTGGCAGCTCAAGATTTAATGCGATCTCAATTCATTACATTGCCGTTTTTTGCCATCAGTCGCCCCTTTTTTACTTTACCTGCGACCTTCATCAAATGAAAAGCAATTTTCTAAAGGAAAGAGGTTTCTGTGAGACAAGCAAAAAAGTTTAACTCGTCTATTGATGAATGGTTAGATTTTTATAATCTATGAAAGTATTCTAAACCATGTTAAACTTTCTTTGATGTATTGCTGTGGGTGGGAGAAGAAAGTTGTTGTTGTTTGAGTTTTGAAGATGGGGTTGAATGTGAGGTTCAACATGCCTTGTTTATCGATGAATCTACGCTTTTGGTTAATGAAGGGACTTTTCATTTTATATCATCGCTATACCCACATAACACAGCATATATCTATGTCACCTACACAGACTACGGAAGATAATATTGATTTAAGTTTAGGAGTTTCTTGATTGAATGTTTCATTATCTTACTTCATTATTAATTCATTAATGCAAAAGACGTGGTTTTTAAAGGATATTTAACTTGAACATATTTGCACAGCTTGTTTGAACAACTCAAAGCTGTTGCTTTCTTTATTATCTTCTTTCTTCAACTCTGAAATTATTATTAGATGAAGCTTAGAAAGGATTTTAATATTAAATATTCTTGAAGCATTCATAATTTAATTTGAAATATAAAATGAAATCAAGTCAATCAGAGAAGTTTTAATGGCTTATTTGAAGAATCTTGCATCTCAATTATCTGATGACTTTTACTACAAAAACCATTTTCATGAATATTTCATGATGTTGTTTATTTAAAAATAGTTTGACACGAACTTGTCATGATAATCTAATTTGATGTGCTTATGCTTATGCTTTCAGCTTTTTCCCTCATATTTGATATGCCAGTGTTTATTTATGTAAAAAGTTGACTCATGTTACATTGCTTCTTTATTTGTTCATTTCACTCATTTATGTTGCTTTTGTTTCTCTGCTGAACATAAATTACTAAACATTCTGAGGAAAAATCACAAATTTGCTTCCTTCTTGATTCTTATTTTCATGATATTGTTTCGAGATACATTAGGAAGAAATTAATGTTTAATTGGCGAAACATAAAAGTAGTTCATTATTTGTATATTAAGTCTGTTCCGTCTGATGAAGATTTTCCTGAGAAATTAATTAACTCACCATTACAGATTTTGATCTGATTGTTTTTGATAACTTTTAGTTCTTTTTTTTCTTAGTTTATGCTTCATTTGATTAAATTGCTTTTTTTCTTTCTTTTTTTTGCTTTATATCTTTATGATTCGAATATTTAGATTTACTTGTTGCCTTTGTAGATCACAGTCTCGTTATGTGGATGTTGAAAAGCCCAAAAAGAAGAAAGCACTCAGCGCCACAACGAGTTTGGTGTCGATACCAAATACATTTAACACAATTAAGCTTAGTATGCTCAATAGTGGACTTTTATCCTTTGGTAAGCTCTGTTTTGAAAATTTATTTCCATGTTTTGAATTTGAAGTTTTATCGTGATGTGAACACATTAGATGATACATAGTTTGATAGATAGAAACATAAAAAGAAAGAAAAACAAGGAAAAGCTTTTTTCTCTCTCTTATGAAAACGATTTATGAATTTTTATCTCAATTTCTTTGTTACAATTTGAAATTCATTTCTGTATTCTTTTCATGCTACTATAGATAAGGTTAAACTGTCTGTAAAGGGTAAGTTGAACATATCATAAAATAAAATGAATATTCATCTCTTCCATCAAGGAATTTTACATTGTCAAGAATGATTCAGTTTGCTTCGTTTCATATCATTGATCATCATCATAACTCATACCAAAAAAGAACAGTCTGTTATAAATTAAATTAAAGTGAATTAAAGTAAGCTTCTGATAATCAACTCTTGTGACAGAGAATTCAAGCGTCACATATTTAAATTATGACATAAAAAGAGTACAATGAATGTTATGTATTTCATTTCAGATGAGAATAATCCGCTTTCACAAACAATACCCGATGCCCCAACAGAGCTAAAGTTTTTCATTAAACTTTGTGAGCAGCGACGCAAATTTCCAGTTTTGTACAAAATAGAATTTACTGTAAGTTGTTGATGATGCGATTCAATTAAGAGCACCCGAAAATGAAAAAAAAATTCTCATTCTCATGCATATTTAATATTTAATATAAAAATGACAATGATAACATCTTGATTATAATTTTTTCCGACTTCAACTTAGACTGCTGTTGAAACACATTCATGTCGACATGCAACGAAAAGAAATAATGTAGAGAAAAATCAGAATCAGAAGACAATTCCGTACGACTTTAATCGGGTGGTGTTGGAGAAGATTCAAGGAATAGCCGACTCCGACTACATCAATGCTTCTTATGTCGATGTAATTGAAAATTATTCAAATTACTTTCCATTTTGACTACTTGAATTAATGTTGTTTACTTTCCCTCCCTTCATCGTTTCTTAATGTTATCACAGAGCCTTTTAAAGCCGAATGCTTACATTGTAACTCAAGGACCAACCGAGGAGACTGTTTTCGATTTTTGGCGCATGGTTTGGCAGGAAAATGTTAGCTGTATCGTGATGCTGACAAAAACATTTGATTTCACGAAAATCATGTGCGTACAATATTGGCCGGCGTCAAAAGAGAAAGACGAATGCTATGGTGACACGCCAGAACATCAAATTTATATCGGAGTGGCGAAAGAAGAAGAACTGGCAAACTTCCACATTCGAACATTTCGTCTTTACAAAATGCACAACAATGTATGTCGTTTCTATTTTATTGACATTCATATTTATATTTAATCTAACATCCAAAACGGAAGCAATAAGAAATAATTTGAATTTTCTCTTCGCTTTTCTTTTCTTTATAAATAATTTTCTTCAATGACACAAACGGAAAATATTCGCGCAGGTGAAAGTCGAGGAAAGGATGTTGTTGCAATTTCATTACACGGTAGGTTTCAATTAAAACAGCCCACGAGGATATTAAAGTAGCTGTTAATTATAATCTGAACAGGAGTGGCATTCACACACGTGTCCCTTCTCTAATGCGATTCTCGAGTTTCGTCGACGGGTACGCTCAGTAGTAGGCAGCACGTTGAAGTCGGATAGACCGATGTTGGTGCATTGTAATGATGGAGGTTTGTTTCAACCTTTCTTTCCCACATCAACATAAATTAAATCTCGGTCATTATCGTCCACTAGGTGGCCGAAGTGGTGTTTATCTGGCAATTGATTCAAACATTGAATTGGCAGAAGAAGAAGATTCATTTTATGTTTTTGGATATTTGAAGAAGGTAAATCGTTGACAGTAAATTGTTTTGATCTCGATAAAGCAGTTTTATGTCCATTCGTTTTGATTTAAAGCTTCGTCAATCACGAAAGGGTTTGATTGAGAATGTCGAGCAGTATAAGTTCGTGTACGACACACTTGAAGAGTACGTGGTTTGTGGAAATTCATTTTTCCCAGTTAAGGATTTATCCGTGAAATTAAAACAAAAGAGTGCAAAGGATCCAACCACAAAATTAAACGAATATCAGAAAGAATACGCTCAAATTTGCAAGCAAACACCTCGATTTTCCATTGGTGATTGTGCTGGGGGACATCGAGGTGACAATCGAGAGAAGAACCGAGACGTGCTTTGTGTTCCTCGTAAGTTTTTCTCATAAAAAATTCATTTGATGTCATGGTTCATTCGTGTGACTTTCAGCTGATAATTTCCGTCCATATCTGACGTCGTTTCAAGGCAATGCCTTCACTGATTACATTAATGCAGTCTTTGTAGACGTGAGTTATTATTTTCTATCGAGATTACAGTTTTTATCAAAATTTTCACTAAACTTTTCTGTTTTGTTTTCGTATTTTCCCAGGGCTATACAAAACCTCGAGGTAAAAAAAACTTTTCACAACTAACTCTTCTTCATCATCATAACTCAAATGTCACACTGATATTTAATTTTCTTTTCTCTTCCATGCCCTACATATAAACACACAGAGTATATCGTAACTGAATGGCCATTGAAAGCTGTAAGTCGCCATATGGCGTAAAAGCTTTTCTATTAAAACTGTTCATCTAAAAAAATGTTTTTTCAACTTTATTTTTTGCAGACATGCGGCGAGTTCTGGAGTTTAGTTTATGATCATGAATGTTCAGCCGTCGTTGTGCTTTGTCAGCCACCACACAACTCTGTAAGTTTAACTTTAACCATATTTTAGTCTGATATTGTTTAATTGGGCTCTATTTTGTTTAGCAAACTTATCCAGCATGTTGGCCAGAAGGTCGTCACTCGAAAAAATACGGACCAGTATTCACAATCGATCACATTTCTCACAATCATTATACAAACATTAAAACATGGATATTTCGAATTAACAAGAAAGTGATTTCTCTAACAGAGTTAATGGCAGGCGTTAAAGCGGTGTAAGATTTTAATTAGCATAATTAAAATTCGTTCACAATTTTTTTTCCTTTCTTTCTGTTTGGCAGTCCACGAACTGTTCAATTATTTCAATTAACATGTTGGCCTTTGGGACATAAAGTACCGACAAGTACCAACAGTTTAGTTGAGTTGATGAACATGGTTGAGAGATGGCGTCAGAAAGCTAATGGACCAGTTTGTGTGGTATCACCGGATGGTCGAAGTCGTGCTGGTGTTTATTGTGCTGCTAATGCTTGCATTGAGTAAGAAACTTTCATGTTTATTATTGGCATTTGAATAAATATGTATGTAAGTAACACTCACTTCTTATTTAGGCAAGTCATTCAACATTCAGAAGTTGATGTTTTTCAAGCCGTCAAGACAGTTCGTCGTCATCGTCCACAATTGGTTGATAACATGGTAATGATGCCCTTTCTAGGTCGAAACGATTTCTTACATTACCTAAACTTTTATTTTTCTTTTTTCGCTTTTCTTTCAGACGGAATACAAATATTGTTACGATTTGGTGTTACACTACGTGCTCCATTACTTAAATAAGGAAAACGAAAAGAAGTGAGAACATGAGATCCGCGATCAATGGTAGGTAAATGGTTCGATAAAACGAAAAAAAAATGCTGAAATGAAGCCATGAAATTAAAGCTTTTTAATGATTTTGACACGAATTTCATTCGTTTGTTGTTGATTCTTCTTTCTTCTTTCTCTTTCCCAGGTTCATTGATTTTGGTCGCGGAAAAAACATCCCACTCACCCCAGATGACAGTAATTTGGAGAAAATTAGAATTAAATCGAACACGGGTCGTATTGTTATAGACAAGACGATAACCGGGTTGGGATTGAAGAATAATTTGTATAACAATTTGAATGAGACGCAAGACAGCCGCTATGTTATCGATAAGAATGGAAAGATTTTGGAACGAAAGAAGAAAGGTCGTTTGTATAGTTTAGGTGGCAATGAGCCGAAAAGAGAAAGACAAAGTCAGTTGGTTCGTATGAAGACAGTTGGAACATTTGATTTGTGTAAAGATGTGACAGCGTTAGCTTGTGGATTTAATCAAAATATCGAACCAATCTTAGAGCCACAGGAAAACGAAGTCATCGATGATGCAAGTGTAAAGTTGGAAGATGAAATTGCATCAAACGCTGGTTCAATTAGCATTTCGCCAAAAAGACAAAGACACATATCCACATCGGAAAATTCATTAGCTGTTGATGATAGTTCAATTAACTCAAATATTAAGAAAAAATTTAGGAGTTTAAGTTCAAGTTCATATTTAATGGATCATGATCCGAATGAGTTTCGCAGTAAGTCAGCGGATTTATTGGATGCCGCTGAGAAATTTGAAGAAATTTTAACAACAACTGTGAGTGCATCTAACATTGCCAATAAATCAGTTGAAAACATCTGTGAAAGTTATAAAAACGAGACAGACGTTGAGAATTTAAATTTAATTAAAACAATAAATTGTGAAGAAAATTTAAATGATCAATCGGAGAATTCATCACAAATTCCAGTTCAAATTCGAAGAAGAACATTCAAGAAGAGTAAGAAGATTGTGCGAACTGATTCAGAATTATTGAAAGATAAAATAATTGCGGTGACAGCTGAAATTAGCCCAAGTCCCTTTAAGACCCCACCAAGTCCAACAATTCAAATGTCCATGGCAAATTCAAGGGAAGGAAGTCACGACAATTCATCGAGAAACATTTCAACCGACACTGTCTTTTCCGATATGGCCGAGGAAGATGACGAGAATATTGATTTGGAAAAATTGGAGCTCGAATACAAAGAACATGTGAAATCGAATCTTCAACGTGAATATAAAAGCGACGGCGATTCATTAGATGAAGTTGGAAAAGAACGTTACATGCCTGATGAATGGAAGAATAAAAGCATTGATTTTGAGTTCCTTGAAGATGATCAACTACATGAGTTGAGACGACAAAGCTTAGTCAATTCAACGCGTAAAAGTTTAAAGAAGATTCGCAATGATTCTGATATTCGAACGAAATCTGAAGGCGATAAAGACACTCTCTACATGAAAGCCGACAGCACAGAAACTCAATCAACTGAAGACGAGAATCGAATTGAAAGTGAGCCTCAAATTGAAAAGAAGAAACTCGAAAAGCAGCCAAGTTTATTTGAGAAGCGTTTTGGGAAATTGAAGAAAATGAATAAGTTGTTAAAAGTTAAAAGGTTCAGCACGTCGGCTTTATACGATCAGAAGAAAGCGAATGAATCAAGCACGGTAAAAGGAAAAGAAGTGCAACCTCCCGCATTGTCTGCACTGTCACAAATCAGTGATTTTGCTTCTTCGAAGACATCACTCGCATCACCTAAATCACTGAAAGGAAAACGTTTTCTTCTTAAGAAGCGAAAGTTTTCATTTTTTGGAAAATCTCAATCGAACAATGATTTAAATATCAACTTGAAGTCTCTCGCTTCGAAACTTTCACTGCTTTCAAAGTCGAACTTTGACTTAAGTAAGAACAACAGTAATCTTCGACTTAACGCTGTTGGGATTTATGGAAAATATGGAGCATCAAATGAGTATCGTAGCGATATAATAACAAAGCAACATGGATGCACATCGCCACTTTCAGAAGCATTTTACAACGCCACAGGATCTTACCAACTCACCCCAATGGAACTATTTGAGAAGTTTTGTTCACAAGACTTCACCGGACTTTACAAACATGAACCGATTAGTGATGGCGATGAAAAGATAACTATCGACACAGGAAATCATTCTTATAAAGGTGCTATCAAGAAATCAAGTAGTTTAAGAAAGGCAACGCTCCTCAAACAGAACAGTGAACCGAAGTTTAGTATGAAAAGTTATCCACTTGATAATTATTTTACAAATCCGCAAGAAGTTGTTGAAGAAGAAGAGATTGAAAGTGGTGAGAACGACGAGAATGATGAATTTTCTTCTTATAATGTGATGAATCGAAGATCTTCATATGGTCGACAATTGGAATTTGATCAGAATGATCAATATTTTGAAGACCCTGATGACCAATATTACATTTCAGAAGATCCCGAAGAACTTTATCAAAATCAAGAAGAAGATGTTGACGAAATTTATTTGATGCCAAATCAAAGATACGATGGCAGTGGATATCTTAGAAATTCTGACGAGATTTTAGCTATTGATGAAACAGATGAAGAAATTTTAGAAGATTCTGAAGAGTTACTTAAAGAATTTGAAGGAAGTAAAGAATCGAAAGTTCATTTTGAAGATGAGAAAGATAAACTTCGTGCGATTTACGAAATTTGTCCAAAGGATGGCGAATTGAATGAAACAGAAAATATTGAAGATGAAGATAACAATTTAAAGACAATTATCAGCGAGTATGTTAAGAATGCTTGCACTTCAATCACTGATGACAGCATTGGAAGATCAAATTCAATGGATTTATTGAGTAACTCAAGTGATACAATGAAATCAAATAGTAATTCAGAATACGCATTTGATACAGTCAAACAAATAAACTTAGACAGTTGTAGCACATCAAAACTTAGCTTATCCCTCAATAGCGATATATTTGATGATATAACATTAGCTCCCCCCCTTGATCAAGCTATTAAAACAATAAAGATTTGTGAAATGGATGATTTTACACTTACACCCGATGGGTCGATGTCAGAGAACAATAATGAAGCGAAAGCTGCGAAGCAATTAAGCGAACAGGATAAAATAAGAAATGAACTTCACAGTGAGTACACAATAATTGATTGTGATGAGTTGGAGCATGATGGGGATTTTGAAGTTATGAGATTTAACGATGAAAAGTCATCGTTTGCTGAAGCATTAAACAAGGAATTTGATAAACTTTTCACACGAGCTAAGAACGACAGCGATACTGATATTACGACAACGCCATCAGTCGCGACTGTTTTAACAGCGATTAAAATGCCATCCCGATGTTCCATGGAAAAATTGGAAGCTTTACCGTTCGAATATGATCAAGAAACACTCATTGGTAGTGTGAAGGAAGAGAAGGAGAAACCTTCAGTTCCACTCTTATCACAATCAATGACATCAACAACCCTTCATCAATCGATGTCTACAAAAAAGCAAGAGTCAGCAAAAAATAAATCCAAACGGAGCGTGTCGCTTGGAGCGATTCATAAGAGAAAATCAAATAAGTGCACTCCGCTGTAGATGCTTTTATGGATGTTTTCATGTAATGGAAAGGAAGAAATTAATTTGTTCGTAGTGCAATATTTAATGGTTGAAAATGTTTTGTAACATCAGCAAGAGAAGAAAGAAAAAAAGAGAATTGAAAATTGCATTTAACCAAAAAGTGTACTAACAGAAAGTCAGTAGCTTTAACCACAGACTATTATCGTGGAACATTTAGTGGTGAAAAATTTTTACTTATACGTTTTAAGTTCAAACGGACGTCACATGGATAGCGATGGCGGATAGAACTTTTTAAAATTCATTCGGAATTCGTAATTAAAATTGAAATGAAAAGATATTAAACATTTTAAATGTTGATGATACTTAGATGGAATGGATAAGAAAAAAAATATTAAAATCGTGTTAATTATATTAATACATATGACATTTTTCCAATTTAATAAAAACTTACAGTCACGGAGCTTTGGCTTTTGGACAGAACATTAATTTGTTGTCTTTGTGATGATTAAAAATGATTTTAAGATTCATAAGAAGCATTTTGCTTAGTTTTGCTTGGAATCAGCTCGATTTTTAGTGCTTGTATTTGTTTATACTTATTAGATATTTGAGATAATTTAAAAGAAAACAAAAATATTTATGGTTTGTTTAATCAAATTTGAAAAAAAGAAAATAAATTATAATAAAATTGGTCATGGAGCTGTTCTAATTAAAGTGAAACCGATCTGATTTTTCCTAAAGCGAAGATTTAGGTAGTTTCGCGAATAAGCCTTAATATTAAGTCCTGAAAGTCTGTCAATGATACTGGATAATGTCAGTCATGTTAACTCAAGTTAACGTTAATTAAAATTTACATTTGTCTGTCCTTTATCCTTCTTGTCTATTATCATGCATATTCTTATTTACTTAATTATTTTCTTTGGTAAACAGCTCTACTTTAATTACCTTCCATCTACTTTAAGATCACAGTAGAAAAGGTGAAGGAAATATTCATATAAAAGAAATGTTTTTATACCTTTTTAACGGAATATATGCGCAAAAATATTTGTGGTAAAATAATATGTTGATGTTAATTTTTTTGTGTAGTAAAAACAAACATGTAAACATACCGTGAAACAAAAAATTGTTATTGTAATTTGAAGTTGTCTGTTTTTTGAAAAGCTGCGGGTGTTGTCAAATATATTTACCTATTAAACAGATTTGTTTTCTAACAAAAAAAAAATCGTCCATACAATTAGAAGAAAAAAAAGGAAAATATCATCCAATTATAAATGTTGTTGACCGCACGCGATCATTAAATGAATTAAAAGATGAAAATAAAATTTTTGGATGTCGCAACGTGCAATTGTTTGATTCTTCTATTTTTGAATGAAAAAAGATAAAAAATGATGAAAGCAAAAGGAAATTGAAACTTCATTGAATGAAATAAAATATAAAATATGAAAATTGTAAAATGTGTATCTAATTGAAAGAATTTAATAAAGAAATGAATTTAATCAGCGAAGTTTCTTCTTTGAATCTCTTTAATCTTAATTAACTTTTATAATAATTTGAAATAAATTAACATTCCATTTACAGAAATGTTTAAATTTTCTCAGATCTTCGTTGAAGTTCTCTTTATTTACATATCTAAATGAATATCTAGGATGAGGTGATTACATAAAATTCAATCCCATGTCAACTAAATTCTGATTATTTTCATCCAATTGGCGGATTTTTCTTTCTTGCATAATTATAAACATTTTAATTCACTTTTATGATATCTAACACTTGTTTATGTTGTTTATGGGAGAAATTAAATGAAATCTCGTTCAACAAATGAGATAATGGGATTCAAACTTATGATTTATGATTGAAACTTTTCGCCACAAATTATTACTTAAATAATGCTACCTAGCATTAGCAGCTCCAACTATCATCATCTATCACTTATGTAAGCAAACTAATGATTTTTAACTGCTTTAAGTACAAGTGTAAGCAGTGCTTACAAGAAGAAAATCAAATATTATAATGTCTCAAAAAAAAATTATCAACATTAACAACTTCACTTAGCGGCGCGCGAGTAAGTTGTTATATGAAATTGTTCATCTGACTTCTTTCTTTCATTATTTTTTCTTCTTTAACTTTCTTCAACGATGTGCTATTTAATGCTTTAATTCTTCAGTTGAAGTCGAGCTGCGGAACAAGTCGGTCGAGAAAAATAACGAGAAATAAAATACGCCAAAGAAAACTGCATTCCTTTGAATTGGAAAATTAAATATTAAAAAGAAAAAAGAAAAGAAAAATTAATTAGTGACGAATAAATTTTCTCAGCAGAATTTGATTAAGAAATATTGAAAATCTGATGAAAATTTTCTGTACAAAGAGAAAGAAGAATGAAAGAAAGAATTTCAAGTGAACAAGCAGCTTTCAGAGACAAAATGTATTGAAAAAATGCAATCAGAATAATTCAAGTGATAAAAAGAAAAAGCATAGAGAGAGACAGTTAGATTTAGCAGTAAAATGCTGCCGCTCATCAAAATGAATCATTTTCGGTTGGATTACTTTGTGTCTTTAGGTAATGGTTCTCAGTTTCTCACGTTTTGCGAATTAAATAAAAAATTTTCAACCGCATGGGTCTGGGAGAAAACATCATCAGGTTTTTCGGGGCTAGTAGATTAAGATATTATAATCATCGCTGGAATGAGCTCGATTCTGTTTTAGAGCAGAAGAGAAAAAGAGGAATTTTCTTTTCTTTTCTTTCTTAATTCCACGCACCTAATAGTTAGATCATTTCTCTTAAATTGAATGAGTGATGATGGAATAAAAGCAGATATAAAACTCCGGAAACAACGTGAGAATAGAGAAATATTCTCGTACGAGAAGCTGAAAGAAGAAAAACAAACTTTATTGTAGCCAAATTGAAATAATGGCTTTTATAAAGGTGCTGTGGGATGTCGCTTTGTTAATTCCGGTGATTCGGAAGTTGATTATTAGCAAGCAGTTTACAACTAAGCTTCATCATGAAGAAGATATCTGTAACTTTAAATTGGTGTCAAACTTAATCTTGATTGTGATTCACAATTATGTTTTGTGTTTGAAAATAGGTAGTTTCATCTTCCTTTAGTCATCTTCGTTGTTAATTAAACTACTGTATGAAAAAAGAATTGCAAATTAAAAAATGTTGAACTCAAAGGCTTTGCAACAATCTAGGAAGAAATTATCATTGACTGCATTGACGGTTATTTTACTTTTACTTCTTGTAATACTTCCAGTTCTGGTTCTTCTACAGTAATAACTACATACATTTGACATCTTCTGTTGCATTCAATGTGTTACACAAATGCGACAGAGCCATTGATAGTGTTGT
This sequence comes from Clunio marinus, assembly GCA_900005825.1. Lineage (NCBI taxonomy): Eukaryota > Metazoa > Arthropoda > Insecta > Diptera > Chironomidae > Clunio > Clunio marinus. Next base: position 892,020 of record CVRI01000048.1, read on the forward strand.
GGTATAAAATATGAAACATTTTCAATGGCCTCTTATCAAATATAGTCCAAAGCGTATTTTTCTGTTCTTGTTTCTTGATTCGCTATATCATGAAAGGCAACCTATAAATTGCGAAAGAAACAGCAAAGATGTTTCATCTTAACTCAAGCATTGATTTTTCTTTCTATTTATCTTTATGTGCATGTGCTGTGCTGTGGTTAACCACTTGAGTTGTTAGTTTATGTATTTTCTTATTTCATGGTCTTCAAACGTTACAGCCACACGAGATTAATCTCTTCTTACGAGTAAGTGAGAGCATCGTTTAGGCATATGTTAAATGCTGATATTTTCATTACTCTTGATTACATTATAAGCGAAAAGTGTTAACGAGGGCTTAGATCATTGAATGCGATTTGAAAAATTTCACTTTTCTTTTATTTTATGTCTTTGCTCGCAATTATGATTTATGAATAAGAAGCTAGTCAAGTGAATCCGTGCTGAAAGATGATGATCCTTTTTCAAACGTTGCTAGATACAAAGCTTTTCAATGTTGAAGCGTTTTTTTTATTACAGAAAAAAGAAAATTTCACGGTAATATGAACTGATGAGAAATGAAGGAAAGAAATGATAAATTTTATGAAATTTATGTGTGTACTTTAGTAAATTGATTTGTCTACACAAAGTGATTTGATCTTAATGTTCATTTTACGCAATTTGGCTTTTCATCAAGTCTTGCTTTTGTCTATTAATCAAGACATTATTTTGGGAACAAATTACTTAAGATCCGGCTTGAATGTCATGTTTACTTATGAAAATTTGTTTTTGAAGTTGACATCACGAATAAAAGCTAAAATGTAAATCGATGAGCTTTGAAATGTTAATCGAGATTATGGTTGGAAACTTCACGTGTTGTTATTTTAAATAAATTATTCGTTTCTAAAATTTGAATTCATAAATAGGAAAATTCTATAAATATTTATTCAGAAATTAAATTGAAGAAGTTTTGAAAGTGCTGAACTATCTGCGAATTAATTCAATGTCGAAGACATTCTTTCTGAAAATTTCATCAAACTTTCTTCGCATAATGATGATAGAAATATGTTGAGCATTAACAAGAATGTTAATGTTGTCCCACTAATGTTATAATGACCCCCTCATAGAAACCTCATCAAAAAATCTACAACAAATCATTTAAATGACGATTGCTTATGGCGTTTGAAAATCACGTTTAAGTAATTTCGATTTCATTGCTTTTGTTGTGTTTCGAAAGAAAGAAGATTATAGTAAGTGAAGGAAAGAGAGAAAGACTACTTACTGCTAATAAAAAGAAAGTGAATTGAAATTGGCTAACAAGACAGACAGAACAGAAGAAAAAAAAATGTTAATTTGGTTTAAAACTCAATGAAGAAAGCATTCATGCATGTGTAGTCCAAAAAAAGAAGAAAAGATTGACTTAAACCAACATGAAAAATAATGAAATGAAATTAACTTGGTAATCGATATTTCATATCACGTTTAGGCAAAAAATGAAATTTGATATTTAAAAGAAAGTGATAGATATCTGGTAAACACGTGATAAGAAATTATTTTGAAACATTTCGGGGTCGGCGAAAACAGCATAATTTTCTTTATTTTATTGAATTTGTAAAGGAGAAATTCTTGCATATTATGGCATGCAACATGTCCAATCAATTTTCTAATTGCATTTCATTTCCATCCACCATGTTGATAAATAATTTATTTTATTTAGTTATGATGCTAACAAGCAACATTGTGCAGATTTCTTCAAACGATGAAGTTCAATCCCGCTCTTTAGATTTGTCGTGGAGACCTCTGAGCCATAATCCGTATCACAAACAACTCTTCCAGACTCCACCAGCAGCACTTATTAGTTATTCACATTTTGACAAAGCAAATAAAGATGAGATTGTTGAAGCTGCCAAACATAATGCACAGCTATTGAAGAAGTTGAAAGAGATTAATCATCAGCCGATTACAAGTTACAGCGATCCATACCAGATGTACACGAATACAGAAGCTTCAACAAGATTCCCTTCAACAACTCAATTATTCACAACAAAACCACTTAAACATCAACATCAGTCAGCAGCTTCTGCACATGTTTTGTCACGAATCCCTTTTCCTGGAAAATCTGTATCACTTTATCAAACAAAGCTTAACTATTTAGGAAAGCCTGACTCTAATGCCGTTTATCATCAAAACAGCATACATCAAACTATACCAACGACACCCAAAATTGCTGGCTATACAAAAGAACATGGTCGTGTTAACTTTCATTTTCATCATCCATCATATGCAATGACGCAAATTTCCACCACAACAAAAAGAGTTCCAATCTTCAGGTGAGTGAAAAATTGTCTTTTAAATATTTTATTGATGTAGAAAATAATTTAATTTTCTCAGTTCTTCGGCTACGCCACATCCACATCCAGTCATGAATAAATATCAAGCACATATGGCACTGGCAGCTGCATCACAAAAGCAACACCATCAGCTGAAGCAACAACAGAATGTTGTCTTCTCTCCTCCAAGTCAGATTATGTCGAGTTATGCAAACCTTGCACAGTTTCCCGTAAATCATCCCTTTTGGCATATGGGAGTTAAGAGTGCACCTTATCACATAATTCATGAGAACAGAGAATTTCCTTTCCATTTTCATAAGTTGCCCGAACCACAACATCATCAGCAAATCATTCAATATCAACAAAAACACCCACAACCACCACCACAACAATATCAGCAGCCACAAGTGGATGAACAACCTTTCATGCCAAGTATTCATCCTTCGATTCTCACACCGTTCTTAGAACAAGTTCAGTTAAAACAAAAAGAAGCTGCAGAACAAAAAACTCATTTGAAACAAAGTCATGAAGTTAACAGTCAAGAGAATGATGGTTCATTTGAGATTATCAACGATGTTTTCAGCAAACATTTAGTTCCACCCCCACCTTCCAATCCATCTCCATTGAAAATTAAATCGAAACCTGAGAAGCCTGATAAAGTGAAGAAATATAATTTGTCGATGCCTTCACCACTTCAAGATGCATCAAGATTCAATTATGAAAATGTCATATCAACAGCAACACCAGCAGCAATACCAACTGAACACCCTAGTCGTGCTAAACCAACCGTATATGAACACATAAATGCATCAACTGAAAAACCAAACGTTTTTATTCATCTTAACAACAGAACAAAAGAAAATGTTTACAAGCATCATAAACTTTTACATCCGAGTTATACTGGAGGGTTCAAGAAGCGACCATCACACTTCCTTCCAACTCCTTACGAACCAACAACAAAAGAAGAAGAAGGGGAAGAAGCAGAAAAACAATTGCAAAAAGCTTTTGAACCTCAACATAGTTTCTTCACAATTGAAGATGCAGTGACGCCACATTTGAGATACGAGGTCATCAAGGGGCCAATTCCAGTTAAAGAAGAACAAGAAATTTATACTCGTGCACCAGCCCTTGGTGGTAGTTTTGAATATTCTTTAACAACTGATCCATTTATATCGACATCAACATCTCCACCAACTGAAGCTACAACGACACATAAACCAAAACAAAAATTGAGGAGAAGAAAGCCGAAACCTCATCATAAAAAGAATAATAATGCTGAGAACACGAGCACAGGCGAGGGAGAAAAACGAATAAAGGAAAGCGTCAAATCAAGTCGTGTCCGAGAAAATGTAAAACCATCTGAAAGGCCAATCAATCAAAAAGATTTGAGAACAAGAAATCGTACAAATCATCCGAGTCGTGTTAGAAATCGTGTAAGTTTGACCTCACCAGCGGCAATTTTCTCAACGGTTGATTATGAAACGATGAAATCATCAACGGAGGAACAAAAATCGATTGAAGTCACTTCCACACAACACGAGACAACTGAGACAACAACAAATTCTAAATCAGAAGAAACTTCTGGTGCTGAGAATGTTAAGCGGCGTGTTAGAGTACGATATAGGAATAAACTTCGTGCTGGTGCTGTTACAAAAGTTAATGAACCAACTGAATTAAAACAAAAAATTAGCGATAATCAAATCTCTGATAATGAACATGAAAATATAATTTTTAAGCATCAAGATGATTCGACGGAGTCCAATAGTGCAACTGAAGCTGTTGTTAATGAGATTAAGACGAGTTTGAGACTTCCAAATCTTAAGCTACGTAATGAAGCTTTTACCACTTTACCGACAACTCAAGAAACTTTAACAACTTTAAGTCATTCGAGCTCTTCGAAGAGTAGTGAAACAGATGATAATAATATTTTGAATCGGGTTGCAAATCGTCCAAGATTTAGTATTAAGGAAATCAAGAGGAAACAATTATCAGCTCTTACAACGCACTCAACAACACTCACAACATCATCGACACCAGCTCCATCAACAAAATCTGACAATCAAAGATTCAACAGAATTCGTTATCACATAAGACGAAGAAATGAAACGACAGAGTCTACTGAAGATCCAGAACCAACAAGAAAAAGATATTCAACTTATCGTACGACAACTTCAACAACAGAAAGTTCAGTGGAACCTTCAACAACTTCGAAACGTGCGAATTTGCCTAAGCGAACATTTCCATCACGAACTTTTATGAAGCCAACAGCAAGTGTCACCGAAAGTGAAACTTCGACAAGTTATAAACCCTTTAAAAGTGTGAGTCGACCGACAACACCAAATCTTCGAACGAGACTCCAAAGTTCTTATAAAAAGAAAGAAGAAGTAAGTGACGATGTCACTGAATCGTCACAAGATACAATTACAAATGTTAACTTTAACTTAGAAACTGCTGTTACGCAAGAACAGCCATCAACAGTTTCAACTGAATCGCCCTATAAGCATGAAACAAGTATAATGAAAATAGCTAAAACACCATCATCAGTGAACAATGTCGAGAGAACAGCAAGCACGAATTCAATCAATGTGATACCTGGTGTTACAGATAGCGATTACGACATGACAGGTTTACCTTCTGAACATTCGCAGCGTGTCGCTGAGCTTACAATTTCAGGAAATGAAAATTACTCATTTAAATCAGCAAATATTGGTCCGCTTTCAAGACGCATTCCCAGCTATTTTACCATCTCAACAGATGATCCAATTCTTCCTATTCAAGCGTTCTTCCCTCAAATAAAAACAAACGAAACTGTAAGTTACGATTAGATTGATTTTTCATGTAATCTTATTAATGAAATTTCTTTTTCAATTTTCACAGAATTGAAGGTTTTTATCTCATCTTCTCGCTTCTTATTGCATTTCCGCAACAAAACTTTAAGTCAATGATTAATGCTCATTGAAAGGGAAAGAAGAAAAATAAAATAAAAACAAATGTTTCCGACTTTCTACAAGTGATTAAAGCGATCAAGCAAGGAGTTGCTGCTTGCTATACATTACAATAATTTATTTATTTATCTTAATTTAATTAGTGTTTATTAAAGCTTAATCGATTTTCCACAAAGCATTGAAAGCTTCCCAATGAGCGTGAAGCTTTCTTTTGTAAAGTGAAAATAATCAACAAAATATTTTACATCGATTTGATTTTCTTCTTTTTGAAGTTGAAAAATGATTTTGATTGTTTTAATAATTTATTTCAAAATGATGAACAGATATGTACAGGAGCTTAATAAACTTTATTCGATGATAGTGGAATGAGTTTGATGTCTATATTAAGAATTTCTCATGTTCATGTCTTTCCTTTTTTTTTGTCTCTTCAATGACCATCAATTTTAAACGCAATCGACAGCTGTCTGATGTCTGAAAAGGATGCATTTATAAATTACTTCACATTGATTTATTTTCTCCATTATTTCCTATCCTAATTTATTTATGTTTTTAAGAGGATATTTATAAAATATTATTTATGTTCCGTAATTTATAAATCCTTACCCATCATGAAAGAAAAGAAAAAACGAAAACAATAATTTTTCAAAGTAAATAATCTATCAAAACTTACCTTGAATCTATGTTGTCGCTAGCTTTTGAAAATATATTTTAGTAAAGGTCAAGTGTAAGAAGACAATAAATAGTCAATGAATAGAGGAATGAATCAATAAAGAAAAAAGTATTTAAGTTTTGTTTAAATCTTTATTTTAATATATTAATTTTAAAATTTGAATTTATTTCAAAAGAAAATTATTTTTGCCTTTTTTTACAGCTTAACTAACTTTGACTTTCTATAAAGTTTAGAAAAAGAATCTTCTCGGTTTTTCATTTGTTAAGTCTAGAAGATAAAATTTGTCGATTTCTTCTAAAAATCTCTTTTATAAGCATTTATTCTAAATACACTTAAAATCTAATGATGAATGCGGTAATGCGATTGTTATCAATTCACAAATGAATGAAATAATTGCTTTATTAGTTTGAAGATTTCTTTGTGCGGTGAACTGAATTGAAAAGTAAAAACTGTCGACATGACCACATGATGCTTATGATAAGTCAAACAAATTGAGGTTTGATGAATAAAACATGCATGAAACTGTTAAATATCAAATAGCACTTTGGCAACAAAACTTATTATTAGTTTCAATTGTCAAACACATCGAATGTAGAAAATATATGAGAAAAATATTTTTTTGTATTATATGTAAAGGAGTAGGAAGTAAAAAAAGCTCTAGAAAAGCTTTGTCATGAAAATAAATCAGCTCTTAGTTATCGAAGAAGCTAAAATTCTATTTCTTTTTATTCTTTCCCAATGTTAAAGTGTGGGAAGTTGCCAGTTGAGATTTACGTCGATTAAATTCAACAAACTCTTCCTCAAGTTTCTTGCGAGCTTCCTCCAACTTTCTTTTATCCTCAGCATGATCTTTCTTCAATTTCTCGAATTTCGCATGGAGCTATTGTGCAATCAATCAAATGATAAAAAAAGTCAGAAAAACGTTTGAAAACAACAAATTTCATTGTCAAAATCACCTCTTTTTCACTTTCTTTCAACTCAGATTCCTTCTCTTTCACACGAACCACAAACATTTGACGCACTTCATCTTCTTTTGCCTGCAATTCAGCAACATGATTTGTGCGTTTTGCTTCAAATGTCTGTTGGAATGACACGGGCTTGTTTTCACTGTCAACGTCAGTGAAACCCATTTGCTCTAATCGCTTTTGACGGTATAGTTCGTAATGACGTGTGTGTGTTTTCTCGCGCATATCTTCCATGTTGGTACGAATCAACATTTCTCGTAACTTCACAAAGTCACAATGAGCTTCATTTTCGACTTGTACGATTCCCTACATAAGAGTTAGATCAAATATTTAATCGAGATTAGGTAAATCGGGATTGAGATGAATTTCTCACCCAAGGATATTGACGAGCTCGAATCATTTTGCTACCCAACTTTATGAATTCTGTGCTTCCGACGACAGCGAAGGGAACATGAGCATTCATCGAATTATTGATATCTTGAACTGTTTCGTCATCGGTCGGGAAATGATAAACTTGAACGCCATTAGCTTGCAATTCTTCATTAATTTTCGCCTAAAATGATTTCAAAATCAATAAAATTCAAATAAAATATTCTTAAAATAAGTTTGTATAAATATGTCACCTTAAATTTCTGCAATTCTGTCTTCGAAATGGTGTCAGCTTTGGCAATTATCGGAATGATATTTACTTTGGTGTCCAATTTCTTCATGCAAACCAGATCCAAAGATTTCAAACCGTGACCGGTGGGACAAATGAAGTACAAACAAATGTGAATACGACTGTCATGGTACATTGAGAGCGAACGTTTAATCTTCAACTCTTCTTGTAAGTAAGCTTCGAATTGAGCATCAAGATGATCAACAACTGCTTTAAATGAATCATCTTTGTTTATTTGATCACCATAGCCGATGGTGTCGCAGATTGTCAGCTTTAATCTGACATTACTTTCTTGTAATTCGTAAGTTTGAGCCTTCAATTTAACCATTGGCAGTGAGTGAGGACTTGGTGTTGCTTCAAAGTTGGTGTTGAACAATGAATCCATCAAAGTACTTTTGCCCAAACCAGTCTCGCCAACGCAAAGTATATTGAAGACGAATCCATTTTGAACACTTTTGTTTACCAACTGGTCAGGGAGACTATCAAACCCGACGTGACCAGAAAGCTTCAGGTTACGCAAGTGACTCTCGTGCTATATTTAAATGAAGAATAAAAGAAATTTATATTGTTAGTATTCTGTTTACGTCTTGAAATATCCAATTTTTGAAGAGTTATTGAATAAAATGTGGGTTGGATTGCTTTTCTAAAGATGTCACAAATTTTATTCTTTGATTCGCTTTAATAGAAACAAGAACAAGCATTGTTCATTTCACGTTATTTATTATCATCCCAAACACAAACAAAAAATCGTTTCATTTCATGAAGGGATAGCATAACAAGAGGCTGTTTTGTGTAGTTAAAATTAGAACATGAATCGCTGGAGAAGAAAATATTTTATTAAAGAAATGAGAAGAAGAAGTTTTAGTTTCTTTATGTTTTGTATGCACAGAGTGTAACATGAAGCGAATGCTTGTCACGAATTTTTAAACAATTTTCTTTACTGTCACGGTTTCTTGGCCTTTTTATTTTCAAAAGAGAGAATAAAAACTAAGTGTTTTAATTCACGGAAAAAGAAAATATTTCGTCATTAAGTAAATATAATGTGAATGTCCGAAAATCCAGTTAGGTTGAATTGCCATCGCAATGCGATTGAATTGACTTTGAGACCGATTTTAAGTAGAATCAGCAAGAATTGTTAATTGACGAAAAACATGCAAAGCAATGAACGGGAGCTCGACGTTTTATATTGTTTTTGATAAAATCGTTTTGATTAATGGTTACATATCATTGACATAATTAATTAATTTCACTTTGAATGCTTGCATTTAGTGTGTCAATAGTTTGGTTTTCCATTTATGGTTTATAGCATTGTTTTCACTGCACTAGGTAGAACAAAAACATTTTAAATGGTCAGCGTGACCATTTCCGGCAAGTGTTTATGGTACAAACATAAATGCTTAAGTTCAACTTTCTAATTCGCAACTATCCATTTCATTGAATTTACAGTCGAATATTTTCACTTTGATTTATAATGCAATCGACTGAATAAGCGAAATATCCAAACCGTCACAATTTAGTGAGCATGCGATTTTTCAAGAAAACTGATTCATCTCAATGAAAATGACTAAATAACATTTTTATAGCTTTTTCAAAACGTTCGACGCCCAAAGAAATCGTTTTCGTAATATTTTCACCGAAATTCATACTACACGACTTAAACTTCAATCAATTTCAGCACTCACTTTTTCAGGGATACCGATTTCAGTCATTTTAGATCTTGAAAGCTGCTAAATACAATAAGAAATGACAATTATTTAATAATTTTCCTCAGTTTTTAAACAGCGATTGAAGCGACTTCTTCAGAATAATTGAGGAGTTGATGCAGAAAATTCATTCGAATGTTCAATGTTTTTAAACTCGGACGTTTTCTGTCCGGGATACTTATTGCTAAATTCGCCAATACGGCGACATCTGGTGATGGAAGTTTGAAACATAGAGGGGTGAAAAGTTTTAAATTTTGTTTTCCTGGACATAACATAATAAATATTTTTCTAATTTAGGCTTCTTACAGGTATGTTAATGAGTTAATCGTAGCATCAGTTATTGACATAAAACCATGTTCACAAGAAAGCGTGAAATTAAATTACGAAACCTTTATTTGTGTCATAAAAAATGAAATATTCATAAAATTTGTTGTTTCATTGTTTTCATTTATCTTAAAGAATTAAAAAATAAACAGCAACAAAATGGAACAAGGACAAACTGGATATGGAGGTGTTGAAGGACCTGATGCCATGTATGTAAAGTTAATTTCTTCAGATGGTCATGAGTTTATTGTTAAACGTGAGCACGCATTGACATCAGGAACGATCAAAGGTGAGAATTTTTTCATCCGATAATGTCGATGACCTAACACTAAAAATATTCTGATTGCAGCTATGTTAAGTGGACCAGGACAATTCGCCGAAAATGAAGCAAATGAAGTAAATTTTAGAGAAATACCGTAAGTGTTTCTAATTTCATTAGATTTGAGATCATTCACAACATTTATTTACAATTTCACAGATCCCATGTTCTTCAAAAAGTTTGTATGTACTTCACTTATAAAGTTCGATATACAAATAGCTCAACTGAAATTCCTGAGTTTCCAATTGCTCCTGAAATAGCGTAAGTTTAAAGCCATTCTAGTATTTTCAACATTTTCATGCTTAAATATTTTAGATTGGAGCTCTTGATGGCTGCAAACTTCTTAGACTGTTAAATCGAATAGACTTTGTCACTTCAATTCTTCTAAGCTTAGCCTTCTTCAACACTTTGTTTGATGTTTCGCTGCTTTCTCAATAATCAACTCAACAAAATAATGGTTTTCTTCATTTGATTATGTATTTAATGTTGTAAAGCAAAATTGTCAAAGATTATAATTTATTAATTTTGATTTTACATTATTAAAATGAAATTTTTAAAAACATTGTTTCAATAAATTAAATCATCCTTTGATATAAATTAACGAATTTAAAGCTTAAACGCGTGATAATTGTAATAACATTGATAAAGTTTCAGAGAGTTTCCTAATAGTCCACATTGAGCAACACATCGAATCCGGTAAGCAGTGTTGCTCGCTTTTTATTCCACGATACTTCTCCCTGTGATTGAAATATCATGAGAGGTTTTGAAGCACTGTCGTGTAGTATTTCTTCATTTCGCTCAACATTCAGTCAGTAGATTTTCGACCATTGTCGAGTCCTGAGCTCGCTTTTAGAAGAAATCTTCAATCGAGTCTTGGAGAAAAAATATGGAAAACATTTAAAAGAGAAAAATATTGACGTGTTGTGTTGTAAGTATAGAAATTGAGGGTGGCAAAGGAAATAAATTTTCTCAGCTATTTATGGAAAAATCACGTAAAATAAGAATTTGATTTGGAAGAAATATAAAAAAAGTGGAAAAAATCTGAAAATTCTCTGTGGAATAAAAATGTTGAAGACAAAAATATTGTTGGGGGAGAATAAATTAGTGATTAGTGATAATACAACATATTCAAAATACTTTAATGTTGCGATGACACGAGAAACTAAAACAATTTCTATGTAAATATCCACAAATCAATTTTCACATTATCGCATTGATTTGTGATAAGAAAAAGCAAAAATAGAAAAAAAATTGCTACACATTATGAAAAATTCGTGTTAAGTACCTACAAAGATACCGCAAATCAAAATGAAATTACTGTCAAATTGCAAAGCCTGCTGATAAGATTTGGTTTGCTACCGGTTTGCAATAAAATGACAAAATATCTGACAGAGAGAGGCAAGTCATTTTACGACCTTCAATATATTGAAGAAAACAAAATCCACACAGGTTTTGGAATTCGATTTTTTGTTGCTCGCGAATAAATATTACAATAGAAAGATACAAAACATTAGACGAAACTTTGTCCTCCATTTATTATTAATAAATCATCGTCATAGTATGAAGAAGATTCTTCATTCATATCCTGATTAGAAACATTTTTTGTTTGTTTTGAGTAAATATTTGTGCGACTCAACAAAACACTTTAAAAAGTCTTCTTGGCTAAGTTAGCGTAGGAGATAAGACATTTAATCCATGATTAATAATAGCATTCTTATGTCATTTCTACTCTTTTTATCAATCTAGAATATTTAAAGAAGTTTTCAATAAAAATAAATTCGTTTCGATTCGATGATTTTTTATTCACACATTGCAAACTTCAGAGAAAGAATTTTTTTATATATAAAACGTAAACTATTGAAATGTGCGTGATGAGATCACAAAAACTAAAGTCCGTGAGACAGCTTGAAAGTATTTCAGATTATTTATAACGAAACGTCAGATCGTGTTAATCATGATGAATTTTTTCGCTTTCATCTATTCAGATATTGAAGCCAACTAAACAATGACATCACCATATAATTATAACCAATATCGATCGGCATATGATAACCAAGCTCATGATAGAAACAGTCAAATGTACTGGGATGCTGTATCGATGACCAGTAGTGACCGAAATTCTATTGCCTTGTCAATCTATCATTCCGTCCCTGAACTTCATCAAGAAGAAGCCGCCGCATCAATGCACAGTCAAAGCAATAGGAATGATAAGGTAATAAAAAAGAAAATTCCCTTTCAACCCCTTTAGAAAGTGAAAGTTATAACTATAAACTATAACAAACCTTTCCATTTCATTCACTTCCTAAAACATAGAATTGGCATGAACACAAATCTGTTGATTTCGTTCTCGCTTACAACCCCAATGAGAGACAAAAAATCAAGCGACAAATCTTTGAGAAAAATCTTTTAAGTGAAGGATTATTGTTGCATCATGATGAAGCACAGAATATTCACTTTGTTAAAATTCATGTTACGCATGAAGTTCTTTGTCGCTATGCTGAAATATTAAAGTTCAAATTTCCCATAAAGTTGGATGAGAATGAAAGTGACTTTGCTTTAGAAGACGAGATTGGTGAAGTATCTCGGAGTATAAAATCGATATTCGACAGCATTTACAAGTACATTCGACTCGACAAGAGACTCTTTCCATCACGAAAGTATGAACTTTATCATGAGTTTTCGCGCGACAAAAGTTACCTGTTTGATGTCAACGATCCCGATTTCTTTCCATGCTACGTTCGACTAGCGGTTGTGAGTTTCATTCTTGAACGCACAGCATTTGCTGACAATCCTGGTGACAATCTAAATTGTGTTGGAATTGATAAACTTCTTGCTGACAAAGTTTACATGACTGCTTATCCATTGCATGATGGACATCACATGGATAGAGGAACGCAACGAGCGCTTTTATTCAACGAATGGGCCAAGATGAAGAATTGGTTGAAACATCAACCATTGGATGCAATCAAAAATTATTTTGGTGTCAAAATTGCTCTCTACTTCTCATGGCTTGGATTCTACACAAACATGTTGATCATTCCGTCTATACTTGGATTGTTGTGCTTCATTTATGGTCTCTTTACCATGTTCTCGAATCCGGTTGTGTGAGTTTCCATTACATTCATGTACGTTTCATATAAATCTTTAATGATTTAATTTCAGTGACAAAATTTGTAATGCAAATGATTCAGTCGTTCTCTGTCCGAAATGTGACGGTTGTGACTACACCTTGTTATCAGACACATGCACATATAGTCGAATCAATCACATTCTTGATAACAACGTGTCGGTGTTTTTTGCTGTGTGCATGGCAATTTGGGCGGCGATTTATCTTGAACTTTGGAAAAGATATTCAGCGAAAATTGTACATCGATGGGGAATGTCAGATTATTGTCGACAATCAGAACATCCACGACCGGCTTATTTAGCGAGAATCAAACATAAGAAGAAAGTCAAGAATCGAATAAATCCTGTGACGAGACAAACGGAACCGACACTGAGCTTTAGTAAAAAGTTACCAAGTTATTTATTGAGCTACTCGATTATTCTGCTATACGTGAGATTGAGAATAAACTAAATAATGAATTGAATGATTAATCTTTGATATTCTTTAGATTTGTATCAGCATAGCCGTTGTCGTCGCACTTATAATCTATCGAATGGCAACAATGGGATCAAAGAAAGTCACAGCGATTGTCGATCACATCGATCCAGTGTCTTATCGATATTTAATCATTCTTCCTGTCACAACAGGAATCATAAATTTAATTGCAATTACAATCCTTAATTACCTCTACGATTATCTTGCCGTCATTTTGACTAATCTTGAATACCGTCGAACACAAACCGAATACGACAACAGTTTGTCTTTGAAGATTTACTTGTTCCAATTCATCAATTATTATTCATCACTTTTCTACATCGCATTTATCAAAGGTAAATGGCCGGGAACGCCAGCAAAATATAATCGAGTGTTTGGACTTCGACAGGAAGAATGTTCACCAGGCGGTTGTTTGATGGAACTTTTCATCCAACTTGCGATTATAATGATTGGTAAACAAGCACTTAATGCACTCATCGAGATGGCTTTACCTTTGATGATGAAGAAGTACAACAAATTTATGTTTGGCTATCGACAAAAGGATGAAGAAGAAGCTGAATTGAAAGCTTGCAATCAATGGACAAAAGATTTTAAACTCATGGAATGGGATTCAATGGGATTGTTTCACGAGTATCTTGAAATGATTCTTCAATTCGGTTTTTGCACATTATTTGTCATTGCATTTCCACTTGGACCATTCTTTGCTCTTGTCAACAACATTTTTGAATTACGACTTGATGCAAGAAAGTTTTTAATGTATTTTCGACGTCCGGTACCGAGAAGAGTCTCAGACATTGGCATATGGTTGGGTGTGATGAATGTTTTGGGTCGCTTAAGTGTCATCACAACTGCATTCATTAGTAAGTTTGAAAATGTTTCTTCAAAGTGTGATTAAAAATAAATTTTTATGTTTTCAGTTGCATTCTCATCGGGATTTATTCCACGATTAGTTCATCACTTTTCGGAAGATTTGAATAAATTAGATTATCTTGAATTCACGTTGGCTTACTTCGACACGAGTCACTTTGAGGAGAAGAAAGGTGATGAGAAATACAGCGTTTGTCGTTATCCTGAGTTTAGGAATCCGCCTGATCATCCAAATCCTTACAAGAGACCGTTTTACTATTGGAAGATTCTTGCAGCTAGACTGGCATTTATTATCGTCTTCCAAAATATCGTCGCATGGTTGCAGCAAATTATTGACTGGGCCATTCCCGATAAGCCAACAAAGCTCAACAGCCAAATCAAGCGTGAAAATTATTTAGTCAGCAACAAAATCATTCGTGAAGAGAAGTTCAGAATTCTTCAAAGTGCAAGAGCAAAAGCTGAAGATATTGACTATGTCAATGGTGCTGTTTACTTTGAAGCAAAAAGTTAAATTAACTAAACTTTCTTATCGTCGTCTTTTCGTGCAATCAATCATCTTAAATTTTAAATGCTTTAATATTCTCTGAGATAATTTTGTTTTGCTAACAAAATAATAATTTTTAGATAAATTTTAAAAGTTTTCTTCTATTTTTCTTCCCATTTGGATGTTGAAAGTCGTCCATAAGTAAATTGTAACTGTAACCGAATAAAATAAATTATTTGAGCAATAAAAAGTAATTTTTTGATTCATACATAAATAAATAAATTTATTTTGATTAAAAATACTTTTTACATTTATAAAACTCACTTCAGAAAAGCTTTTGAAAGTTTGACTTGTCTTTGTCTTCAAATGATTTAATTTTCTCTTTAAGAGAATTTATTTCTTTTGTGATTGCTGACTTTAACGAAGGATCTAATGATATGCAACGATTCAAATCTTCTTGTGCTTGATTAGGATTCCATGCACCAATGTGACCCTTTCCACGACGATAAAGTGCTTTCAAGTTGTCAGGCTCGTAAGTCAAAACCTCCGTGCAACATTCAATAACACGATAAAAATCTTTCTCAAGTAACTTACATTGTGCAAAGTTTAGAAGCAATGGAACTTTAATCTTGGCTAAAGCAAGCCATTCTTCATCTTTGGGTTTCTCTTTCAACATTAATTGTTCTAAAACTCCAAGTGCCAACGAATATAATTCTTCAGCTTCTTTTAATTTACTTTCCTTGAATTTCTGATTACCTCGTATGCGATAATCTTCAATCGATTTCAATTTTTCATCTTCATTCAACTGCCAAGTCTCTTTCTCGTACTCTTCAGGTAGTTCAATTGATAAAACTTCAATGGTAAAGATGAGATCACAAGGACTGTGGAAAAGTTCATCTAAATCATGATATCCAATGCCTTCATTCTGCAATGTCATTCCACAACAATGTTTACGCTCTTCAGGTTTCTTATAAGCATCTCTGATAGTTTTTGATACAAAAGGATATTGTTGCACAAGCTGGGAAAATAATCAAAATTAAATTTGAAACATTAATTCAAACACAATTTTCATACCGATTTATCGACTGTAAATTTAGCAACTTCATTTAATGACATCTTCTGGACAATCACTTCCCATACTTCTAGTTTAAATTTCTTTCCTAACACCAACTCCTGAAATAGATTTGTAGTTCATTAGGTCAATGACATTCTCGTCAGACTTTTCCTACCATTGGTTTATTGATTTTCCGTGAATCGTCAACAACTTTAAGATTATCTGCACGTTTTGTTTCAAAATGAAACTTGATTTTTGTTCCTGGTGTGAGGCTGACATATTTTGTTCCAGCATACAAAGTTTCCTTTTTAATTAAAGCATTATCAACACTTGGATCCATTTTCATCACGAGAAATAATTTTTGTTTTGGTTTTTTATCGCAATCGGTTCTCAATCGGTTATGTGAAAGGATTGATTAGTCAATGATGTAATAGATTTGGCTGTTTCCGGGGAAAACATTGACAAGCGAAACTTCTAAATGCATTTAACGTCATTTGCAAAGTTCTCCCTCATAAAACTCTTCGGTTTACATAATTTTACTTAAATTACCATCGCGCATTGCAAAATTCTTTGCTTATCCTGCTTAGTTGCGACATGTAAATTAAGAGTAAACTAATTAAACGA
Organism: Clunio marinus; assembly: GCA_900005825.1. Lineage (NCBI taxonomy): Eukaryota > Metazoa > Arthropoda > Insecta > Diptera > Chironomidae > Clunio > Clunio marinus. Next base: position 908,576 of record CVRI01000048.1, read on the forward strand.
CTTGTTCAACGTGCAGACAATAATTAATTTTGTGTAACTTATAAATTTTTTGTTGTTGATCACAAGAAAATAAATTGAAATTGTGAGTGAAAGGAAAGAAAAGAAAAAGAGAGAAAAATGTTTTTGATTAAAAAAGTCACCGCAAGAAATCTGCCATTAACAAGGTAAGGACATGAAAAAGAAGAAGACGAATGGAAGATAACAAATTCAATCAATAAATTGTTGTATTGATTCTTTCCAGATTACGATTCATCTCGTCAGTGGTTCCAGACTTTCGATATCCCGATTTCAAAGTCGAAAATGAACCAATTCTTGGATATAAAAAGGGATCAGCAGAGAGAGAACAACTTATTGAAGCTTTGGAGAAAGCAAGCAACACAATTGAAGATATTCCCATTGTTATTGGTGGTGAAGAGTTCAGGACATCGGAAGTTCGTCATCAAGTTATGCCACATGATCACCAACATAAAATTGCTCAGTTTTATTATGCCGATAACAAGTTGATTCAAAAAGCTATCAATAAATCTGTGGAAGTGCAAGCAAAATGGGATCGCACACCAATGGGTGAACGTCTTGAAATTTGGAATCGCGCAGCTGATTTAATGGCTGGAAAATATCGACAAAAGCTCAACGCAGCTACAATGTTGGGTCAATCAAAGACAACTATTCAAGCTGAAATTGATTCAGCTTGTGAACTTATCGACTTTATTCGATTCAATGCTTTCTTTTTGAAAGAAAATTCCAAATATCAGCCAATAAGTGAGAATCCTTGCGTGACTAAGAATTCAGTTCGATTCCGTGGATTTGATGGCTTCTTTGCTGCAGTCAGTCCTTTCAACTTCACAGCTATCGGTGGAAATTTAAGCTATACACCGGCATTAATGGTTTGTTTCAATTGCTTTCTGATAAGATAAGCGAGTGTTTCAAATGATAAAGTCTTACAGGGTAATTCGGTGTTGTGGAAACCATCAGACACTGCTGTCTTATCTAATTGGGTTGTTTACCAAATTATGCGCGAAGCTGGCGTTCCTGAAGGTGTTGTGGTAATTTCAAATTATTTTTGATTATTTATATATAAAAATTTTCATGAATTTTACTTTCTTTAAGAACTTTCTTCCTTCTGACGGTCCCGTTTTTGGTGACGCAATAACATCATCGCCATACTTGAGTGGAATTAATTTCACTGGTTCGGTTCCGTAAGTTTAATTAGCATTTAAATTAACAAAAAGGAAATAACATAAGTTTCATCTTGAAGAACTTTCAATCGTTTATGGCAACAAGTTGGACAGAACATCAACAATTACATAAACTACCCGAAACTCATCGGTGAATGTGGTGGTAAAAATTATCACTTTGTTCATCCATCAGCTGATCCACAGTCTGTCATCACTTCAACAATTCGTTCTGCATTTGAGTACTGTGGTCAGAAATGTTCGGCTTGTTCTCGTGCATATATTCCTGAATCATTATGGACTGAAATTCGTGACGGTATGATTAAGGAGCAAGGAAAGCTTAAGGTTGGTGATGTCACAGATTTCTCGACTTTCATGGGTGCTGTCATTGATGAACGCGCTTTCAATCGCATTAAATCTTACATCGATCATGCGCGAAGCTCTGATAAACTTGACATTATCGTTGGTGGAAAATACGACAACAGCAAAGGATTTTTCATTCAGCCAACAATTGTTAAGACAACAGATCCAAAGGACAAGATTATGGTCGAAGAAATCTTTGGCCCAGTGTTGAGCATTTACGTTTATCCTGATAGGGAACTCGATGCGACAATGGAACTCGTTGGAAGTTCAACACAATTCGCTTTGACTGGTGCTGTTTTTGCAAATGATGAAGCATTCTTGCGACGTGCATTTGAAGAGTTTAAGATGACTGCTGGTAATTTCTACATCAATGATAAGAGCACAGGGTCAGTTGTTGGCCAACAACCGTTTGGTGGTGGACGAATGTCTGGAACAAATGATAAAGCTGGCGGTCCTTACTACACCACTCGGTTCACGACGATTCAGGCGATAAAGGAAACTTTTGTGCCATTGCGTGATGTTGATTATCCATACATGAGAGAATAATTAAACACTTTTGGGTATGAAGAGTAATTATGAATGTTAATTACTCACACACACACACACACACACACACACACACACACACAAACATCTCACAAATATTATCAGAACAAAATGAAAAAAAAATTAAACTTTATGTACTTAAAAGCCAGGATTGTATTTGGCCACTCAATGGCTTATTTATTGTCACATACGAGACTATTATCTACTTAAATGAAAAATCAGTATCCTTAAATTTTTGGAAAGCCAAAAAAAAATATTTTGAGTTCCTTTAAAAAAAAGAAAAACTTTTGAGAAAATTTTCTTTGATTATTTTAATGACAAAAGTATTAAAAGCAAAAGTCAAAAAATGTACTTATTGAAGCATTAAAATTTTATTTAAAAAAGGAAGAACAAATTAAGTTCCTTGTTCGTCAGAATGCTGATTAGCAAGCGACTGTAACCACGTTTCAAATAATGTTGAAACGTCGACACTTGCACATTCAGCTAAATAATTTATTATTGTGTTTCTTATAAAGATTGATTTCAATTGGCTGTGGCGATTTCAAGGTGTTGTTTGATAAGCAAAAAAAAACTGAAAGATTAACTATATTTAGACGCATTTTGATTTTATTTTGCCTGAAACTCATGTCTTCAGTTTCTCAAAATTTTCTTAAATGTCACATTAAATAGTTTGCGCAAAACGATTCCGAATTTAGACGATGCGTAGAGAAGTCATTAGTGATGACTTTGATTGAATGTATCATAAAACAAAAATATTAATGAAAAAGAAAAAAAAATCATTGTGAATGGAATCCCCAAAGCGAACACAGTAACGGAAGAAGAAACAAAAAAAAAAAACTCTGATTGTCAATAAAAACTTGAATGTAAACAAGATTTTTGTGTTTGCGTAATAACCAAAATAATAAAAGGAAAAAAAGTTGATCTTAGAGCTCATCTTTAAGTAAAAATATTTTACTTTGTTTTGCTGTAGTGATAAGTTGAAGAATCAACGTAATTAAATATTTTTTTGGTTTAAGAAGATGAACAGGAAATTTCCAGAAAGGGTCAAAGGCCTCATGAAAGCTGAACTAAGATAGGGTCAACAACAACAACACCAACAACAACATCGAACAATTATGACGTACATTTGACGTAAATAACAAAACGATTGGAAGTTTCATTTACACCACTTTATGTATTTTTGCTTTGCATAATAATAATAATAATAATAATAGTAATTATACTGCATACTTAAAGTATTTATCATCATATTTTCTTTAAATCTTAAATAGATATTCAATATCTAATAAAAAATCAAATTAGTACAGTTGGTCAACATGATTCACTGTTGTCTCATGCTTTGAATGTTTAAAATAGCTGAGCAGATTTTTTGTGGATTCGCTTCATCGGGAAACATGTTCATCGCATTCTCAACATCTTTCTTGGGAAAAATATTGCACAAGTGATAATGTAAGCGACGACGTTGATCAGCGATTGGCCAATTTATTTGTGGCTCTGATGCTGACGAGGACGGGAGGTGATTATTGGCACTACTGGCTGTCCAATTATTCGATGAATTGGGAGCTGATGCGATTCGCATGACATTCTACATGAAATTATTAATTAAAAGAATTTTCTAACAATTTCTGTATTTGTTTAAAAGCAAACCTGATGTTCATACAAATATTGTGGTTGACTTTGTCCCGGTCCTCCGCTTGTCAATGAGTGTGACGATGAAAGTGGCTTATGTGATGGAGGTGAGTTTGGATTTCCTTGCACCATATGTGCAGCATTCGGTGCATTCGGATATCGTTGCATTGGGAAAAGTCGTGGATCAAATGGATTTAGAAGTGATAATTGCCTTTGAAGTTTCTTATGAAGATTAAGTGACATGTCTTGAGCGTCATGTTGATTTGATGGATCTGATTGTTGTTGCTGATTCCATAAGTTACTCGATCCAAAGTTGACTGGCGGATAAATTTCACGAGGTAGATTATCAATGCTATGCGATTTAGGGAATTGTTGCTGTTGTTGCTGCTGCTGCTGCTGCTGTTGTTGTTGTTGATGTTGTTGAAGTAAATGCGGCATCATATTGTTCGTTGGCGAAGTACTTGCTGAAAGTGTTTGTTGGCCAGGCGAAAGGCGATATTGTTGTGAAGGATGATGTTGTGCAAGCGGTAAATTTGATGGAACTAAATGTTGTTGTGATGACATCGAATTTGGAACGTTTGAAGTTGTGCGGCAAAGCGTTTGTTTCCGATGAAAATTTTCTCCATTCGATGAACCGGATGGAAAGTTTGCATTACTATTGTTGTTATTATTAACATTATTGTTGTTGTTATTATTTAATGGTACACTCAGAGATTTCCCTTGTACTTGCTTTTTACTTGCATCATTATTTCTTGCTTGGAGATGATAATTCGCGAAATCCGATAGTCGTTCAGTGACTGATTTATGCGGTTGAAGTCCACGTTCAGGATGAAAGAATTTACATTTATTACCATACGTACATTTCTTTTTAGCGCCATAAGGACAGATCTGTTGATCACTTTTCCTGCAATTCATGAAATTTCATTGAATAATTTCTTACATTTAATTTATTTATTTAAATAAAAGTCATACTTAGGTTGAAATTTGAGAAAATTGTCGAGTGTTGGTCCCAATTTTCCCAATGGATCATCAGGTGGCATGAAACGATCATTCACAAATGAATACATTAAAATTCTCTCCTCGACGACTTTTTTAAACTCGTTACTCTCGGGAAGTAAATCACGATAATTATCATTTGATACAACAATCCCATCATTGTCAACTGCTAGTTTTAAAATGTATCGATCATCGTAACAAACCATTCGCTTGCCATTTGTAAGACTTCTTGACGGCGTGTAAACCAAAATTCGTTCCTTTTCGAGTTCGTGAAGGATTTCTTGATCTTTTATCGGATTATCTGGTCGTGCACTTTCTTTTCGCCACTTTGGCACAAACACTGTTATATCCTTGTGACCCCGTTGCTTAAACCAATCGACACAAATTGCAATGCCACGACAACTGAATATTTCTTTATTTCCATGACCCATCGCAACATTACTGCCGTCAATAATTATCGGCCTCAATAGATCTTCACCATTCACTAAAGTCTCTTCGTTGAGCTCATTTCCTTTAATATCAGCACCGAAATCACATGCTAATGTTGATCGTTTTGCAACGAGTGTAAAAAAACATTGTAAAGAGAAGAGAGAGAGAGAAGAAAAAAATATAAATAAAATAAACAACACATGAGAAACAAGGCGAACGTAGAAACATAAAAAAATAAAGAAGTGCTGAGAAGAAAAAAAAAAAGAAAACGAGTTCGAAGTGCACCATTTTCATTCAATGCTTACCATTAGATCCGGGTTGTGCGCCCAATTTAATTAATTCCGCTAACAGTTCATTGTTGGTTGGATTGCCCAATCGGCCTAAAGCCAATTGCACCAGTCTTTCTGAATATCCCAGTTTCAGTGCAAACTCTAGATACTGTCGATAACTTGGCTGTTGAGCACACGTTTTAAGAAACAAGCAAGATATGAAATCGCGACGCAAAGTGTGCGAGAAGAGAAGAAAAAAAAGAAGAAATAACAACAACAATTCCAATATTTTGTTGGAGATCCGGTATTGGATGATGATGACGGAATGTAATAAAAAATACTCACCGAACTGAAATCCTCGAGCAGTTCTTGAGCCAAAGTTTCACTGACATTACGACTGACGTTCTGATGTGGCGACCGTACAATCTCCGTATCTGAGTCATAACTTGAGTCTTCATCCAGTTGTTCTACCTTTTTTTGTGTAGTTTGTTATTATGCGAAAAGATGCAACACAATAGCGAGAAAGAGAAGGAGAGTGAGAGAGAGACAAGAAAAAAAAGTGAAAAGAAAATAATGATCCGAATTTTAGTTCCGGGATAATTTCTAAACTTTTTCAGCAAATGTCATGTTCTTATGGGTGAAGTGAATTCAGATATTGTCTTGAGTCAATATCCGGTTTTCGCTTCACCCATTGTCATGTTTTGAACAAGTATTAGATTTTCTAAAAGCTTCATTTTTTAATTTTTAAATACCTCTTTTGATATTGAGGAATTTTTTAACACACTCGATTTCTCTGTCATAGGAATTGATTTAATAAATTTCTACACTAATAAACTATACACCAATAACTTATTAAATTTAATACTAGGCTTGATGACTATTTTTTGGATGTTTCCTTGGACAAACTACGATTGATTGAAGTCACGGAACATCTATTTGTGAGAGAAACTTTACCATACTAGCATGAAATCCCTTCATTAATAAATTGAAAATCGTAAAAAATTAAACATCTTCTAACTTCTGAATAGACATCAAGATAGTTTAATAATCTATGAAAAAGAAATAATTATCTTTCATTCCTTTGCCATTGATTCATTCAAAAATCATGAAACTGACTGGGAAAACGCTTAAACCATAAAAGAACAAGGTCGAATGTTTATATGCTGGCATAATGTGTAGACACCTGAACAAAAGTTTTGCAATAAACAGTCAAGTAAGGTTGCGTTTAAAATCGCGTTAAATTTTCTACTTGTCGCAAACGTCTACTTAAATCAATCAAACTCCTAAGACAAAAATACACAAATCATGGCAGAAGAAGAGCAGGTAAGTTATTTATATGTATAAACTTATCATTGTTTTATCGCTGATTTGCAAAAAAATTAATATAAATCAAAAACGCTTGAAAACGCGAACATCACGAAAATGTCAACAAACATAATTTAGTCAAAAATTCTTATCTTTTTAGCACTCAATGATTACACCCGTAAAGGAGCCATTAGATCTTATTAGATTAAGCTTAGATGAGAAGATTTATGTCAAATTAAGAAATGATCGTGAACTTCGAGGAGTTCTTCATGTAAGTTGCAACTTTCTGATCCTTTCATATTTATTATCAGATTGATTTGTCTTTAGGCATTTGACCAGCATCTTAACATGGTTCTTTCTGAAGCTGAGGAAACAATCACAACTGTTGAAATTGATGAAGAGACTTATGAAGAGGTCTACAAGACAACAAAACGAACGATTCCTTTCCTCTTCATCCGTGGTGATGGAGTGATTCTCGTCTCACCTCCTATGAGAATCAACTAAGTTTAATTTCTACTGTAATTCTGTGTTTTAAGGTATTCAAAAATAAACTCTTTTCATTTCTTAAATAGACATTTTTATTAATTAAATATCTTATTTTAATTGAAATTAAAACTTTTTATCTCAATTTATCTCAATAAAAGTGTTTATCATAGTAACACTTTCATTGTCGTCACCTTTTTCATCAAACAAAGAGAAATTTACAAGATAAAATATTTTATGACAAAACATCGTCTGTCAGATTTTTGTAGTAGAAAACAAGCAAGTTGACTCTTGAAGAAAGCGGTTTTATCTGATTAAAAGCTGTGACTGAATAATTAGAGTCAGAAGTTTTGAGTTGAGTTACTTTTTCTTGGCATTAAAAAAAGAAGCTGTCTTGTTATTCAAATTTCAATTTCTGATTGGAACACTCATTGACTAAACGTGCTTTTTCTCAATGTCCTTTCAACTCTCTGATAAGATTAGCTTCAATTATAATAAACAATAATGGCTCAAGATGACTCGACAGTCATCATAAAGGTTGATATTTTCCGGAAAGTTATATAACATTCACACACGAGCTAATCACGAGAGATAAAATGCATTTGTCAAATATTTCAGCTTCCTTCCTGTTGTGTCAATCTCACGAAAAATGCGAAATTTCCAAATGTCCAACAATGGATAAATGCATTAACTTGAACATTCAAATAGAGTAACGAATCTTGAAATGGGTAACGCTTCGAAATTTTGATTTTGCGAGTCAATAACTTCTTTCTGCATTACGTTTTATTTATTTTTAAGGTTTTAAAAGATCAATCAACTTATCAAGAGTTGATTTGTCTTTAGAGAAAAAATCTACAACATATACTTTCGTAACACGAGAATGAAATGTAGACACTCTAATGTGGTCATACAAAATCGATTGTGGACACATTGCTCGATCGTTTGTGGGTAGTGTTTGAACCGGGCAACAACGTTATAAAAAAATGTCATATGTATTGAAATAATTCGAAATACTAGATAATTAATAAAAGTTATGTCGATGGTACATTTAATTGATTGTAATTTATGTTTATGATGTAATTCCGACGCTTTAAATCGATAATTAGAATAACTCTAGAGAATGCTCACTTTTTGAAAATCATCTCACCGTTAAATCTTCAAACATTCTTCCATATAAAAATGTTATGACCACATTTGATCGCGAAAATTTGTGAGCAAATGTTTTTATAGTTTAATTAATAAAAACTATTGTGAAATTATGTAACATCAATTCTTTTCTGCACATAATTTCTTATCTTTTTGTATATTTTGAATAGTAAAATAAGTTAAAGTAATGCCATTTTTCGCTTCTTAAAAATTCGAAGCGGGAACAAAAAATGGCTGTTTCGAAAAAGATTTTTTTATGTTGAAATGAAATAATTTATTTTGGCAAATTAAACTTATTTAAAGACCCAGTGAGTAGCCTAAAATGGAATTTATTAACAAAACTTTCAACACGTTTTTTTTTTCGGTGAAAAATATAATTTTAAAGGCCTAAAAATTAGTAAATTGGGNAAAAAGAAGCTGTCTTGTTATTCAAATTTCAATTTCTGATTGGAACACTCATTGACTAAACGTGCTTTTTCTCAATGTCCTTTCAACTCTCTGATAAGATTAGCTTCAATTATAATAAACAATAATGGCTCAAGATGACTCGACAGTCATCATAAAGGTTGATATTTTCCGGAAAGTTATATAACATTCACACACGAGCTAATCACGAGAGATAAAATGCATTTGTCAAATATTTCAGCTTCCTTCCTGTTGTGTCAATCTCACGAAAAATGCGAAATTTCCAAATGTCCAACAATGGATAAATGCATTAACTTGAACATTCAAATAATGATACTTAATAATAATTGTATCTGTAATTCAACAGATGCATTTGTTAAACTGAACAGTTGACAAATAAAATTTCTAGTTAATGTTGTGAAGATGTAAAGTGTAAGAGTAAATCTCGTGAAGTTTAATAACAATGACATGAAGGAAAATTTCAAACTTCCACATATTTATAGCTCTCAAATATTTAAGAAAAGATAAAAAAAGATCGTGAAAGAATTAATTGTGCAGGTGAACATAGAATTTAAATGTATTGCAGGGAAAAATAGAAGCTTCGTTGCGAGTATAAATTATGAGAAGCGACACAATCAAACAAATCATTTTTCAAGTTTACTCGTCCCCAAGCTTCCAGACAAAAATATGAAAATTCTCGCTTTCTGTCTCATTAAACACTCACAACTCGAGCAGTCAAGTCAAGTTATTTTGCGAAGTTCATTGAAAGCTTTTGATCGTGGAAAATTGTGAGGCGATGTAAAAAGTGAAAACTGAATTTTCTGTACCAAAGAAAACAAGAATTAATTAAATGAATTAAAGAGAATTAACAATTAAAATCGAAGAAAAAAGAAAAACTGTTGAGGAAATTTCCCGAGAGAACAAAAAAAAATTAAAGAAATTTTCAAGGTGAGTTTTCACGATACGGAAATTTGTGCATTTAAATTTTCTTTTATCTGATGACGGAACCAAAAGATAGGAACTGTTTCAAGGACTTTAGATGAAAAGAAACTAAATTGAGAGCGAAAGTTACATTTTCTTTTCAATCTCCTTTTTCTATGTGCCTACACATGTAATTTTCATTAGACGACTGACGTCTTCTTATTCATTTTCCTTATCATTACAACATTCCAAAAGTCAATTGAAAGAAAATTATTTTGACTTTTCCCGGAATTTGAGGCATCGATTTCATAAAAAAAAAGTAAAACTTTTCAAGATAATTTATTGTCGTTTGTGCTTAAAGCTTTTGTGCACGTTGCACACGATGCTAATAAATGAAGTTAAAATGAAACAATTTTGTTCATTTCATTTAAACTTTCCATGTGATTAAAGATTTTCTTTTAAATTTAAAGAAGGAAAAGCTATAAAGTTTCACAAAAATCTTAATTAAATTCAATGATTGACATCAGCGATTAATTTTTCAAATAAAATTCTTAGCAGCTTTTGAAATTTCCACGAGCACATGAAAAGTGAAGAAAACTAGAAATTAAATGATTGTCACTTCCTATTGTTCTTAAAACAGTTAAAAGTGTAATGAAACACTTTTTGAGAATTCCTCGCTTTGTCAATCTATTGTTCTAAAACTTTTCATGGGATTTTCAGCTCAACTGACTTCCGGTGCGCTTTTGCATTGTTAATTTCATAAAGTACATTTAGAGATAGGTACATGTAAGTTTTTAATGAAAATTCATATTAATTTCTATAGAATGACTTCAAATGGAGATTTAAACGCTAAAAATGAATGAAAAATTCTGGTCAAATGACTTCTTAATGCAATATTATTAAATTTTTGAATCAAAGTCTCAGTCGTCGTCATAAATTATCATCATTTAATTTGATTTTTATTATTCTCGGACAATATTAATGACTGAAGATGACAGTACAACAGAGATAATCAAGTTCAATGCTACACGATTTTATTTTTCATTGTATCTAATGTTTAATCTATTTCAGAACTACACGTGATTATAAAAAGCAGGTGACAAAATGCTCGGAGGCTCAAGTAAAGACGATAAGCTGGAAAAACGAAACCAAGTTGATACTGCATCGATTCGAGAAAAAGTTAAATTAGCTCGTTCAGAAAAATGGAGAATCTTGAAAAATATTGTGACGGTGTCATTTGCATTCATGGTGCAATTTACTGCATTTCAAGTAAGCTTTTCATTAATAATTTTATTCACAGCTTTAAAGATTGGAAATGCCGTACATTCTTCTAGTCAATTAACATAGAGACGTTAAAAGTTAAACAAATTATATCAAATCAAATTTATTTTATAGGGAACAGCAAATCTTCAGTCATCAATCAACGCTAAAGATTCGTTGGGAACAATTTCACTGAGTGCAATTTATGGCGCACTTGTTGTGTCTTGCATCTTCTTACCAACATTGATCATTAGAAAGTTGACAGTGAAGTGGGCACTCTTCTTCAGTATGATGTGTTATGCTCCTTATATCGCTGCACAGTTTCATCCACGATTTTATACGCTTATTCCGGTAAGTAATTAACAAGAAACTTTTTTTATTTAATATCTAAAATTAATTTTTTTTCGTATCTTTTTTAACAAAGGCTGGAATTTTGGTTGGTCTCGGAGCAGCACCAATGTGGGCTGCAAAAGTAAGTTTCAATTTAATAAAGAAGTATGATAATGGTAATAATAATATTTATTGTGTTAACAGGCGACTTATTTAACGCAACTTGGACAAGTTTATGCGAAACTTGCTGATCAGCCCGTGGAAGCAATGATCGTGAGATTCTTTGGATTCTTCTTTCTTGGTGAATATAAAAATTATTATTTTATTATAGAACGATTTTAATACAAATTCACTTTTTATAGCATGGCAGAGTGCTGAACTTTGGGGTAATTTGATCTCAAGTTTGGTGCTCTCATCTGGTCATCATGGTGTAACAAGTGGTCACTTTGGAAATTACTCTGATGAGTCACTTGAACTTTGTGGGGCAAATTTTTGTGTTGTTGACACAAGTGACAATGAAAATTTGCAGCGACCACCAGATTGGGAAATTTTTGAAATTTCAGCGATATATTTGACTTGCATTGTTGTAGCTGTCATTATCATAGCTTTGTTCATGGATCCATTGTCGCGATATGGTGAGAGAAGACGTGGATCAATAACAGCTCAGCAATTATCTGGAGTTGAACTTCTTACTGCCACTTTCAAACAATTAAAGAAACCAAATCAGCAGCTTTTGATTCCATTAACTATTTTCATTGGTATGCAACAAGCTTTCATTGGTGCTGACTTTACACAGGTTTGATCGGAGGTATAAGACAAGAAAGATTTTAAACTTAATTTTAATTCATTTTATAGGCTTATGTTTCGTGTGCTTTGGGAATTCATCAAATTGGATATGTCATGATATGCTTTGGTGTCGTTAATGCATTTTGTTCGGTTATTTTTGGTTCGCTTATGAAATATGTCGGTCGATTTGCAATTATCATGTTTGGAACTGTCGTTCACATGTCAATCTTCACTTACTTGCTAATCTGGAGACCACATCCAGATCATTTTTACAACTTTTTCATCATTTCGGGGTTGTGGGGAGTCGGCGATGCTGTTTGGCAAACTCAGATTAATGGTAAGGAATTTAATCCTAATCTGGATTTTAATCTAATCTAATCTTTATTCAAGGATTATATGGAACACTCTTCAGACGAAACAAAGAAGCTGCTTTTTCCAATTACCGACTTTGGGAGTCTCTTGGATTCGTTATTGCTTACGCATACTCAACAGCTCTTTGTGCTAGAATGAAACTTTATTCGGTGATGATTGTGCTTGGTTTTGGAGCTTTCTGTTATATTTTAGTCGAGATTAGACATTTGAGAAAGGTGAAAAAGTTTTTCTGATATTCATTTTAAGCGAAAAGTTTACAAAATTTATTTTAAATATTTTCTTCATAGGAACGAAGACAAAGAGAACTCGAAAAAAAACTCGATGAGGAACCAAAAGAACTTCCAAGTCGAATCGATGATGAAACTGACGACGAGCATGATGAATTGGATGAAGACATTGTCGTTACTAAATTGTAATTAATTAGCTATAAAAACACAAACATTATTTCATAAACTTTAAAATTGAAAAGAAAAACTCTTAAAAGAACAAAATTTGTTTGAAAGGATAACAGATGAATAAAAATTTAACTTTGCACTTTAATTTTATTATTTTATTGAAAGTTTAAAGATTAAATTAATTAATTAAAATTTCAACTTACATTCTATTAATTTTAACTGATTGTAAAACATTCGTTTGAAGTTTTACTGCTTTCGGTTCGACATTCTTTTCCGCTTTAATTTCCTCAACACTCAACCGTGTTATGAATCTTAATCGAAGTCTTAAAGGACTTGACAATCGTTTTATGATTGGTTCGAGATCTGTTTTCATAGAATCACCGACGAACATGTACTTGATATGATAAAGCATGTCGCAAAGAGAGTCTTGATATCTCATCGTCTCTTCTGTCAGTGAATTCTTCTTATCAACCAACTCAAGAAGTTCATAATAAATCTTAGTAATTTCAATAACATCCTTTGGATCGAGACGTTGTAAGAATGGGCCAAGAACGTGATGCAAATAAATTAATTGATGTTCTGTTTTAATATGTGGAACTAATCGTTCTTTCACATATTGAACGATTTTCGATGTTTGACCAATCGAGAAATGATGAAAAATTGAATGAGTCAAAGCGAGAATCATCACAAATTTCGTCTCAAGCAGAGCGTATTGAACTGTCTTGAAGCTGAACATGTCGAATGGCGATTGTCGGTAAGTCCATTCAATCATTTGTGGATGTTTTAAGATTTCTTCCAAACGATCATAAATGACGCTCCAATAAGGTTCGGGCAATGCTGATATGATGAGTCCAATCGCATTAATCCAACTATGAATGTTTGCATAGTTTTGTTGCGTTATCACGATGTAACCTTTGATTGCCACATCGATGATGTTATTAGCGACAACCTTCGGTATCGTTGGTAATCCAAGAAGTTCAACACAAGTCACATAAAGTGCATGTGTGGGTGGATTAGGAAATTCATTGAAACGCCAATCAACATTAGGAAAAACATTTCGGCCATCAATTGCTGTTGATAAAATCATAAAAATAAATTTGTTATTAAAAATATTTCATAAATCTTACTTTCGATCAATCTCTTAACAAGTCCTCGATAATAACTCAAGTCGGGATTCCATTTTATTGGTTGATCATCGGGCGACAGTTGATTTTTGATGTATAATTGATACTGTTCAGTTAATGCCCAATTTTTCTCTCGAACATCCTTCAATGAAGTGATGATTGCGCCAACAAGTAAACGTTTCAATGCCGGTCGATCTCGAAGTTTCATCTCGTAATAGAAAAGTGTGTTGTAAAGATAAGTAATTGGACGATCATGAAATTTATACAATAATCCCAACGTCTTCAGCACAGATTCAAGTGAATTCGAAACTGCTTCAATCGATGACATCTCCAAATAGCGATGAATGACAATGTCGAGTACTGGCAGAAATCTCAAACAAACATTACCAAAGAATGTCGAATAATGTTCGTCAGATGGAACGAATTTCTCTGGAAATTCCTTATGGAATGCAAGATGTTTCTCATTATAATTTGACTGTTTCCAATATTCCGGTGAATTCTTCTCAACAAACTTCATGACACGGTCACGAAATTGCGACGTTTTTATCAACAAAAGTTGAATGACGAATACTTGAGCTGTTGGCATATCTTGTTGGTTTGGTTCTTGAGTTCTCAAAGCAAGACATAAAACTAAACGATCAATTGTGACAATGTTGAATTTCCAAATCATGTCACTGATCGTGTCAACAAGTTTCGGAATTTGCTTGGAAATTGTCACTTCATATAACAAAAAGTCGCAAAGTTTCCTCAACTGCGCTGAGAATGTTCGAGCTCCGATTCTTTCAAGAATTTTAAAAGCCACCGGACTCATTTCACCGGTTTCCGAAATGATCTTAAACAGCAAACACAAGAACGAAGAAGTTTGACTGAAGTAGGAAATTATGTCATTCTCATTTGTCATCGACAGCCAATTTCGATATTCTTCTTCAATCGCTTTCTTCACTTGCTGCTTGTCTTCAACCGGCAAATTGTGATTGGCATAAAAATCAGAAAGAACTTTTGGGAAGCTTTGCTTTGTATGTGACGACCAATTGTGTGGCGTGTTCTTCATTATCACGCCAAGCAAGTCCATTAAACAAACAATGTTACTGTTGCCACTATTTGTCTCATTTTCCATTCCCGTTATGATCATTGAACGTGCTAAAGTCAACACCAAAACTCTATTCAACTCTTCTGAATCAGCTGACACCATTGACGCAAGATTTTTCGGTTCCGTTAAGAAACGAGAAAGTTGGAATTGAAATTCAGCTGATCCAAGTCCGGTTAATAATCGCAATGCAGTTGATTCAAAGCATAAATGAAGTTGAGTTTGATTGACATGAGCATTTTGTGAGAGTGTGTGAAGTTGTGTCAATAATTGTGCACGATAATGAGCCTTAATTTAAGTTTATTAATTAATTAATCTCAACTGAAAAATTCTTCAACTCACCTGAATATGAAAAAGACGATAAGAAAACATTTCCAACAATGTATAAAGAATACTCCAAGCATTTGATTTACAAACTGTCGGCAAAAGACGACTTAAAAATCCTTTAATTCCCAAAGATTCAATTTCAGTGTACACGAGAAGTCTTGAATAAGTTTCAACCAAAGCTGGTGATATATTTGGTGACAGATTAGGCATCGTTGTCTTTGTTTCCGCTTGTTTCATCATGTTATTCACGATACAATGGATAACACTCATCTTACTATGAACAGTCAATGAATCCAAAACAATCATTGATAATGGCGATTGAGTTGGAAGTGACTGTTGCGATACAACTTGCGTTGGTGGTTTACTCGTTGAAAGAATTGTGTCGATGAGTGCGCTCATTGGACGTGAGAAATATTCTTGATTCGTCGAATAAGCGTTGCACAAAAGAGTCACAACGTAATCATCGCCAATGCTTAAGCTTGAGTTTTGAGCTGATGACAAATGCTGAAGAAATTCGTAATGCTTCTTCAAAGCAATTGGAATTGGTCGCAGTGCAACATTTTCAAGTTGAGCTTTCTTTAAGAGATGAATGTAAATGCATGTGGCAGCAATTTTCTTTGTACTTGATGGAAGTTTCACATCCGGAACTGCAAGAGGTTCCTTTTCATTGTACAATATGTCGTAAAGTTTTAAAACTGGGAGAAAGTTCGACAAAGCATTCCTTTGAATACTTCCACTGATGTATTGTAAAAGAGCCCACATTAAGTCGTCTCGTCCTTTTCTTAACGTCATTGTTGATAGTTTCTCATGAAGAGTGTTGACGATGTTAGGAAAAGCTGCACATTGAAATAAAACAAAGTAAATGAGTTGCGATGAGAGATGAAGCCACAACCATTGATTGTGTGTTGGAGTTGAGTCATTAGGATCTGCTTTAGCATCACTTAATGATGAGTCTTGTTCACTTTTCTCCATTGCTAAGATAACAAGCCAAACAATTTGTTCTTCGAGAACTGCTGAACGCTGCTTCTGAAGATTCAACATAGAACAGACCATTTCTTTGCTGTAAAGTTGTTGGAGAACGTAACGAAGAAGTCCAACTTGTGGTTGAGTTAATTGTGAGTCATAAGGTAAGTTTCCCTTTAAAGTTGTGAATTTTAATGTGTTTGGATCCAAACGCCATGGATTTGTTGCTTCACCGTAACCGGCAGCAGATGCTGGTTCAAGTATTGGATAAAGAGTTGAATGACCAATAATTGAAAGCATTTGAGCAAGGTTGACGAATTCTTCAATGAATGTTGCAGTCAAATTCGAAATTTTCTATATAAATAAAACTTTAATTAAAATTTCTTTTAAATTTTGATTTTCTTTTACTCACCCAATGAACTTCAGCATTTTCTTGTTTTTGAAGTTCAGTTATGATAAAATACGCTGGAAGAAGGCAAGCATTCCTATCAAAAATGTACTTCAATACATCGTTAACACTCAAAAGTTGCGGCAAAAGACTGCTTGGCATTTCATTTGGGAAACTGTTTGCCTTTTCACGACATCCTTTCATTATTTCTCTTACGCCTTTATAATCAACTCCTCCAATCAACTTTTTTATCATTTTGAAGCATTCCGTAAAGAACAGTTCATTCTTATAGTCTAATTTCTCACTTGTGAGGATTTGTTCACATACGACACGAGCCGTCAAAACATTATTTTTCACCAAAAGATCCAACGTATCGAAAAGAATTTTCAGCTGTGAAAGATTTGCCTTTTCACACTTTGTGATGTAAATTAACAAAGCAGCTTCTTTAGATTCACTTGTAAGAGAGTTAAAGAAACTTTCCATTTGTTCACTAAATTTCTTTACTTTCATTTCTTCTTGGTCTTGCCGGTATACCGATATATCCGAAAATGACAGCTCAATAAAGTCCATTTTAAGGACATTGTCTATTATTTTACCCACTCGTTCCATTTTAATTCAATTTATCAAGTCAAAAGCCGTCTTTATCAAGATTATTTTATTTAAACTTTTAGAAAATTATTCCGGCTTGTTTTCAAAACAAGGGGCCTGTTACAAAGGTTACGATATTTCAGTTTTCAAATTTCAAATGTACGTTAAATCATAAGAGAAAAAAGTTATTTAGTGACATGAGTTAATGTTGCTGTTAGATATTTATGATGATTTTGACCATCCTATTTAGAAAGGAGTAGCTATTTTGGCAAAATAAGTATCGCCATCTGCTGCTGCATTATCATTTTGATTGCGCTTTAGTGCACTTTCAATCCACATTGTATCATTTTCTTCATTGATGTGATTAGCGACGAATTGTTCAGGATTTTTATCAGGAAGATTTACGATGTAACATGTTTGAACAACGATATCATGAAGTAATTCCTTTGTTAATGGCATCATGTGTGCTTCAGAAACACTGTCACAATTGCCGAAGTCAATGAAATGAACCTGAAATTTGTTTCCAATCTTTTCATTGACAACAGCACGATAATAACATCCTTCGAACAATGCCAAAACTACTTCTCCCACTTCTGCTTCGTAGCTTGCAGTTTTACCTCGTTTTTCAATGTAATTGCTGATTGATTTCTCAATTTCGAGCAAATATTCAGCATTTTCGTAAGCAAGAAGATACAAAACTTTTTCTTGAACCGTTGCATAGTTTAATTTAGCCAAGAACTTTGTACTTGGTAATGGAATTGATTTCAAATCGCTCAAATAAAATCGAGTCTTAGGCTTTGGTTGTAAGAATTTTGACAACGATTTTCCCAAGAGTGATCCTTGACTTACTGTGCTTTCTTTAGAAGTAATTTGAGCAAATTTCGAAATTATTGGAACATGTTTTTCTACATTTGTTGGAGCTCCATTTTCGATACTTTCTAAGTTTTCGTCAGGTATTTTGACAAGTGGTTGTGGTTTAGCGGAAAGCTTTTCGGGTCTGTCAAATTGTGTTGATAATGAGTTTTCTGCCAAATGAGATGGAGTAGGAGAAGGAGTTTTTGATTGTACACAATACTTCTCAATGTTTTCTCGTAATGCTTCTTTATCATCGTTTTTTAAGTCAGCTTGAGTTGAAATTGGAATTTTGACAGAAGAAGCAAAATCATCATTTTCAGTTGCAAGAACAAGTGATCTAATGAAGTGAATATTTATGGCAATTTCAGGATAATGTGTGAATTGACATTGATGACGAACTTACGGTAGTTTAAAACAAACGAATCGATGCTGAGGAAATGCTTGTAATTGACAACGTTTGCTGCAATATCGCTCGCAATCACATCTATCGCATATAAACTTCCCAACCTCATAACAGTTTTTGTTGGAACAGAAATTATTCATCGTTACTTATAATGACAAAAGTATCTATTAAAACAAAAGATATGAAAGGATATTAAGTTAAATTTAAGACACGTGCTGGTTGAGAAATGCATATGAAGGTTAATTTTATGAATGGAAAAGAAAAATATTGCATCACACATCATATAATCATTTTGACTTACGTTTTGAGTTAAAATTGAATTACTTTTTATATTTAGTTCTTTTGTTTTTATATATTTAATAAAAACGATTTATTCTTTTCTAATGGCTTATTCCGCGCGAAGCTTTTAAGTCTTTCGATTTTTGTCATGAGCGGGAATTTTTGAAGAGCAAGCCCCTTTCATACGAAATTATAACGTGCGTCATATTTCAAAGTTATAAGCCCCGTTCAGTTTAAATTGTTTTTGTGTAAAAAATATCTTTTGAAATACGCAAAAAATTAGCAAAAAAGTCCACAAATGGAAGTAGCTCAAAGCATTCAACAAACTTCATTCGATCAGTTTCATAAGCTGATAAAAGAGAAATCAGCTAATAAAGCAGAAATAACAAAAATTATTGAAGATATTTTGGAATCACCGTCATTGAATACTTTTTCTGAATTCTTACATTTAAAAGAAATCGATGAGGTAAATTAACTACCTATATGATAGTGTTCAACATTTTTTCACACTGTTTCTTTTCATGAAAGCTTAAATCCGGCGAGTACGAAAAACATTATAATACATTGAATTTATTTGCTTTTGGAACTTACCGTCAGTTCTTGGAAAAGAAACAAAAAATTATATCATTAAGTCCAATCATGGATAAAAAGCTTAAGCATCTCACAATACTTACACTTGCAACTCAAAAGAAGACACTGCCCTATGATGATCTCATGGTTGAGTTGGATATAGCAAATGTTCGTCATTTGGAAGACATCATTATCGAAGCAATTTATGCAGGTAAATTCGTGCTTAATCTTGCTTTGATATAGGTAGTTTACCTATGAAAATATTCTTTTAGAATTAATCAATGGAAAATTGGATCAAAAAAATCGGCAATTGGAGATTGATTATGCTGTGGCTCCAGATATTCAAACTGAAAACATCCAGGACATTGTGAATATTCTAACTGATTGGCTTAAATCATGTGAAAGCTGTTCAAGTTGTCTTCAAGAACAAATTGAGAATGCCAATGCTGAAAAAGTCAAGAGAGCCAAGCATAAAGAACATTTAGAGGAGAAAGTAAGATGAACTTGCAGTTTATAAAACAGTTCAATCTTAATTTTTGGTTTTGTCATTGCAGTTGGCAGAAGTTAAAAAGAACATAAAGAAACAATCATCAAACACTCAACAACAGAATTTTGAGGGTGAAGACGGAGATTTCTTGATGGGGCCAGAGAAAAATCTCAATACAAAAGAAAAACGAGGACGTCCAAAGCAGGGAACATCGAAAGCTCCTTGGTTTAAGACGTTCAATTAAGAGTGCTTGAAAAACATCTCTTAAATGTGTTACATCTTGAAATAATATTCAAACTTACCAATTTCCACATGATTCAATTAAATAAATATTTCTATTAGTTTTCGATGGAAAGTTATTTTATTTTTATTCTTATAAGTAAATTGAAAGAATTAAATTTGAATATAACCTCGGAAATTTTGATGAGATTTATTAACGAGCATCAAATACAATTAAACGCTTTGTTCGCTTTTTATACATAATACGATTTCCACATTCTCGGCATCTTATAGGATCGCGCGGCTTCATTTCATTATCATTATGACATTCTGAAAATAAAAAGTTAGAAAATTTTAATGAAATTGAGTTCTTTCTCTCAAATCTCTATCAGATTACCTGCACAAACATAAACCATTGAAGTCTTTGTAGCTGATTCCTTACTACTGCTTGCAGTTGGTTCCGACATGTTTCAAATTTATTTTAAAGCGATTTATAAATTATTTCAAGCTTGTGTTGTTTTGTTTATTTTTTAAATTGTTAGTGGCTAATTCGATGGTGATGTCACAAGAATATTCTGCTCGTTTTCGAAAACCTTCGATACATTTTCGAAAATTAAGCCGTCTGCACATTGGATTTAAGAAGTAAACAAAGATATCTAAAATATTCTCAAGAAAATAGATAGTATCATAGGTGAGATGGCTCAAGGAAAAAATAAAATTAAAACAAAACTTCCAGCAAATGTAAAACACAAAGCAAACAAAACAAATAAGAAGAATTCAGCTTTCCAGCAAAGAAAAAGTGAGATTTACAATTAACTAGGTACCTAAATGTGCGTTTGTCAAATTACTTTTTAATTTTTTTAGGTGTCCCAGTACAGAAAAAGATGTTAGGTAAACTAAAAATTCAAGCAGCTATCACAAAATCAGTAAACCAAAAGAATGAAGAAGAAATGAGAAGTCGAGCAATCAGCAATAATCAAAAGTTAAGTTCAGCGCAACAGGCAGTTAAAAAACATCATGAGAAGAAGACTCCATCAAATGAAGAACCCGAAACTATGGAGTAAAATTTGAAAACGCTGTTGTGTTAATTAAAATTTAATTACCTATATTTATTATCTTGAACATAACAAATATTTTGTAGATAAATATAAAAACCTAGCAAGAAAATAAATAAATGTGAAGACGACTGAACGTTTCCATAACCTTTGCGATCGTCTCACAAATTTTGAATTGGTTTCTAATTATTAATTCGTTTGATAAATTAGTAGTTAATACTCAAATATTCTTTTCAAATTACATTAATAACTATCAAGAGATGGCATTCAAACTAGTTTGTGGCGATATTTTATTATTTCAGGTAGGCTTTTATAGATTTTTATATCATTTAAACTTTATTTACAAATTGATGTTTTCAGGAACAATTAAAACAAATGCGTGACTTAGATGACAAAGTAATTTACGCACTTAATAATTCACTGCCAACTGCTTCTATTAAAGCAAGAACTGATTCTAATCCAAAGGAGAACTGCAAAGAACTGTATGAGAAATTAAAATCATCTTATGCAAACAGAGAGAAAGTGATTCAAGAATGCATAATATTAACAGCTGAACAAGTAAGCCAACTAAAGAAGCAACGAGAAACAAATGATGATACACAGCTTGATAAAAATTTCAAAAATGAACAGAGGAAGGTTTGTTGACAGTAAATATCAAACAAAAATAATTTTTGCCTAAATATTTTTCTTAATTATAGTTGAGGGTTCTGAAACAAGAATTGGGAGTTGAGGAAATTGTCAAGGAAAGATCGCTGAAGACATTCAATGAACGTTGCCGATCATACTTCCGTGCGGATTCCTTTTAGTTATAAGCTCAATCTACTTTATTTCTAATTGAGCCATTAGGAATTTATATTTGCATTTTAGCAGTGAAGTTTTTTTTTCATAGAGAAATAAATAATTGAAAAAAGTTAAACATAATGTAATTTTAGAAACTTATAAACTTAAAGAAATCGATGAAGTGAGCTGTAACATTTTTTTCAGTCTACCTATTTGAATAATTTTTCATGGCCGAGAACATTATCAAGGCTGCATACCACATAAAAGAATGTATGCAATATTGATTAAAATGAAATTATGCAGCAAAATACAATAAACTGAATGAGGAAATGAAAAGCAAATCCTAATTTCAAAGACAACTTTATTTAATTTAGATTATCAGCAAGGAAAATCTGAAAAACAAATCTCATGATGATATTCTTGAATTTGCCGGTTAATTACAAGGGGTAGGTGGAGCTCAATTAATTTTCGAATCTAAAATTTTAGTTCCCATCTTCCCTTCGGCCTCTTGACTTGTAAATTTTCGACTTTAATGTTTTTATCGTTTTTTGTTGCCTATGGACAATTGTGCTTAAGTAATTAGTGATAAAGTGTCATTAGCATTTAGGTAATTGAGAATGTATGTAAACAATATCATTTACGTTTGTGTGGTGGTGGAAATACTTGAGATTTGATTTTGCAACAGTGATTGAATCGATTGAGTCTTTTGTATTGGAAAATCAAAGCAAATCTATATAGATTTTTATAGCTCTTTGCTAGGATTTATGCTGACAAATAATAACTTTAAGTTTTCAAAGGTTTGAAACTATCTAAAGGATTTAGCACTTCATCATATCCATGACATATACTTAAAAAGTTAATAACATTTAAAGCCCTTTATGATGTGTCATAGGAATGGAATGTTTTCTTGATTGACGTTTCGTTCTCTAGACGTTCTCGCTTGTTCTTTATACATTTATTTTTGTTACATCACTGCAACAACCATAAAAATTATCGATCCACATTTTCTCTTGGTTCGTTGAAATAACAAAAAGTCAATTTGAGAATGTTCTATGAAGAAACAGAATAAAACATAAAATGAACCCCAATTAACTTTATTTTAGCATACAAGATCATATTCACTTCTCAATTATTTTCAAATCGATTTTCATTGATATCAAGTTGAGGAAATTTGGAACATTAAGTGAATTATCACAACATCGTTGACGGGTTGGAAAATTATTCGGTGAAGCCCCATTAATCATAAAGTTAACATTTAATTGAAAGTTTTGCGCAATAAAAACTGTTCTCTGTCATTGAGTGTAAATAGCAGCAAAATATTTTTTTCCAAGTGTTTGTGGCATATTCTTTTTTTCTTTTTGCTATATCTGTAGTTTGTTCATCATATCTATGGTTGACTCAATTCTCATGTTCAATGCTCTTTTTATTCCTATATTCACATAGTTCCAATCACTTGTTGGAATCGACTGGTTGTGGTGACACAAACACAGCACGAAAGCATTAAATTTTGAAAGTTTTATCGGTCGTTTTGTTTCGTATACGCAAACGAGTGCAGTACAATAATTAACAATGTCAAGTGAAAATCTCCAAATGCATCAGATCAATTCCAGTGGCGACTCAAGCTTAGCTCATAGTCAAAACAGCCAAAGCAGCGCGTCAATGCAGAAATCAGCGAACATTCAATTTGTCAGCGACCTTCCTATCACCGATCCAGGACAATCGAGCAAGGTAAGAAACACATACAATTGAGTTTGCAATGCCTGAAGTTTGTGACATGTTTACGACCCATTTTTATGATGTTTTAATTATCTTCAAATCACCTTTTTTTCTATTTTTTCTCTTTTTTTTTTCGTTGAATGTTTATAAAGCATGTGACTCAAGCGACAAGCGTCAACTTGTTTTCATTGATAATCGCAATCACTTTGTTGACGGCCCCTAAGTACTGCAACTTGTGACTCTTTCTCATTTGCGTTGAGCCTAATTTAAATTTTCTGGATGCTTCTAATTATTTATTTCTCCAATGGAATGAGAAGTGAAGTGGAAAATCAATTTTCTCTTGCTTGATTAAAATGAGAAAAGCTCTTGCGATTATTAGAAAAAAGCTTCTAATTTCAAGCAAAAACCATTATTCAAATTTTCATAACGTGTAGGCGTTGCTCATCATTGAAAACTGATGCTCATCATTTTCATAAATAATTTTTCCTCTTCACTTCTTCTAATTTTTTTTATATTTTTCAATGAGTTTTTAAATTCCCTTTCCAATAAATATCTAAATAAAAGTAGACAATGAAACATTCAATTCTGTTTGTTCAAAGTCAATAATCGTTCTTTTTTTCATCATCTATCTGTGATGATCTACGACTACAATTCTCCTTAAAAATTCCGATGATAAAAATCTTTCTTTTATTTATGCTTCATTCGTCTCCAATTTAGTTTAATTGAGTCGCTTTCACAACTTCGTTCAGATGACAAAAGCATGATAATTTATGTTCTGACAATTAACTTGATCAACCCCTTCTAACTTCCCACTCTTTCTCATGTTCACAAAGCGAGGCATGTTAAGAAACAAAACTCTATTTCCATTCTCCCCATTCCAATAAATAGGAAAAGGACAAAGATACAAAAATCTCGAGTGCCCTTAAAAAGTCAAGTCGCTATCGAAGTCGAAGCTTATCAGCATCATCAACAGATTCATATAGCTCTGGTAAGTCAATCATATCTGTCGCCTTCTTTAGCCTCGTGTTCAATCTTTTGTGTACTTCTTACCTTGTTTTTTTTATTACTACTTTATCTCTTCGCGCATTTAAAAAAATTACATCTAAGTTGTTGAGTTTTGAGATGATGTCGCGAGATTAATTTTCATCACACATGCAATCATTTATTTTCCTTAAGTTTCAATAGAAAAATAAAAAAGAAATCTTATCACACCTTTTCAACGACACACTTTTAATTGGTCTGTTAATGAAATTGTTCGATGTGAACTGATAAAATTTATTCGTTGTCAACATTTCATATGAGTTAAAGAGAAAAAAAGAATATTAAAGTAACTTATCAAAAAGCACTTCAATGATTTATAAAGTTTGTTAACACACATTCTCTGTGACTCTCATGTTTGAGAGTAAATAAACGAATAGAACAAGAAACAGAAGCACAGAAAGTAAAACAGCCCCCTACACAATGATGTTCAACCTGAGGCGACGGTGTCAGTTTGTGTCGAACGTTATATGATGAAACATCGTCGTCGTAGCAGTGCTTTCTGTAATACTTTTTTTAAAAAACTTTAGTTTTCCCAAATCGCTTAATTTTTTTGTTCGTGTTTCATTTAAATATTTTGATTTATTTCATTTTTATTAGCTTCTTACACGGGTAGTTCCAGTGAGGATGATGACGTGTCACCAAGAGAGAAAATTCAAAGTAACACTAAAGGATTTAATGATTTTTGTGTAAGAAATATTCACCAACATGCATTTGGTCGACGCGAAATTGAAATTGCGGAGCAAGGTGAATTCACATTGATTTTTTTGTGCTTTTCTCCTTCTTAAGAGAAATATTTTTTATTGATTATTTTATCATAAAATAACATTTCGTTCTGTCAAAAACTAAACTAGAAATGCCTGGCATCATGGCTCTACGTAAACGTGCTTCCGACGATAAACCATTAAAGAACGCCAAAATCGTTGGCTGTACACATATCAACGCACAAACAGCGATTTTAATCGAAACGCTCGCCCACTTAGGTGCTTCAATTCGATGGGCTGCATGTAACATTTATTCAACGCAAAATGAAGTAGCAGCAGCTCTTGCTGAATCAGGATTTTCGATTTTTGCGTGGCGTGGAGAAACAGAAGAAGATTTCTGGTGGTGTATTGATAAATGTGTAAATGCTGAGAATTGGCAACCAAATATGATTCTTGATGATGGTGGCGATGCAACACATTTGATGTTGAAGAAATATCCAGCAATGTTTAAAATGATTAAAGGAATTGTTGAAGAGAGTGTTACGGGAGTTCATCGATTGTATCAGTTGTCGAAAAGTGGAAAACTTAGTGTTCCGGCAATGAATGTTCACGATTCTGTTATAAAAACAAAATTCGATAATTTGTACAGCTGCAAAGAGTCCATCATTGACAGTCTGAAACGTTCCACTGACATAATGTTTGGAGGAAAGCAAGTGGCATTATGTGGATATGGAGAAGTAGGCAAAGGCTGTTCACAAGCACTTAAAGCACTCGGATGTATAGTTTATGTCACCGAAATCGATCCGATTTGTGCCCTTCAAGCGAGTGTCGATGGCTTTCGTGTCGTAAAATTGAATGAAATTGTTCGTAATGTTGACATCGTGATTACAACAACTGGCAATAAAAGTGTTGTGACACGAGAACATATGGAGAAGATGAAGAATGGATGCATAGTATGCAATATGGGTCACTCGAATACAGAAATTGATGTGGTGAGTTAATTTGTTTTATTTTAATTGAAAATCATTCATCAGAGTTAGATTAACCCATGCAGTGAGAATAAAAAGATTAGATTAATGAATATTAATCCAAGATTTTTATTTATTAAACTTACAGAAAGATCTACGCACACCTGACTTAACATGGGAGAAGGTGCGATCGCAAGTTGATCATATTGTGTTTCCCGACGGAAAACGTATAATATTGTTAGCTGAAGGACGTTTAGTTAATTTATCATGTTCAAGTGTCCCGTCTTTCATTGCCAGTATAACTGCTGCCACGCAAGCTTTAGCCCTAATTGAGCTTTATAATGCACAGCCAGGACGCTACAAGTGTGACGTGTATTTGCTATCAAGGAAAATGGGTAATGAATAAAATAAAAGCATGAATTATTTAGAATACTCATGATCAAATTATTTATTACTTAGATGAATACGTCGCGATTCTTCACTTGCCAACCTTTGATGCGCATTTAACGGAACTCTCCGATGAACAAGCAAAATACATGGGACTTAGTAAAGCTGGTCCATTTAAACCCAACTACTATCGTTACTGAAAGCTTTCGTCTTCTTTCCTTGTCAACAATCAAAAAAGTTCAAGTTTTCTTCGCAGCGATTTAATGAACTTTTAATTTAAGTTTTAACTTTTTGACCTTTTGCATGTTCTTAACATTTTCCTTGACGATATCTTTATTTTTGCAAAACAAAAAGAAAATAAGTGAAAGGAAAGTGAATTTTATGAATTAAAAGAGGAGAATGTAAAGTAGGTAATTGAGAAAAACTCAATGAATCAAATACAACACTACAATAGATTTGTGAGATGCGGTATTTATTAATGTCAATTTAAACACAAAGAATGCTACTAACTATTGATGATAATAGATGAACAAGGTGAATAAATTAATAAAAATCGAATTTAATTAAGTTTTCTTCTTCTTTTTCAATGTTATCTTCTTACAACTTAATGTGACTTTAACAATCATACAATGTTAAGAATTGAAAATATGTTGTTAACTATTTATTTACTACTTACAGTCACGCGACGTCGCCTAAATATTTAGATGGCCAGATAAACTTGATATAACTGTCGCAACTTTATTTGTGCAATCAATCACGTCGAAAAGTTGTAGATATAAATTATCATATTAATAACCCTGATTACCAGTGTAAACAATTTTTTTTAAGTTTTTAACTTTTAACACATACTCAAGTATAATATTTTTATTGAAATTTTAATGTCGATTGAATGAAGAGTTCGTAATAAAAGATTCTACGAGAGCTCAAATGTTAAATATTCAAAGCTTCGAAAGCTTTCAGAAAAAGCTTTTAAATTTGAAAAAACCGTTATTTTATTATCACATCATTTTCATAACTTCTCATAAATATCAGAAACAAAGAAAATGCAAGTAATACTTCATAATTGATCGGTAATTATTATTGTTTCATCTGTCCATCGAATAATCACTTTACAGCCGTAAGAATTGATGTATCATATATTTATTGAGAGATCAGATGTTTTGTATTAACACTGACTAAGCGATCGTCGATCTTCCTTGTTACAAAAATAATAACGCCGCACAATTTCTAGAACTCTAACCAGTCTCTTTAATGTCTTCAATCTGTTAGTTTGTTTACTCTCAACTTGAAATGTTTACAATGATTTGTTTAGAGACATTGAACATTTATGATCCGCACAACAAATTTCGTGTTGTGATGCTGTGAAGAAGAAAATCGCGAGTGAAAACGAATTTTAACAAGAGAAAACCTCTCGCGAGTATTGATTTAGATTGCGGTTTCTTTCACCTTTAAAACGAAATCCAACAAGTGTTCGTTTTGTGTTTTGTTTACGTTTAGCGGAAAGGGAGAATCCGTAGTCATAAGACACTAAAAATAATACAAAAGAGTTCAACAATGTAAGCAAAACATTTGAAGAAAAAAGAAAACGAATACGATTACTCACGATTAGGCGCCGAGAGTTGTTTTTTCTAAGATCTTCTGAAGTGCTCACAAAATGATCACGTGCTATGCGCTCAAGTGTTGATCAATGAAAAAGTTCTCTCATAAGTGAATACATTAATTTGTAAAGCAAATTGTTGAATATATATGCAAAATTGGCGAAAATTTGATTTCTTCTTAAAAGGTTTTTGGAAAAGTTCATCAATGATGGAATATTTTGTGTTTACTATCAACTCGTAATCACATGTTTTTAATTAAAAACAGAGTTTTGATTACAAAGCAATGATCATTAAAGTTAATTAAATATGAATGACGACCTTGACAATTTTCCCTTCATATCTTTTTCTAAATAGCTTCGTTATCATTCCCTCTATTTGAACTGAAATCATTTAGCATACATGAAGTTGAATCACTCAACATTTTTCTCTCACAGCACCACGCTTAACAATAACGAAAAACATTTATATTTGATTTTCTCGAATCGTTTTTCCCTCGGCTTTTCTCGAAGAGAATCTTCTTCTAACGAGAAAACATTTTCAGCACGCAGAAAAGTTTCCCTTTCAGTTTCAATCGGGTCTAAGACGGTGTCGGATCAAAAATAAAAAGACTAAAAGTGAACAAATCCTTTTCTTTTAGGTATAAGAAGAGTGCTTTCTTTTTCTTCTCTACGTATTGTGTTATTTTTATTGAAAATTTAGAATTTTTCTAGATGATGTGAAAGTGTTTGAGTGCAAAAGGCGATCCGAAAATTATTGAAGAAATTTGAATAGAAAAAATTAAGAAAAATATCAAGGAAAAGTTTGATGATCATTGACTTTTGATTTAGTGGAAAATTCTGTCGATTGCTTAAGATTGCCTCAAAATTTGTGCTTGTGAAAGGCAAAAATAAGCAGGTTAAAAGTGTGAAAAGTGTTACATAACCAATTCCGCGTTTCATGGGATTATCCACAAATGTGGTCACGCGATCATTGATTGATTAAATGGTAAGAAAGTTGAAATATTCTCAAAATCGATCTTTCATCATTTCTTTAAATAAAAAAATCGTCTTAAGATCCACCGAATTTTCCAACTTTCAAGATCTTTTCTTCTCTCATCACGCGAAAATAACTCATACTGTACACATCATTCTCTCACAAGCGGCTGCTTTATCTTCTTTCCATTCGGTCTAATTATAAAGGAAAAAAAAGATTTAGAGCGAAATAAACAGTGGCACAGCTATTTTTAAAGTGAAACATATATACAAGCAATGATCTCCCCCTAAATGCAGACCCGATCCGGATATTTGTCTTCTGACGACAAGGAAAAAGAAATGCTTTTGTGGTTTATTCTCTGATGCTTCTCAACAAGTTCAAAAAAGTCAATCATGGAATTTTAAAATGTCGATTTTTCTTCTTATCGAATTTCTGGTTTAAAAATTTCTTCTTCCAATTAATCATCTTGACCAGATGCCGCAGAAAATTCCAAATGAATTGAATCAGCATTCCCTAAAAACCATCAAGAATTAAGTTAGAATTCACTAAGACCTCTCAAGATGAATGAAAATTTTCAAAGTTCATCGCCTTATCGTCGGAAAATTTTCATGATTGTCGAAGAAAATTTCACATTTGACTTCGAAACAGCAATGATCACGTAGAAGAAGTAGAGAATAAGTCATTACGGCTGTTTCACAGTTGTTCTCAGCATATATGTAATTTCTTCTCGATGAAGTCTTAAGAAAAACGACTTGGCTGAAAGTAGCAAAAAGTCACGATGACATGAGGAGAGATTAAATAAATTTTTACTGTGATTTCCCGGGAGTTGATTTAACGATGCGGTTTCAGAAGAAATCATGGTTTCAATTTTAATAAATCTTCAAGTTACATTCAGTATAACGAACCCCATTCAACACTCGCCAACTCTAAAAATAATTTTTTTTCGTCAACTGATGCCCACAATCACTTTAACATAAAACTTTTTTCTTCGCGAAAAATTCTTTACTTGCTCATAACCGTTAAGTTTAATGACTTTGACTGTTCATTAATTTAGTCGCTTGGTATTATTTCTGCTGTCGGCTATGAATGTAAAGCTGCATTTGATGCTTGACAAATGAACAATGCTTCACGCGATTTTCATGTACATGTGCGAGATGGCATTAGACGCCTTTACCAACTGTTTATGACAAACATTTAAAAGAAAATTACAGTCTCGACTTCCTATTTGGCAGCTCACACTGACAAGTAACTGATTGTCAACATTTAATGAAATCAATCTCTAACTTAATTCATTTGATCCACGCTTAGTTTTCATCAAATCTTTAAAAGTCCAAATAAACATTCAACATAACTTAAGCGTGCTAACAAGAATCCAATTAATTTTTCTTCCCTCCCTCCAATTGGCGCTTAGAGATTTTGACTAAAACGATGAAAAACAAATCACTTCACGAGTTTAATAACTAGAAACAAACAACACATGTACATAAATTGAGTGACGAAGATTTTTTATGAGATCATTTAAATACAATGATTCGTATCGACGGGAAAACTTTTCTGTTGATGAAAGTTAAATGAAGGAATTTTCAGCGCAGTCTGAAATCTTTATGATTCCCACGGGAGAAAGTAAAAAATAAATTGCGTAGGTAGAACTGACTGTTTATTTGTTAAATTATTCAGAATTTTCGTTCCAACCTACAGGCATTGTATCAATTTCCGATTTATGTCATTGCAGAATTTAAACTTTAAAGAGTCATAAATATTATTTTTAGAAAGTCGTCAACTTTTGTTGTGATATTTATCGACATCTCATTGAAACTTATTAGTTTTGTTTCTCTTATGTTAATATTTGCATAAGAGATAAAAAGAGCAAAGCTACAGTTTTTTATTTCAACTTCAATGAACAATGTTTTTCTTTTTTCCACTTTGAAATAGAAAAAAGTTTACGTGTCGGTGCCATATGTCAGAAAGATCATTTTAAAATAAATGTGGGTGGTCATGGCATCATTTTCTAATTGCTATCGTATTTATAACTCGTTTGAGATGCTGGATAGAAAGCTAGATTTAATCTTACTGGATTTTCCATAATGTCCTTGAAATCATGAGAAAATTTTTTTTTATTCAACTTTGTCGGTAAACACCTGAGATTTCCTTTTATTTTTCTACTTACTTCATGAATGATTTTCAAACTTCCGTTATAACTTAATTGAATATTTTCCCTTCGAATAAATGAATGTTTAAACATTGTATTGAAATTGATCATTCGCTTGATTTTCGTTTGAAATTGTTTTCATTTGTATGCGACCTCTAATGATCTATCCATTCATCATTCAATTCAAGAAAAGCTATTAGTGGCTAGACGAATTAGTAAGCTGCTGAATATTGTTAGCTCTTGGCATAGTGAAATCTCACGTCATTTCTGACCTAAATAACAAATCTGACGCCAGATCAGAGCAAGCTTGAAAATATTTTCTAGAATTTAAATTTAAAGTTTAGAACTTCTGGATGATGTCATCAATTTTTGCAAGCTGCTTTTTGCAATGTGCATTTGTTCACATTACAATTAAATAATCACATAACAAAGCTCTTTAGATGCTTGATATTGATGCCCTGAAGTTTCATTTCGTTTTGAAAATTTTGTAATAACCGCACCTTGGTCAGAAAATTAAGAAAAAATGACAATTGCTGGTACTGTAAAAAATCTTCTGATAATAAATATTTCCATACGAAGCTTCACCACAAGTCATACCCGCTTATTTATTTATAGATTCTCATTTTGTTTTGAATGGAATATTATTTTGAAACAGTTTTTCCGAGAAAAGTCTGGAAGAAACGTGCGGGATCCGTTCATGAATAATCAGTAAAAATCAAAATTTTATATGAGTGGCACGAAGTTGAAATTTCACGGATCTTAAAGCGTTGAATTTCAATTAAATTTATACATCAACTAACGTGTTTATTATTCAATTTCAGTTACTTATGTGTGAAGTGAAGAAGTGAAATGTCAGATCAACATAATAAACAGCCGCCTAAAGGCTGGATGCGAGCGTCAGCATCGCCAATGAGAGCAAATGCGTCGAGATTAATGTCACCAACACCGAATTCAGTGCCTAGACAGAGATCTCCAACACCAACATTTAATGCTCGTTCATTAGCTGACGCTTCAACGTTCAATCCAAATCAACAGCAATCGCCACATCCACCATTGCGACGATTGCCACCAACACCAACTGGATTTACAACGGTTTATGATTCGCAGCGATTTTCTCCTGCTCATCCACCGCCACCACTTTATCAACAACCGAAACCTACTACTTCATTTAATCAACCGAAAGTTCCAATGTCGCCTTTGAATTTTCCTAGTGATGCTTCTGTAGCAAAACCTTTTCGAAACACCTTTTCACCAACACCTTCTGCACCAACTCCTAGTAGTATTCCACCATTTTCTCCACCTCCAACTCCCCAGTATATGTACATGGACAATGATCGTCAAATGAAAACGGTGAACGACTTTTATGTTGTTCCATTGGAACCAGCAAATCTATCCAAGGATATTTCAGTTTATGAACAAGACGAAGCACGTCCATCAACTGCAGACATTATTGCACAACAATCGCAAGATTATGTCGATGAAAAACTGGCAGAATATCAAGCTACAATCAGTCTGCTTCAGGGTAAGAAAACATAATAAGAAAAATTCTCGTCAGTTGATTTCTAAAGAATTTTTAAGACGCAAGCCAAACATTCTGTGAATTATATCGACATTCATTTAAAAATAGCAACTTGAGAATATTTTCCGTAGACGGCAATAAATTAACAGCCGGCTACATTCTCGAATGCCATAAAATAAAATACGGAACGTCCTACAAGCACGTCTCGTTTAACATTTTAATTTCAATTTAATGATCGCTTTAATTAAATGCAGTGATTTTCACATAAGTAAAGATCATGTAAAGTGTGAATGAAATTATCTATTTTTAGCACTAATTGCATCAAAAGTGAAAGTTTTGCTTTTGTTCATGTTTTGCGTGGGTGGTAATGTTGATTGCGGCGTTTTCGCAAGATTAAAATGTAAACAAAAAGAATTGAGAGAATTTAAATTATGAGAGAAGTCAAGAGAGAGACCAAAGAGAGTAAAACTGTTTATTCAATAAATTTTTTGGAAGGTTTTTTGCGCAACCGCCGCGTAAAAAGCATCGTGTGTGTGACGTTTTCTTTTCTATTCATTCAGTCTTTTCTAGAAACTACGCAGTAAACCAGTGTTTTTAAATGATTAATTTGAAAGACTTTTAAAAATAGATCGCGGGTAAAATAAGTGTGTAAAGTATGTTAAGAAGTTATTTCGGAACAACATCAAAGTGAACGTAAACAAGAATTCCCCGAGATATTCGGCATCAGCTGTTTGTTTTGTCTTATAAAATCATTTCTTCTTCTTCTCGCGTTAATGCTTTGGACAATGATATCTCTTCTCAAGCATACATTCGTTCCTCGTAAATCATTTACTAACACGATTGCATTCGCACGTGATTTTATTACGACACGCAATTTTTTAATTCGCGACAAGCATGAGATCAGGAGAGGAACGAGTTTATGCTCTGGAAAAACATCTCACGCACACAATTAAGGATTCTTCAATTTAATTGCGGTTGCCGAAGAAACATTCAGTTTTCGTTGATTTTTAATGAGTTGTAAAGAGACATTGCGATAGACAAAATTATGTTGTTTTTATTTACTTATTTACATTCTATCAGTGTCAATTTGGCCTCAATTCAATTTCCCTTTCGCCATATTTTTGTTTGTTTGTAACGAAGGGTGAATTTCTATGATAATTTGTGGTATTTTAAAAATGAATTCCAAGACAGAAACAAATACCAGTAGATAAGATATTTATTAGATCGATAGAAAAGATATTTATGAGTGCTTTGCAGGCGATTTCATTGAACTTTATCCGTCTCCGTTTTTAATAAAGCAAAAACATTTTTAATCTTTGGTAGAATTGATTTAAAAGTTGAAGACTGGTTTAATAATTCTTTTATACTTCATATGAGATGAAGTTCATGTTTGAGGTATTTTCATACTCGTTCAACATTAACGTTATTTTATGAGCTTTGCCCAAGGTTTACCAAGAAGTCACAAACATAACTATCTCAACTCTTTTGCCAAATAAAATAATAAGAAGTCAACATCTTGATGTGAAGTTTGAAAGATTGTTTACGTTTCTCTCCTTTTCCTCAATTCTCTCTTGTTTGTTCCTTATGCTCGATTTTTTTATATGAAAACAGCTAGGAAAACAGCGTGCTTTGAAACAAACCACAAAAACTAAGCTGAATAAGTTGATGTATTTACTGACATGCGAAGATATTCTCCTTCCTCACAACCACTACGATAATAATGAAAAAAAAGAGCCACAATTTTGCAGCTTTTCTTATTCAGTTATAAACCGGCTTCCATTTATTCCAGACGTGAAATCAAGACTACTTGTTAAAGCGCTTTAACGACTGAGAAGAAGAAGACAGAAAATTATTTTTTATATCAAAAAACATCAATTTTAGTATTTGTTGGGCGGTTTTGTTGTTGATAAAATTACACAATCAACAATCTACCAGCCCTCAAATCACGTGTGAAAACTCTTGAAGTGATATTTAATGTGAAATTATATTATTATCTTACCAAGAGAGAGAAAAAAAAATTCTTCTTTACCTTCAGAGTGAATGTCGGAAAAATTGATTTTTCCAGCTCGTTTTCTGTGACGTTTTAAATTGAAGTTAAGAAAAGCGAAATATTATCGCTTGAAAAGTGGAAATAAATCAAATAAAAGAAAAAGTTATTTTTGTTAATAAAATATTATCAAACAATGTTGCAATATGGAACACGGAAATAACCGAAAATATGATAATAAGAAACATGACGAAGGTCAAGGCCACGATCAAACAGATCGAGCCGAAAGTTATCCGCGAACTTTACCTCGTAAGACGGTGAAAACTTATCTTTATCATGAGACTAGTCCTGGCTTTGAGCGAGTAGATTCGCCAAGTCGAGATGATTCCGCATATTTTACATTCCCCCATCACGGATCTACATCACGATCCTTTTCAAAGTCATCTTCAGCTGCATCAAGTGATCGTTTTCCATCGGAGGAAAGTCTCCGATCACCAACATCACCCGACTCGTCATCGAGTAAGAAAGTCCATTCCACGCTTATAAGAATTCATTTGGGTGGCGACGAAAAAAAGTTGCACCATGAATGGTACTCCGAATACACTCACCAGTCGCATCAACATAAGCAAGCTTTTAGTTCGCCTCTTGCAAACAGATCAGCGAACTCGAGTAGTCAGTTTGAATATGATTCGCATATTGCACAAATGAGAGGTAAATTAATTAGTAAGCTTCAATCAGTAGGTTAAGCGAAAAGTAAATTTATGAGAAAGTCTCGTAATGCGTTAGACTTAAATCGAGGTTTACTTCAATAACTTTTTAGCTGTAATTGCCAAGCACAATTTATGATAGAAATTTTTACAACACACCTTTAGATATTTTTACAACTTTGTAGCTAAGACAGCACTGAAATATTAATACTTTTTCCTTCAATTTCAATGATTTACATCGAGAATTGTTAAAGTTGCTTTTAGCTGCTTTTTGATTTATAGTTGAGCCGCAAGTTTCTCTCCGTCGTAAACAGATAATTTTCCATAAACAGTTAAAAGTTGCAAATCACAAGCTTCTAATTAAAAATTCTCAAGATTTTTACCCTTTTGTCAATCAACGCCGATGCTTTTAAGTCACTTAACTTAAATGAAGAGATTTTTTGAAGTTTCTTTATTTTCGATTTTTATCAGCGTTTCTTTTAACTTTTTTCATCATTCACGGCGTTTCTTCCTATGTCCGAAATATCGTGTGCTTTGTTTTTTACAATCGCTATTCATTCATTCATACATATTCAGTCGTTTCTGTATTTTTTTTTGGTTATTTTGGGTTGGGATGGCTCGCGCGCGCGTAACATTCTGACCAAGGTCAACCGAGGCTACGGAGAAGTCCACTTTAACACAAATTGTATTAGAATGTAAATAAAGCGAATGACATAATCGCTAAATATTCTCCAATGGTTCTTTTTTCGAGTAGCGCTTCCCTACTGTTTTCAACACTTTTTTTCACGATCGATGTAAAAGAGTTTCTGAATTTTCGTCTTAAATTTAACAAAATTCATCGCGGTAGTTCGAAAGGAATCTAATAAAAATTTTATGGTAATTGACTTTGACGAGGTGTTGTGATCGATTAAATCACTATTTTTAAACCACATCAAGTCAACCATTAAAAGCTTTTGAATAAGACATTTTTTATTTCATTCAAATAATTTAAACCACAGACAAATTGCTTGTTATTTAAATTACGTCAAAAGGTCGAATTCTTAACATTTGATAAGCTCTATTATGAAATGCTTAAAAGAGATTTATTTTTATGAAACTGATTAGCACATTCAAATGATAGAATCATTTTATGAATAAATTCTATACGTGAATTAGCTTTCAGTATTTACTTTTTGAGATTTCACGTTGTTGAAAGCTTCTTTAAAGGGTTTCTAAAAATATTTTCTGTCGATACTGAATGATGTAAAAATAATATTTAATTAAATATTCATTTTCAAAGGATTATCTCATCGGAATAGCAACAACTTCACAAACTTTTGTTAATAAATATTATTTCCAATTTTGCATCAAAACATTACGCAATTCTCAACACAATCGATCCATTTTTAATTCAAGTTTATATGGTAAATTATTTAACAATGACAAAAGTTTTTAAATTTCCAAGAAAGATGCAAAGTTGTAGTCAATTTTATTGCCAGCATTGCTTAATGAATAAATGAGCAACGAAGTTTTAAATTAATTAACACCGTCTGGCATGATGGAATAAGTCTATTAATACTATCAATAAATATCTACTTCGTTTAAACAATACACCTATTTCTTCAATATTCCCAATTATAACATACCCAAAGGTCACACCCAAAGCTGACAAAAAGGCCTCTGCGTCGATAAATTTCATAAAAATTTCCTTTCGTGAATTTGATAATCAATAACTTTTGCATGTGATCTCTCATTTAATTCCTGCTACCGGCAATCCACCAACAACAAAAGAAACATAAAACAGAAAAACTTTCAATAAACTGTGCGT
This sequence comes from Clunio marinus, assembly GCA_900005825.1. NCBI lineage: Eukaryota > Metazoa > Arthropoda > Insecta > Diptera > Chironomidae > Clunio > Clunio marinus. Next base: position 946,060 of record CVRI01000048.1, read on the forward strand.
TTGAAGTAAGAAGGAAACTTCATAAAATTTATAAATTCCACCGGTTACAATTTCTTTCCCCTATTTTAATAAAAATTTTCGATCAAGTCAACGAAACATGAAAAGCACGTGACTGAACGTACCAGGAAGATTTAGAAAAACTCGAATGCTTAGGGTGAAGACACTTTTGACTTCTTTTCCTGACTTTTATAAATGCTTAAACTTATGAATCAGAAGAAGTTGAGCTTGAAGGATTATTTAGAAATTAAATTTTTCTACGACAATTCCTTCATTGATCTTAAATAAAATGTTACAATTTGTAACTCAATTTTATTGCAATTTTATACGAAATTACTTGAAATTTTTTATAGACAAACTTATCGATTTTGAAGAAATAAAAAATTTAAGTGTTGATATAAATTTTATTTCTGTCTAGAAAGAATTTTTCTAAGCTTGACGAGATTTAAGTAAAATTTTTTAATATTGAGTTTCTCAGACTAAATAAAATAAACCAAGACATAGACAAAATCAACAACATCCAATAAAGCTTCAACATAAGTATTTCTTATTGTTGAAAATCTTTCAACTTAACTTCATCCAAGGTTGCTTTATAACTTTACGATTCACGTCTACTGAATATAATTTATGGACTTTTTATGAATCACCAATTAAAGTATGGAAAATATGAAAAGTTGCTTTAATAATTCACCATTAGTAGCTTTTATCGCTGCAGTATTTATGAATAGCTTCATGATTAGCTTAAGTTGAACCTTTTTCTATCATAGATATCATTCGCCTATCAGTTGGCACTTAAGTCGTGATTATTATTATTAATTGATAAATGAAATAAAAGTAGGAGTAGCGTGCATATTTACCGATCGTCGATACACATTAATTAACAACAATTTAAGTTTTACAACTTTGCTATTCGTTTCATGTCAAAGTTTAAAAACAAAAGAAATTTTTAATATGTCGATACATCAAAGCAGGTGTTTAAATAAGCAAGAAATATTTGACATTGATTGGCAAACTGAAGGTTGTGGCTTTCGTCTTGAAAATATATTCTTGACATAAACGACGTTATAACATATTCTTCTTCTTTTTCTTTCCCATCTCATCGTCATGTTAACTTTCGCTTTCAAGATGAACAAGAACGAGTTCAGAAGAAGACTTTTGTCAATTGGATCAACTCATATCTCGCTAAACGTCATCCACCAATGCGCATCGAGGAATTATTTTATGATTTGCGTGATGGAACCAAGCTTCTTGCCTTATTAGAAATCTTATCAGGTGACCGACTTCCTGTTGAAAAGGGAAAGAATATGAAACGTCCACATTTTCTTAGCAATGCTAACACTGCATTGCAGTTTTTAGCAAGCAAAAGAATAAAGTTGGTTAACATTAATTCAGCTGATTTAGTTGATGGAAAACCAGCTGTCGTCTTGGGCCTTATTTGGACAATCATCTTGTACTTCCAAGTAAGAAACATTTTATAGTTTCGGTTCAGTTTTGTATTTACAAGAATTTTTTTTTCCCAGATTGAAGAAAATAGTCGAATCTTGGATTACATGTCACCCGAACCGAGGGCTTCATCTAGTCGTCAGACACCTTCGGAAGCTTCACGTGAAGGACCCAAGAAATCACTTTTATCTTGGGTTTCCAAAACAATTCCCAGCAACTTGGGAATTGAAGTGAAAGATTTTGGTCCAAGTTGGAGAGATGGTTTCGCATTCATGGGCTTAATCAACGCAATAAATGAGAATCTTATTGACATCGATAATTATCGCAATGCCACAAACAAAAATCGTTTGCACACAAGTTTCAATGTTGCTGAAAGTGAGTTGGGAATACCAAAACTTTTGGATCCTGACGATGTTGATTTGCCCAAGCCAGATGAGAGAAGTGTCATGACTTATGTTGCTCAGTTCCTTCATAAATATCCAGAACCAAGAGTAAGTTGATCATTTGTTGATATTTCATATGTTAATTATTTTTTTCTATCATTTTCACAGTCCTATCAATCATCATCGTCAACAGATAATCTTCAGAGCATTCAAAACATTCTTCAATGGATGCGCGAACAGATAATCAAATATGATAACATGAATGGTCAATATCCTTTAGATGTTGAGATGTATCAACAAGCTATAGCGATGAATAATCAAAAATTCAATGCTTATGATAAACTTAAACTTGTATCCAAAGTGCCAGATCAAACATTGATTGAAGTGAACGATTCGAAGAAACGTTTGATTCAATTGATGGACGAGTGGAAGAAGTATATTGATTACAATCTTCCAGGGGAATTGAAGACTATTGGAGTGTGGCTTAATCAAGCTGAGAAAATTCTCGCTGACAACGAACTGCCAACAGCGATGAATGAAGAAACTGCCGCTTTTATAAGTAAGAAAATTGAACAGCATAAGAAATATTTTGCTGCCTATCCCGATGTTCTCGACAAGTTCAACAGCATTAAAATCAGCTCACAATATCAAAACATATCACCGAAGATTTTTGAATTTGTCGAACGTCGTTTGCTCGATGTTGAACCAAAAGCTCGCCAAAGACGCATCAAACTTAAATACACCGAACACAAATGTTGTCTTATTGCGTTTCTTAATCTTTTGGAAAATAAAATCTCAAGTGTCCGTTATGGTGATGAAGATGTCGTCAAACATTCATTGGATCAAATCAGAAGCTTTTTGACACGAAATAAAATCGTTGAAGAGTTTGAGAAAGCTTTGATTGACATGCATCAAGTGATTGAAGAATACAAAGTTGATGGTGATTTATCACGTAAAGATTTGTTCGATATTGAAACGTTCATCAATGAAACTGAAAATCGATGGAAGAGCGTTTCAACTGGTCTCAAATGCACGGAGACTATGTTGGAAGAGACTCTTAATCATTGGAAGAAATACAATGCAACATCGAGAAGTCTTAACTCATGGATGGATGCAGCTGAAAATGCACTCGGCTATCCTGAAATGGAACGTTTAGAGTTCTTCCAAGACATCGCTCTAGTCAAGAAAAACTTCGATTCAGTTCAAGATTATTATAATTTCTTGAAAGCAACATGCGATAAGGAAACTGTTCATGCTTTGGATCATGACTATAATGCGCTTTGCCAACGATGGGATGGAATTTATCGATTTGCCAAGCAATACACGCATGCTGGTGATATTCTTAAGAATCGTCAGACATACGAAAAAGGAATTCAACAACTTTGCAGTTGGTTGCGCAATGCTGAAAATGTTCTTAACCGGCAAAACTTAAACACTGCAGACCAAATCAAAGAACAACAAGAACAATTGAAACAAATCAGTGGAGAATTGGAAGATATGGAAGATCTTTTCAGAAATATTAGTAAATCTTTCCAAACTCTCATTCCTGATATTTCACGTGATGAAGTTGATCGCATCATGAAACTTTTAAAGAAAGAAAAAGAATCGCTCGTAAGAGTGCGAGCTCAAGTGCCTTTGAAGATGCAATTATATCATCAATTGTTGTCACAAAAAGAATCTATCGAATTGGGACAACAAGAGATCACACAGTGGCTTGACGATGCTGAAAATCTTTTGAGTACTTACAGTCTGGCAACAAGAAAGAGTCAAACAATATCGCAACTTGAAAAGCATAAACAATTCTTTGCGAAAACTTTGTACTATAAGTCAATGTTGGAAAGTAAAAATGCTGTTCTACAAAATCTTTTAAGAGCAGCCGATGTTGAGAAGAATATCGACACAGAATCGGCACAAAACCAAATGGCAAGTATCAATGAACGATACAATTATGTTGTCAGCAATGCTGTTCAATGGGAGCGTAAATTGAATGAAATTATCAGTTGTTGGAATAATTTCGAGGAGAATGAGAAGCAACTTGCTGATTATTTGAAGAAAGCAAATCATTGGCTTACTCAACCATTGACCGACAACCGTGAAGATCTTGAAGCGCAAATGAACTTTTTCGAAAGTATTAGTGACAAGCCTGTAAGAGATTTCATTGAAGCAGCCAATGAATTGTCACAATATTTGCCAAATGCTGGTAAACACGATGTTGTTGAGATCGTGGATAAACTTCAATTGAAATGGAACAACCTCATCACGATTGTGCCTTTGCACCTTATGAAAATTCATTTTCATACTGAAAATATAAAATTCACTCATTTGGTGCGCGACATTGAAAAGGAATTAAATTATGAAGAGCAAGCTTTTCATCGCAATGAAAATTTGGATGATTTACTCTCGCAACATATTCAGTTCTTCCAAGAAAGTCCCGTCATGAAGACAGCTGAACTTTCATTATCAAACATGCACAACATTTTGCATCATTACAACACAGAACTTCCAAACGACAAGGAATTAACCAACGCTTATCAAAATAAGTCAATTGTTTGGCAGAATCTATGCAAACGTGTTGCGATCATACTTAACGATCTTCAACAAATTCCCGATCAATGGAAAAATTATCGACAAAAGTTTTCGCAAATTGAACGATGGATGGACAATGTTGAAGTTTCTTTGGAAAGTCTAACGAAAGAATTAAATTCTTTAGAAGAGTTTGAACAAGAAAAACTCGCTTTCCAGGTGAGTGTTTTGAAACTTTATTAAAAATTTTCCGGAGTTAATAAAAAATTCCAATTTCCCCTTTAACAAGCATCTCGATAAGGCTTTGGTAATTTAATTTGATTGCTAGAAAAACTAATTAAAATGTTAATTCTAACTGTATTCATAAATTTCCTTTTCATTTCTTTGGAAATCTTTTAGAATATTTGTACCGAAGCTGATTCAAAGCGTGAAGACATGAAATGGCTTCTGAAGACTTTAGATTTTCTTGTTTCACATGCCCCTGAAGATGTTGTTCATGCTGAACAAAAGAAACTTGAAGAACTCGTTGCAAGATATAAAGTTTTGATACCGACAATCGAACTCACAATGATAAAGACAGAAGTCTTCTCAAAATGTTACACATATCGACAAGATGTCAGCACAATTGTTGCCTTACTTGAGAAAATCTCAGATCAAGCTGCTAGTCAAACAGAAGTTCAACCGGAAAGTTTGAACAATGTTAAGCAAATGATTAAAGCTCAAGAGTTTGCCATGAATCAATTGGATAATCAACGTGGGCATGTTATGACGATGCTTCAACGTGGTAAAGATTTGAGTAAAGATGTTCACGCTCCAAGCTTCATAACTGAAGAAGTTAAGAGTCTTGAAGATGGTTGGAATCAAACCTATGCTACTACTCAAGAAAAGCTCAACACATTGAAGAATGTAGAAAATATTTGGCAACAATTCGATAATCAAAAACGTGAAATTGTCAATTTGATTAATCTTGCTGAAACTGAATTACGGTCAGTTACGCCTTTGCAGACGAATCCAACAAATTGCATCACTGATCTTCAGAATAAACAACAACTTCAAATGCACTTACAAAAGTCAGCTTTTCCTATTTTCTCGAAACTTGGTGAACATTACGAAGCTTTAGTTGCAGAAACTCCAGTTAAGGAACAAGCTTTTGTGAAAGAAGTCAACGATTTAAATCAAAGATTTGCTATGACTTTGGATCATTTGAAAGATCGTGTTGATTATTTAGAGAATTATAATTCACGATGGAATGACTACAAGAAACGTCTTGCAGATTTACATGCCTGGGCAACACAATTTGCGCCACAAGTTATCGATGCACTGAAATCAGCAGATTTACCACCAGAAGAAAGAAAGCAACGTCTTGAGAAGCTTGAAGCCGATTTTAATGAAAAAATGAAAACTTTCGAGCTTCTGTCAAGTGATGCATTTGATTTAGCACCTAAAGAAGGCAACATTATGGAAGCGAAAAAATTAAAGAACGAAGTTAGAAGCCTTCATGCTACTATGAATGCGATCAACAACGCAATTCAAAGCAACGCTCAAGTCATTAATCAAGATTTATCTCATTGGGAGAAATATCAATCGCAAATCAACGAAATTAAACCATGGGTTGACGACACACCAAAATCTATGTCTATAGAAGATTATCAACCAACAGTGTTAAACGACGCTAAACAATTTCATAATGAAATTGAACTTTACAAACAACAATGTCAAAAGAAAATTGCAAAGCTCGATGAAATCGCTAAAATTGGTGAAGAAATTCAACTCAATGATTTCTTACCCAACGACATTGAGTTCTATCAAGCAAAATGGAAAAAAGTACAAGATAATTCGAATATTTTGGCTGGCAAGATGGGAACATTAATAAATAATTGGCAACAATTTAACAATCAAGCTGAAGATTTAGATGCTTGGATAAATGAGAGCAATAATTACTTGAAAGAGTTCGATGGAGTTTCTGAAACAGGCATTGATGAGCTTGAGAAACATCTCAATACCATGAAATTCTTTGAAAATGAGATATCCGAAAAACAATCAAATCTCATCGCTTTGAATCATTTAGGGGAGAAGCTTTACGGCCACTTGACACCAGATGGCGCTTCACTCATTAAAGAGAAGCTTAAGATCATGAAGGAACAAATGGATGCGATTTCAAAGAAAGTTGGTGATCAAATCAATGGAATTGGAAATAAGATTCAAGCGAATCAAGAGATTACATCAAAGCTTACCAATTTTAATAATTGGATGGAGAATTTAAGAAAGAATGCGTTTGATGTTGACGATGTTTCTATAAGAAATATTGAACCATCTTTGCAAGTCATTCATTCATTACTCGAGCAGCACAACGAGCGTGAAGCAGCTTTTAATGAAATTTATTCGGAAATTAAGAAGTTGACAGAAACAGCTACACCAAGCGAAGCTAAAGTTCTAAATGATACTTACAGTGCCTTATCGAAAGGCTATCAAAATCTTAACAATGATTTGTACGATAAACGTGAATATTTAGACAAGTGGGTGGAATTTTTGCATTGGATTGATGACACTAAAGATTTTGTGAAGCATCATGGAAAACAGATATCTGATGCTTCAACATTCTCACCAGGTGAAATTGAACAAATTTCTTCAAGCATCACAGAAAATCTGAAACAAATTCCACAATGGAAAACAGTTGCAACTGAATTAGATGCGAAACCAATTGTATGTGTCAAGAATGATTATGATAAACAAGAACATGCTATGCCAATCATTAACAGTCTTGAAACTGAATTGGAAAATCTTAAAGAGAAATGCGATGCAAAACTCAACAAGAACAAACAAATTGATGAGAAGAAAATTTTGTTTAAGAATCTTGAAAAGGAAATCATCAGCAATCTTAATGGATTCACGACAGACATTAACAATCTTCATCAAAAAGTTGATGATAGAGATATTACATTTGATGAAGCTCTTGGAGGGTTCAATAATTTAAAAGATAATTTATCAAAGTGCCATGGATTAATTAATAAAATTCATCAAGAAGGAAATGCATTGATCAAAGACGACTTCAATGACATGATAAATGTTCAAGAGATCTTGATGGTTCTCGATAGAGAATACAATAACTTGAACGATAATTGTGATGAGTCAATTCAAAACTACGCTTTATTGAGTAAGGCTACAAATGATCACAAGAAAATGATTGAAAAAGCAAAGAATGATATCAAGAACATCCCAGTTATAAACGATCATGAAATTCTAACAAATGACACTGCAAAGTCAATTCTTGACGCCAATCTTGATACATTTAAACGACAATTGGATCAACTTAAGAAAATCAAACTTCAAGTTGATGATGTTGATCGCAAGGGAAATGAAATTGTAAAATTCTGCGAAAATATTCGACGTACACCTCCAAATGTACAAGAACCAGCTCAAGAACTCAAAAATTTGTGGAATGATGCAAATGAGAGAATTTCATCACATGTTATGTTATTCGACAATGTTTCATCACTTTGGCAGCAAGTTGATGGTGCTGCGAATGAAATTAACAATTGGCTAGATGACATTGATGAAATAATAACTGAATCAACTGAAAATAAGAAAGAAGTTGAAAGTGGATTCATGCGAATGAATAAATATAAAATTGAACTTCCATCATACACAAATCTCAAAGGAGAAATGGAAAATAAAGTTGAAGAAATCAAAAAGATTCAAAACCTCAACTTGGAACCAAAACAAATCAAACACACGATGCAGATAATCAATGATCGCTTTGCTGAAGTTGATGATCGTGTCAAGAACTTGGAAAATATCGCGTCGACTTTTTCACAAGAAGAAAAAGATTTCAAACTCAAATTGAAAGGAATTAATGAAAATATTAATAAAACACGCGATAAAATCATTGAATGCGATGATACATCAGGAGAAATTGAGAAAAATGTTGATAACTTAAACAAATGTTATTTGGTTGATAAAAGTTTGGATGATAACAAGAAAGAACTTGCAAGCCTAACAACATCCTTGCAAAGCTTATATGAAAAGTTCCCAAGCGTTAAAGAATCAGCTTTGCCAAAGGAACTCGAAAACATTAAGAAACGCCACGACGTTTTAGTGAAGAATAATGAGAAGAACAAGAAAAATCTTTCCAATCATATTGAGAAGAGTATCAAGGATAGAATTGTTGGATGTTCGAAATTGATTCAACAGCAAAATGAGAAAGTCAAATGGTGTAAGCCAGACGCAGCTAGTGACAAATATAACTTGGAAGTTAAGTTAAGCTCTTTAGCTGAAGTTGAGAAGTTCAATGGTGAATGTCAGGAAAAGCTTCAAGGAATCGACAAATCTCTCGCAACAGCTCAAAAGATTCCAAAATTAAACATCGAAGATTTAGAAGATTTAAGGAATCAAGCGCAGGATAGCTTTGATCAGCTTGTGTCGGAACATGATGATGTTAAACAAGCTTTAGAAGATAACATCGCATTGTGGAGTCAATACGAAACATTATCAGATTCTCTTTTAGCAAATATCAAAGAAATTGAAGATAAAACAAAATCTGAAACTGCTTACCAAATCGATCTTTTCACTATTGATGATAAGCTGAGTAATCTTCAAAACTACAAGAAACAAATTGATGCTTTGAAGCCGAAACTTCAACAGTTAGTTAAACTTGGAAATGCAATCAATGATAAGAATAAAGAAGCTCACATCACTCAAGTCGTTAATCAAACATCTGCCAGATACAACACAGTGTCAAATCTCATTAATACAATTTGTGATCGCTTAGTCGATTATAAAGAGAAATTTGCAATTTACAACGACGAGAATGCAAAGTTCACTTCATGGTTGAATGAAACAAAAGCAAATACTGACAACTTGAGTAAACTTGCCGAACCTGGAGCTGCATCTTCAAAAGTTCAACTTCAAGATTTGAGAGTTTTACTTAATCAAATTGTAGCAAGATTCGATGAATTAAAAGCTTTGAATGAAAAAGGCGAAGCTTTGTATACTGGCGTAACACTCGAAAGCCGTGAAGGCATCAGAAAGAATTTAAAACAATTAAGAAACACTTACGAAACTATGCACAAGAAGCTCAATTCATTGATTAAGAAATTGGATTCGAATATTTCACAAAAAGCTTCAATTGAGGAAAATCACGATCAGATCAAACAATGGTTGACAGAAATGTCGCCGAAAGTTATCACAAATGAACTTTATCCGACACTTCCTGAAAAGAAAGCAGCGTTACACAACAACAAAACTTTTCTTCAAGATGTGGCTTTACATAAAGGTTTACTTCAACAACTTGAAAGTAAAGCTTCAAATATTTCCGACAAAGATTCTTTGCAAAGAATTAAAGCAACAGCAAAAGAATACGACAACTTGATGGAAACGATTGAGGGAAGAGTTGCAACATGCGATGATTACATTAACAATCATGAGCTTTATGACAGTAACATTGAAGCTTTTCGTGATGAAATTCTCGGCTTGAAGAACAGTTGGGAAGATGCAATTGTTGAGTCTGTTGAGCCAAAAGTTATCAGCGAGAATATCGTTTTTACTCAAAACCTCATCAACAAGAAGAAACCGATTGACGACAAACTCGATCAATGTTACAAACAATTGAATGTTGTTATAAATCAAACACACGAGAAAGGTCATCCAGATTTGTTCAATGCTTTCAAAGAGCAGAAAGACGATTGGATGAAATTCATTTCGTTGTGTGAAGAGACAAAGAAGAAGTATGAAATCATGAAAGGTCAATGTGACAAATTTAATGACGTTTTTAGTGATCTTTTGAAATTCTTGAAAGAAAAAGAAGCGATCATCAAAGATCAGAATCTAAAGAGCGGTGCAGAAACGAAATTGGAACACTTAAATATGCTTAAAAATCTTTTACAAGAAATTAAGACGAAGGCAACAAAATTGTCAAAGATTCATGACGATATCCGTGAACTTCCCACTGACAATGACTACAATGTGAAGTTATCACAAATCAACACACGCTTCCAGACATTGGAGAATGCTTGTAAAGATTCTATAAATCGTTATGAGATGTTCTCAAATGATCACATGATCTTCAATGATAATTACGAAGAGTTCAAACAGGAATTAGTTCAAGATTGCAAGAATCTTAAATTCAACTGCGACATTATTGGTAATCTTGATGGTCTTCAAGAAGTTCAACGTCAGGTTAAAGAACTTCAAGATAAACAAAACAATGATAATGTCACTTTTGAGCAGTTGATAACACAAGGAGAAAATTTGTACTCCCACACAAATCCAGACGGTCGGGAACATGTGAGACAGCAATTGAAATCTCTTAAAACTGATTGGGATAATTATTCAGAGGATTTATTGACACTTGCACAAAAAGTTGATCAATGCGTTCAACAATTTGCTGAATTCACAGAATCACAAGAACAGCTTTCAAACTGGCTGAAAGAAGTTGAAAAATCGATTCAATCTCACACTGAACTTCGATCAACATTGCAAGAAAAGAATCTTCAACTTCAGAATCATAAATTGATGCATCAAGAAATTTTATCACAGTCAAGTCTTGTCGATAACGTTTGTGACAAAGCACAACAGTTAATTAATGAAACAAAAGATGAAAATATCACGAAATATTTAGATTCGATAAAAGATTTGTTTAAGAATATTGTAACCAAATCTGCAGATCTTCTCAATAAACTCGACGAGTCAGTTTCTAGTCATAAAGCTTACAACACACAATTATCAGCAACAAAAGCTTGGATAAATGATGAGATTGAGAAACTTTTACTTTGCGAAACTATTCAAGGAGAAAAGAATGAAATTGGAAAGAAAATTGAGAAACTTGAAGCAATCAAAGACAACAAACCGAATGGAGAAATTTTAATGAAGAATCTTTCGGACATTTTCGAGAAAGTTTCCATTAACACATCGCCGAAAGGCAACGAAGCTTTACTCAAAGAGCTCAGTGATCTTCGTGACAAATTTACAAATATTTATGACGTTGCTGATAGTTTGTTGAAGAAACAGAAAACTACTCTTGAGAATTGGCAACAGTTTGATGAACAAAATGATGAACTCAAGAAGTGGTGCAAGAGTTACGAAACAATCTTTAAAGAATTGCCACAAAAGAATAATTTGCAAGAGAAAGAAACTTTATTGAAGCAATTTAAAGATCATCAAGATAGCATCGCTCAAAAAGAATCTAAAATTGACGAATTCGTTGATTTCTCAAATCTTTTACTTGCTAAAACTGGCGTTGAGAAAATTAAAATCATGAGCAATCAGCTTTTGAATCGCTACAAATTGTTGACAGTTTTGAGCAAAGAAGTTGTGAATCGTCTTCAGAATATCTTCAACGATCATCAACAATATCAGGAGAAATTCAAAGAAGCTGATGCAGAAATTGCAAATTTAGAGAAGCAACTCATCGATGCAACACAAAACGTCGATTTTAGAAATGTCAACAAAGAATTTGTACAAATGTTGACAATTGAAAAAGATAAAGTGAATTCAATGATTGATGAACTTACGGGAATAAGTGAGAAAGTTTTACCTGAAACTGGAGCTGTTGGTCGTGAAAATATTCGTGACGGTTTGCGTGCAATACGTGATCGATTCGATAAGCTCGTTGTTGACTTGAAGAATTTACAAAAATCGATTGACACGAAATCGAATCAATGGTCATCTTATCAAGAAATTCATCAACAACTTTTGAAGTGGCTCCATGTGATTGAAGTTGCAATTAAAGACGAAGAAACTAATCAAGCTGAAACTCCACAGGAACTCCGAACAAAGATTTTGAAGTTGAAATCAATTTCTCATGAAATTATTTCAAGAAATCGTCTCATTGAAACTTTGAATGAAAAGTCGGCGGTACTTGAAGGCAATCCACAAGAGAAAGAATCTGTTGCTAATATCAATAAACGTTACAACGACGTGAAACAGAAATCAAACGAACTTTTGAAAAATATTGAAGCCATCATGGAAGTTCTTAACAACTTCTCAGAACTTCATAAAGCTCAAATTGCACACCAGAAGATGCTTTGGGATAAACTCACAATATATTCTGATTTCATGGGAACAAAGAGTGAACTTGCTTCAAAACTTGAGAAATTAAATGACATGGAAAAGCACATCATGCCAGATGAGATAAAATTGAATGAGATCAAGAAAGTCAGTGAAACTAATACCGCAATCTTGCCCAAGCCAATTGCTGAGTCAATCAACAAAGATGTGACAAAAATGTTTGGCGAATATCAAAAGTTCAAGAATGCTTTAGAGAAGATCAAGAAAGACATTGACGACCGCATGGAACTTTGGAGATTATATCAAGAAAGCTGTGACAAACTTCAACAGCTTCTTGAAGAAACAGAAGCAAATCTCAAGAATTTCACTTTGAAATCTTCGTTGGAAGATAAACAAGAAGCTTTGAAGAATTATCAAGGCGTGCTAGCCAACATGAAGGAGAATGAGAATGAACTTTATTTGTTGTCTGATAGAGCTTCCGAGTTGATACAATCATGTGGAGAGTCCAAGACGACTGTCTTTGTTCAACAAATAAAATCAAGATTCTTGTCCGATGAAAATGCTGCAAAAGAAGTTGTCAAGAAATATGAACAAATCGTGAATGATCACAAACTTTATAGAGATCGTTACAAGCAATGCTTTGATGAATACTTGAAGGCAAAGAAAGATTTGGAATCTTTCGATAATGCCGCGACAATTTCTGATCGAAAGGAACTTGAAAATGTTTTCGCGAAAGTCAATTCATTAGCTGATCATCATACTGCGATGAATAAAATGCTGAACACTGTCGTTGAGCTTGGTGAGAATTTGTACTCAACAACAGACTCAACTGGCGGTGAAATCATTCGATTAGACATTCAAGACCTTCAACAGAAGATTGAAGATCTTTTCGATAAGATTATTAATCTCAAGACGAAATTAGAATTCAAATTATCGAACATTACTGGAGTTGAAAGCTTAATTGAAAAGCTTGAAAATTGGTTGAAGCAAATCGAACCAGATTGCACTGGAGACATACGAAAGAAGACGACATTAGATGAGAAAATTAATCAGCAACAATATTACGAAGCATTGTTGACTGATATCAACAGCCATCAGAAGGACATAACTTTATTAAAAGATTTGATCGCCAGCCCTGACACCGATGAAGCAGTGACAAAGAAAGCAAAAGAAATAATAAATCGATATGAGGATTATCAAAACAAAATCAAAAGTTTTGTTGATCTTTACGAGGGAATCGTTCAAGATCATCAGCAATATTCTGTTGCTGTTATGGAAGCTCAAAACTTCATTCAAGCAACTCAAAGCACTGCTGAACTCTGGGGTGACATTGATTTGGAACGGGTTTCATTGATATCCAATTTAGATCGACTTAAGAACTTAAACGCTACATTGACTGATGAATATCATCGTGTTGACTCGGTTTGTGAGTTAGGCAAGAAAGTTATTCCCAACACTGTTGACAGTGGTCAAATAAATATTCAACAACAAATCGATTCGTCAAAACAAGATTGGGAACATCTCAATGGGACAATTCAAACAATAATTGAAAGTATCAACAACAAACTCGATCAATGGAATGATTTTGAAACATTACGTGACTCATGCATGGAATGGGTGAGAGCAATTGAAAATAAATTACATTCAATTGATTTGAAGCCAACATTGGTTGAAAAGAAAAATCAATTTGATAAGTTGAAAGATCTTCAAGGAGAAATTAGAGCAAAAGAATTGGAGATTGACAATGTCACTGAAAAAGCTCAAATTTTGTTACGAAGTTTACCAAATTGCAACAGTAAACATTCAGTCAATGAGCTTGTTCAGAAATATCAACAATTGTCGCATAAGATTAAAGATTTGACAGCAAGATGGCAACAATATTTCATTAATCATCAAGAATTTGATCGTCAAGTGTCTGATTATAGTTCCTGGTTGGGTGATCTTGCATCAAAGATTTCTTATTGCTCTGACTTATCTGGAAACACTCAAAAGGAAATGGAAAATAAATTGACAACTATTCAAGAGCTTATTTTATTGAAGGAAGATGGATCTAATAAGTTACAAGAAATTGTTGAAGCTGCACAAAATGTTTTAGCAAACACTTCAACACCTGGTCATGAACCAATCAACAATACAGTCGCGAAACTTCACGACGAATGGTCACAATATACAATGAAGATGATTGACATTAGATCATCACTCGATGATTCCATTAATCAGTGGTCGGGACTGTCAGATGAAATTCAAAATATTAAAAAATCAACAGATGCAATTGAAGCTTTACTTGATGATCTTTCAGAGTTCCAAACAACAATGCCAGAGAAAAGAACTCAACTTGAACTTATTCGTAATGTTGAAGAAAGAGTTCGTGTTGAAAAGATTGAAGTTGATAATCTGAAATCAAAAACTTTGGAATTCATTGTGAAAAGCAAAAACACGCCAACAGCACAACTTGCACAAGAAGTTTTACAAAACTTTGAGAATGTTTTTGAACGCGTGAAGAAACTTCTTTCAGATCGTGAAGAACATTTCAGAGATCATCGTGTATACAAAGAAGCTTATGATAACTTGAACAATTACATCAATCGAGCACGAGAGAAGATTCCGATGATTCAACAAAATACTTTTAATGAAAAGATTTCAATCGAACAATCGATTGCACCTTTGGAGTCGTTGTTGAATAAACAAGCGCAAGGTGAACTTTTACTTGAACATTTACAAAGTACAAGCGAAGTTGTTTTAGCCAGCACATCACCAAATGGCCAACAAATCATTAAAAATGATATTCGCGAAATGAAAGAAAACTTTGAGAATTTGTTCAAAGAAATTCGATTACAGAAAGATAAATTGCATGACACGATGATGCGTTGGCGTGATTATAAAGATGAATACGAGAAGCTTTCAGAATGGTTGACACAAATCGATATTCTCGTTAAGAATAATAAACTTGCACTTCACCCATCATTGGAACTGAAGCAGAAACAAGTCGCTGACATGAAAGAAATTATCAACAAAATCGAGAAACAACAAGAAGAGTTTGACAAATTCAACGTATTTGCAGCACCATTGCTGAAGTCGCATCTCGATTCTGTCGTTTCCAATCAACTTCGTCAATTGAATTCTCGTTATCAAGTCTTGTCAAATATTGCTAAAGACGTGATGAAGAAAGTTGAGGCTAATCACACTCAACATCGTGAGTTTGAAGATTATGACAAACGTGCCCGTAATTGGTTGAATTCAGCGAAAGAAATTATTCAATCTTGCAGTGAAGGCAACATGACCAGCAGAGATTCATTGTTAGCTAAACTAAGTAACATTCAGAATCTTATTGATCGTCGTGAAGAAGGGCAAAATCTGATTCAAAACACTGTGAACAGTGGCGAGAAAACTCTCAAGAACACAAAATCTGACGGTAAAGAAATCATTAACAATGAAATCAAGCAAATTCAAAGTGAATGGGATCGATTGGCGAAGAAGATGGCTGGAGCCAAAGTGTCATTGGAGACTCAGTTACTTCAATGGGCTGATTACTCTTCGAGTTACAATCAATTGCAACAGTGGATCAATGATCGTGAAGCAAAACTTCAACAAGTTCAAGAATTGAAAGCTGCCAAGAGTCGAAAAGGTCAACCAGCTTTGGTAGAACGTAAAGCAAATCTTCGACAAACCAATGACATCGTTCAAGATATTGTTTCATTTGAACCTATGATTCAGTCAGTTACATCGAAAGCATCTGGTTTGCAACAAGGTGCACCAGCAACTGAAATAAGCACGAAATATGAAACACTCACGAAAACTGCCAAAGAGCTTTTTGCTAAACAGAAAGATGCTGTTGAAAAGATGCAAGCATTCTTAGATGTTGGCAATGATTTCGCTCAATGGATTCGAAATGCCAAAGAAGGAATCAATAAATGTTCTGAATCGACAGGAGATAAAGAAAGTTTGATTTCAAAACTTGCACAATTAAAAGCTTTGGAAAATGATATTCCAACTGGTCAAGAGAAACTTCAACGTGCACTTGAACAAGCAAATGTCGCTATTCGTGATGCCAGCGAAGAAGATCGTGAACAAATAGAAGAAGAAGTTGCATTAATGCAAGGAGAGTTCGACAATTATGTAGATGTTGTTAAACACTCAAAGAAACAACTTGAACTTGGCATCACGAAGTGGACAGAGTTTGATCGAAAACAAGCTGAAGCTTTCAAATGGTTGAATGAAAATGAAGCTGTTGTACAATCATTCAACAAGTTGCAAACAAATCTTGAACAGAAGCGTGTCGCACTTGAGAAATTCCAAACATTGTTACAGACTTTGTTCGATTGGCAACGCGATCTTGATAATTTAAATATTGCTGCACAAACTTTACTTGATATTTGCGCTGATACAAGAATCAGTAACACAGTCACGCAGTTAACAACCAAATACAACACGATCTTGTCAATGTCTAAGGAAATCATGAAGCGATTGGAAGTTCATTATCAAGAGCATCAACAACACAATGCACTCATGCAAGAGTTATGTGACGATTGGCTTGATCGTTTACGTGAAAAGTTCAGTCAATGTCAAGAAATTCCCAGCACAATGTCAGAGTTGCAATCGAAATTGAATATCGTTAAAGGAATAAGACAGTCATTGGAACAAGGTCAGAATAAATTGCGTTATGCACTTGAATTGAAGGAGAAAGTCATTGTGAGCACTGAATCGAGTGGCGTTGCAAAGATTGAAGAAGACGCTGAAAACTTGAAGCAAGATTTTGATAAACTCATGGCTGATGTTGCTGATGTTCGTCAGAAATTGACAACGCGATTGAATTTGTTCGAAGAAATGAATAAGCAATATAAGATTCTTAAAGAATGGTTAGTGGAAACTGAAGCTCAACTTCCACCAGACGACAAGATTTACAACGAACTTAGCGATAAGAAAGCAACTCTTGAAAAGCTTCGAGTTCTTCAAAGAGAAGCTCAAAATTATGGCGACATTGGCGATAAAATTAAAGCGAAACTTGAACAAGAAAACATCAACTCGTCAGAATTCGAAGAAGGTTTGAAAGCATTTAACGATCTTCAAGAAGTTCTCGTCAAGAAAATTGAAATGCTTGAAAATCAAGCAAATGATCATGAAAAATATCGACAGTCATACAATGCAACTTTCAATTGGTTTAAGAACACAGTTAAAAATGTTGAAGAATGTTCCGATCCACATGGTGAGAAGGATTTGACTTTGAATAAACTTTCAAAGATTCAAGAGATAGAAAAATCATTGCCGGAAGGAAAAATTCTTTTGGGTCATACGATCGATCTCAGCAACAGTTTATTGAAAACTTGCGACGTAGAAGGACAAGATCGAATCAAAGAAGAACTCAAACAATTGGAAAATGAAAGAATTAAAGTTGAAAATCTTATTAAGTCGATCACTGACAATCTTGAAGATTGCATTAAGACTTGGACTTCATTTACAAACAAATCAAATGAAATTGACACCGCACTTAACAAATTCCAAAATCGTTTGTCTGCTTTCGATAATGTCAGCAATTTACCTTCAGATGAACTTCTCGAGAGTGCTAAGGTAAATTATTTTGCATTATAATTTTATTATAATGTTTGAGTGACTAAAAAATATTTCCTGAATTTTTGTTTAGAAATTGTCACAAGACATTGAAGGCTACAAAGACGTAATGGAAGAATTGAATGAAATTTGTGAAGTTTTAATGGAAAAGTGTGCATGTTCATGGGTTCGTGATCGAACAAATGAAATGCAAGATAAATATTCTGTTTTAAGAACTCAAATTCAAGGTAAGAAATGTTCGAATAAATTTTTTGTTTGTGTAAATATAATAAAAGCTTCTTTGAAAGCTTTCCGAAAGCTCTACGAAAGCTTTTTTTGAAAAACAATAACTTATTGATAATTTTTTTTAATAACTTGCCTCAGGAACATTATCAACAATGAATAAAAATATTATGGATCAAAACGAGTATGCTACTTACAAGATCGAAGCTGAGAAGTGGTTGGAGAACGCGAACAACATCATTGAAAAGGCAAATAATATTAAAAACTTAGACGACATCAACTCAAGTCTTAACGAAATAAATGTGAGTGAATTTTTTTTATCATTTTTTTAGTTGATCTTGCATAAAATTTTATCATGAAACCATAAAAAAAATAAACTTAATCAAATTCCTACTAGATTTTATCAAGCCGCATACCTGAAGGTGAAAAGATTATAAGTTTGATGCAAGAATCATTCACCAAGTCATCAAATTATTTGCCCAAAAATAAGCAAGATGAAGTTATGAATGAAATAACAAACATTCGTGGTGAATGGGATTTAGTTGCTGTGAAGATCGGTGGATCCTTGAATAATCTCAAGGCCATTGTTAATCGTTGGAACGTTTTGCTGGAAAATAAAAATCGCCTGAATAACTGGCTTCAAGAAAAGGAAGCAACATTGCAGTCAATTCCACAAGGCAATGGCGAGATAAGTGAAATGAAAACTCTGCTTGAGCGGTTGAAATATTTAGACTCAGAAATAGCCCAAAAAGATTCTGAAGTTAATAATTTAGTTGATGAATTGAAATATTTTGAGCCGCTTGGTGCTCCAGAAGAAGATAAAGAAAAACTGAAGGCGATTGTTGAAAGATTCAACTCTTTGAAACTCGTCTGTGCTGAAAGAATTGTCGACTTTGAAAGTGAAATCGGTGACTATGTTGCATATCAACATCAAATGCAGGAAATCGAAAAATGGCTTTTGCAAATTTCTTTCCAACTCATGGCTCACAACTCACTTTACATATCAAATTACGATCAGACAAAGGAACAAATCGTTCAACATGAAGCACTTCTCGAATATATTCAGAAATATCAATCAAACATCGATGACTTAGACGCGAAAGGACAACAACAAATCAAACGTTATGAGCCATATTCAAACACGATCAGAGACAGAATTGAGAGTCAGATCAAGAACATTCAAGACAGTTACAATTCACTGCTTCACACTTCAATTCAAATCAAAAACCGTCTTTATGATTCTTTGAATAAGTTCAAGGAATATGAAGACACTCTTGACAGTATCATGAAGAATCTTGAAGGTTTCGAGAAAGTTATTGATGTTGAGATGGAGAAACCACTGAACACTCTCAATGAAGCTAAAATACAATTGCAATTGATGACAAATCTTCAGGATAAACTTCAGCAAGAGAAACAACGTTTGACGCTCGCTTGTCAAGCGTGTGAAGCTGCGACTGCAAGTATCAGTCGTCCAAGTTCGCCCGTTTTCAATCAAAGCCCACAAATTCCTGAAAAGGAACTTTTGGTTCGTGTGAAACTTGATGATCTGGTTGACAAGCTTTTACCTTGCATTGATTTGTTGGTTGACAAAGTGAAAGGATTCGATCAAGTTTTAACAAAACGAGATCAAATTAATGCTTGGATTGAACAACAAACAATTTTTGCAAACGACATTGCATCAAAACCTTCAAAGTTGAGAGCGGAAGCAGCAGCACAAGATTTGCAAGCAATCAATGATGTTGTTGAAGGAATCAATCAGAAACGAAATATTATTGTAACTGAATTAACAAATCAATTGCCAGACGAAGAAATCAGCGATCTTGAGAAACGTTTAGATGATTTGGAATCAACTTTATTCACACAAATTGAAAGGAAACGTAAAAATCAAGGAATCATCACTGATTATCTTACAACAATAAGTGATTCTAAAAATTATTTCGATGGTCTTATTCACCGTTTAGAAGACATGGATGGACCATGCGGAAAAAGTTGCGAACAAAAGCTCAATGAAATTAATGCGATTAAAAACGAATTTGAAACGAAATCTCCGCAGTTGAAGGAACAAATGCAGGCCAAAGGCGCTAAAGTATTTGAAGTCATTAGCAACCTTGACGCGCAACAAGTTGATGATCATTTAAAAGCCTTCACACGACGCGAGAATGACATTAAAAAGCGAATTGAAAGGAAGATTCAAGTAATGGATTTGACTAACAAAAATCTCGACAAACTACAATCTGAAATTGATCAAATAAAATTCTTCTTTGATGAAAACATTGAGAAGATGAATGGAGAGTTTATATTGGGCTATCTACCAAAAGTGATTGAGAGTCATTTACAACATTTAAAGAATCTCAATAAGGATATCGAAAATAAACAAGCATTGATTGAGTCATTGAATAAAAGAATTTCGAATATGCAAACTGAACTTGATGTTGGTGAGCAACAAAAGCTGAAGCAAGCAATCAATGAGTTGCATAACAAAGAAAGAAAACTCGTTGGTTTAATTAAAGCACGTAACACTCGTGCTTTAGACGGCTTGAATCATGCAAAAGCACTTGAAAATAATTTCGATCATGTTCGTAGTTGGATTTCCGATCAAAAAGCTCAAAACGAAAGTAAAGCTTTGATGATTCCTTTCGCATCATCGGCGATTGATTATGAAATTCAAGAATACAAAACACGTCTTCAGAACATCAAAGAGTTTTCAGATGGCGTTTTAAGTGACACAATTGATCAAGTGTCACGAATTAAGGAACAATGCGACGACAACGGGAAAAATGAATTGCAAAAAATTTTAGACACATTTTTGGACGACATCCAAACATTGACCTTCAGTTACAATCAACAACTTGAAACGATACAAAAAGTCATGCAGAAGAAGAAAGAATATGAACAAGATTCCGACGGCTTGCTTAATTGGATCAAGGAAATTGAAGCTGTTATGTCGTCAAATGTCAAAACATCAAGCATTCAAATTCTTGAGGAACAAATTCGTAAATACGAAGGATTTTTACGTGAAGCTGAATCAAAGGATTATGTTTTGAATGCAATTCAAGAAAAAGCTGATCAATTGATGGAAAATCTTTCTGAAGTTGATCGATTGAATTTGTCTTGTCAAGTGAAAAATCTTTCCGATAAATTTAATTTGCTTTTGCTTAAGATTAAAGAAAGACTTAATGGAATTGTCGATAACATCAGACAACTCAAAGAGGCACAACAACAAATTGCCGAGTACACTCAATTTATTTTATCGATTCAACAACAAATTAAAGAGCTTAATAAGCCAATTGGAAGTAAAACTGATGACGTTCAAAATCTCTTAAAAGAATACGAAAACATACTCAACAAGCTCAAGGCTAAGAAGGCTGAAATGAGCTTGCAGAAAATTAGCTCATTGCCACAGATTAAAGAGCTGCTTTCGACACATGATGACATCATTGACGCCATTGAGAATCAGCTACGCCGATTAAAACAATTGTTAATGTTAAGAGAACAGTTCATCGCTTTGGTCAACGAGATTGTTAACTTCAACATGAAATACACAGAAATTGTTGCGCATGTGGAGAAATCTGACGATAAGATTGAGAATAAAATTAAGCAATATGACAAAATTATGATGAAGATTCAAGAATGCGAAGGCGTATTTGCACAAGCTAATGACAAAGGAATGCAAATTGCTTCTGAAGGCACAGTTGAAGATCGCAACAATATAATTGATCAACTTCAAACGTTAAAGCAACAATTGCAGAATCTTAAACAAACTGTCGAAAATCTACGACAACAACATGAAAAAGCAGCAAGTGCTTACAAGAATTTTGAAAACGACGCTACTAAAACGATCAATGCCCTGCTTGAGAAAGAAGCCGCCATTAAAATTCTTCCCATTTTGGATGTGAACACAGAATCGGTCGAGCAAGAATTACGTAAGCACGACGTTCTTGCAAACGACATTCAAAAGCTTCTTGTTAAATTGCAAACAACACTTGACGGAGTTGAGAAAGAAGAAGCATTACCTCCATCAGTGTCTGCAACCGTCGCTACTGGTCGCTCACTCCTGAAAAGTCTTCCAAAAGAAATCGATGAACGTAAGAAATATTTGGACAACAACAAAGATTATCGATTGAATTATATTCAACTTGTTTCCGAGTTTAACAATTGGGTCGATTCAGTTGAGAATGAGTTTGTGAATGACAACGACGATATTGATTTTGAAAACATTAATTCAATCATGGAAAAGCATATTAACTGTGTTGATAATAAATTGCCTGAAATTAAGCAACTGTTGGAGAAAATCAATGACATCGCGAAAAATATTCTCCCATCATTGAATAACATAAATAAAGAAGAATTATTACGCGACTTGCAAAAGTATGGCGCAACACTGAAGAACATAACTGAACGCGCTGATCAATCGAAAGCAAACATTCAAAAGAACCACGACTTATGGAAAAGCTATTGTTCACTTTTGGAATCTGTTGGTGGACTTTTAACTAAAGTGCCGAAAGAAGATTCGATCAGCTCAATCGACAAATTGAAAGGATTCCTTCAAAAACTCAACAATAAGTTGGAAGGCATTCAGGTGAATTATAATCTTATAGCCATGACATTATTTGTTGATTTTTCAACTTCATCACGCATGCCTGAGACTTAAAAATCACTGTAAAAATACTTCTGAACTCTTCCGAATGAATGTGTTGAAAATGTTTTATTCTAAGCCACTGATAAGTGACTTTACTACTGACTTAGTATTGTATTTATTTTTAAAGAGCTGGAAAATATTTGACATTCCTTTAAATGTGTGAAAAACAACGTCTTCGCTTGGAAGCTTATCAAAACAAGCCATAAAGTCACCATAACTTCAAAAATATTTCTTACGGAAGTTCCACACTTAAATTGCACAATAGCTTTTATTTTTTCGTAGTTGTATATGGTTTCTCTCTCATTCCTTTATTTTATGTGTTCGTCTCTCTTGCGAATAAGTTATTCAGTGAGTATAATCTAAAGCCATTCGAATTTTAAAAAAGCGTGCAGGTGATTGAACCACTTGAGTTTAAAATTAAATATGCAAACCTTGGACTTTTAGGAATAAAACCTTTTTTTATGAATATCAGAAGATGACAACTTGATTCCAAGAAGCAGAAAAATTTTAAGATTCTTAATTTGGACTTAATTAAAATTTAAATTAACGTTTTCTAATTTTTAATTTTCCGCCTTCATATCGCGATTTTTACGGAAATTATAAGAAAAAAGTTGAATATTTAATTGGAGTCTCCCCCTCATAAATTGCAATCAATTTATGCCAAGATGATTTTTTTTATTAGCTTGAGCTATTTTCTTTTCATTCATAAACGTTGACAAAATGACTACAAAGTTTGAGAATCTAAATATTAAACAATAAAAAGCACATTTGTTTTGCAAAATGATATTGTAAGAAACTCATTGATTCCTTCTTCTTCGCAAAATTACGTAATAAATTTGATTGTGTTGTGCTTTGCTCGATTATTATTCCTAAACGTTGTATGAAAAAGAGAGAATGATGTCATCGTACTGACACATATTTACTAAATATCGATGCGTTGCCTGATCTTGGCCTCATAAACCTTGAAAAGCAAAATAAAAAAATGTGTGTGAGAATATTAGGCAGCATTATTAAAACAAGTTTATTACGATGAGAGGGAGAGTGAAATCCATGTGGCAATCGATGAGATAATCTCGTAAAGAACTTTTGGCATCCCAACAATGAATGAAAATGTCTTCATGTTTTATAACATGACATCGAAGAATTAAAAATAATGTCATCGGAAAGATATTTTCAATTTGTCTATGAACTCTCACTATCTACTCCACACAAATGTCTATACACGCTCATGAGATTCGTGAGAAAGAAAAACAGAAAAAAGTTTCAGTTTTCGGTATTCTCTGATTGTCTCCTACGAACAGACATGAAGCGCATTGCGTTAAGAGCAGTTAAGATAGAAGGATTTGCAAACCAAGTTGTTATTTTTTAAAGTGTGTAAGTAAACTTCTTTCGCATGTTGTCTTGTCAGCGAGAAGCCGGTGTGTATCTTTCTTATTCTCAAATACATATTTTTAACGCGATGATGGCATGAAAAAGCAAACGTTTTTGTGTTGTTTTTTCTCTTGAATTTTTTTCCTCCGAAAAGTATATTTTTGTGTATTTTTTTTTCGAGAATAATTTGCATGCTTCGTTCAGTTTAAATCGTGAGCTTGACAAAGGCTAGTCGCAAGAGAAAAGTCTCTGATTTTATTCATTTTTTATTATTACACTATAAAGTCTTCATTTCCTTTCGGCAAAACAAATATAAACTTGATAAAATTCTTATTGCGGCTCCAATTCGATTACATTTTTTATAGCCCAGTACTAATTACGAGAACCACAAAAATATATTTTTCCGATAATCTTCGTTGTTCTCTCTTTATTCACAGTTTTCAAGGAGAAAAATAATTTTTAAAATATTTTCATCTCTCGACAGGCCCAGCAAGATCAACTTGATTCATTAAACCAACTGGCTGAAAAATTATTACACGTTGCCGACCAAGCTAATCGAGAGAAAATTCAACGTCAAATAACTGATTTAAACCTCAAGTGGACAAATACTATCAATTCTATTGATAATCAAATTGAAACTCTATCGCAAATCGCACAAAATTGGTCGGATTTAGAACGTGACATCATCACGGTGGAAAAAAGTTTATCAAGCTTAGCTGACAAAGTCAAAGATATTGAATTCGGACAGAAAACTCAGCCTTTGCTGGAGGACGTTAAAAATAATATATTGGTAAGTTAATTACATTATGTCGCCGTAGATGATACATCGGATTTATTAGCTTTTGATATTTCCACGCGAAATTCATTTGCATTTACCACTGTGACAATCTAAAACTTCTTGTCTCATTTTCATTAGCAATACATTGACGAGATAAAAAATATTGAGAAATTTAAGCAGCATTTGAAGAGTCTAGCCAAACCAGTTATCGGATTCTTGAAAGAGGAACAACCCGAAGCAGTTGAACCTATCAAGATCAAACTCGAAACATTAGGCGAGCAAATATTTAGGTAAGTCGCGCGATCGTCAACAGACAACCTTCGCCCTATTCATTCATCTTTCATTTGCACATGTGCTGCTCAATAATAACTTACTAAATACAAATTATCCAACCAAACAATGTTCTTCTCCCTTTATTTTTGTTAAATGAATAAGACACGTAAAATCTGTGTCTGAAAATAAAAAATCCGCGTTTTAAACTGTTACTAATTCAGTTGGCTATATGCCAATTATGCTATTTTGCGTCGAACAAGAACAACGCAGAAAATGAAAGCTAAAGTCTAAAAATATTCTCAAGATTTTCCTTTCACCGCACAGCAGAAGAAGTTTCGTTTTTTTTTTGTCTTCTCTTCTTCTCTTTCATTACCGCACACACATATCACGTTGTTTGTTCTAACGAATAACAAAAATAATTTTTTTATTATTCCAAAGTCTCTCGAACACGTTGAACGGCAAATATATCCAAGTGAAGAAGATTTTAGAGCTGATCAGAGATCTGTCAACAAATTGCGCACAGATCGATAACGAATTGCAGAAGATCGAACATCAAATAGCAACATTTGATCCATACTCAAAGGATCTTGATTTAAATCAACAGACGATCGAAGAGATCACAAGTAAATTGAATAATTATAAAAGCGAGATACAAAAGCTCGCCAAATCATTGGACGAATTTGAAGAATTCATTGCGCCGGAAATTACAACACATTTGAAGGATTTGGAATTGAAGGTGGAAAAATTATTGGACACAATGGAAGAACACAACCGAGCATTTAAAATGGCAAAAACAATCAGAAGTGATTACCTCTACAACACAGAAAAAGTTCAATGTTGGATAAACGACACAGAAGAAAAGCTTAAGAGTCACTACACAGAACCATTGGAATACAAAGTATCTATTCACAATAGTTGTCAGGAGAGACCTTTTGTTACTGAATGGTTTGAAACAGCAAAACGAAGTGGACAAAGTCTCATTGAATCAACACATGACGAACGAGAAGCACCGCATATCAGACAAAATCTTGAACAAACACATGAAAGACTTGATCAGACATTCGTCCTCTTAGATAATCAGAAACTTATCATTGATAACGTCGTTGACGCTTGGTCTAAGTTTATGGAACTTTATCAAGTTATTATTAATTGGGCGAGTGAGAAGAAAATATTCGTAGGACAGGAACTGAAATTAAATAACCAACAAGAAGCTCAAACCAAACTGCAAGAGTATTCGGTATGTTTATCGATGCTTTTAGATACTTTTTGATATGTCAAGAAGATTAAATATCGAATGAAACATTCACAAAATATCACTAAAAGTTTTGTATTTTCATTCGATGATTTAATGTTCGACAAGTTGCGTTGTTCATTTTAGTTTTCAAAGACTTTTATGACTTAACGTGTCTGTATTTATTTTTTTATTTGCTTTGCTTTTCTTGTTCTCTCACTCAACGCTCGTTTTTCAACATTTCGCAAAACACACCACTGACCAACAATGTGTATTTATAGACGTCATTGAACAGCATTAAATCGATTACTCAGAATCTTAGCGACATGAATAAGTTTTTGGATGATATTTCGGAATATAAAATCGTAGATAGGTTGAAGGAGAAGTTACAAGAGTCAGAGAATCTAAAGATGGAAATCGAAGCGATATTAATCAAACGGGTATTAATCTATTTATAGATTTGCTGAATTTTTAAACAAGAGATCGCCTACGAATAATAATTTAATTTCCATGACTTCACAGAATGCTTTACTACTGGAATTAACTGAAGAATGGGATCAATATGAGAGAAAAATTAAAGATGTTTATAGTTGGATGAAACAATCAAGAACGACATTCGAATCACCGCAATATAGGAATCGACCACTACGCGATCAACTCGTTTTCTTAGAGAAAACCTTGGCTGACATCACATCACAGAAAACCAAAATAACAATCTCGTTTGAGAAGCTACAAGTAACATAACTTCTTTTATTTTGATTTTTTATTATTATTCTTCATCTCTCTCAACATTTTTTCTCTTCACCTTCACCTTCATCGTGGAGGTGTGTCAAATTGCAAAATAAAAAAAATATTGAACTTTTCTTCTCTTCCCAATTCATTTATTATTTTCAACTTAGGTGCATTTCCGAACTGAGTTATCGTGTGAAAAGGACTTGAATGATGAATATCGAGATGTTGTTGAGAGTTTAGATCAATTTTATCAAGACGTTAATCGACAGATTAATGATCTCGAGAAAGCTCTCCAACAGATTGATAAATATCAACATGATATTCAACTCCTGAAACAAAAGCTTGTCCAAGAAGAACAGCTGCTGAAGACAATGTCACCAGATCAGTCAGCTGACAACGTCCAGGTAAGGGTTTGCTTACTGTTCATTCTTTTCTTCCCTTCCCCCGCTTTTATTCCATTTCATATCGCACCGATAAGAAGCAATTTCTACTTCAATCTACACTCCACTCGTATTTGTATTTAATTTATCATTCTCTCTCTCTCTCTCTGTTCCATACTCTTCTGTCTCTCTCTGTCTCGATTTATTTTGGCATTGAGTATTTCAACTGTTGTTTTATTATCTCTATCGACATGAAAGCAAGTCGATGTTCATTTATCATGAGAACGAAGACACAACTTTACTGCCGAAACAAACAATAAAAATTTTTGTGAAATGGGAAAATTATTTATGAAAGAAAATGTCGTCATCGATAAAACATGAGAGCGCGAAAGTTTCTCGGTAATCGATTATCGGCATTTTCTTCTAAATATTTAGCAAACTTGACTATACAGAAACTGAGAAATTCGAGATTGTTTTACTTTTTTTTTTTCTTTTAACTTAACGACCGAATGATTTTTGTGTCCACATTATTCACAATACAAAGCACGGTGGTTGCGACTAATGAGAATGAAAATGGATTTTTTTTGTTATGAGAATTAGTCGCTAATATTTAATAATTCAAAGATTTCCTAATTATGCAATCAGATTTTTATAAGCTGATGAATTCACTACATTCATGCACATTTGGCAGTTTATTTACACTTTCTTAATTTCTTTCTTTTTTTAACTTGATTATGTTTCTGTTTTAAGTAAGATGACTTTTCTAGAACGCGAATAATTCATTTGTTTGTCCTTCTTTTTCACATTCTTGAGTTATTAAACTTAAACTCACATTCTCGCACGCACGTTAAATGAAGCAAAAGAGAAAAAAGCATTCAAAGTTATGGTAATAATCATCATCACAAACCATGTGATGACTTTGCTTTTCAAATACTTCAAATCTTATATTTTTAGACGGCATCTTGAACAATATTTTTCATCGCAAACAAACCGCAGCGAAGAAAATACTTTAGCAAAAATTTATTTTTTCTTTTATTTATTGATATTTGCACAAGCAATCTTCATCGCAAGTTTCTTTAATTTTCGTAGAAGTTGTTGAATCAGCGATTAGATCATCGCAAAAATTCTTTTATTATTCAAGAGAAAAGTAAAATAAAAAGTCGATCTAATCCATAGCTTTGAAATTGCTGATATAATTTCGAGGAATATTTCCCATTATCACACAAATTATATTTTTAGAAAATATTTTTCGTTTTAGTTGTTCTTCATGTCATAAAAATTAGTTAGCTTTGAAAGTGTGAGCGAATGATCGTCACACATCAAGACAATTT
Organism: Clunio marinus; assembly: GCA_900005825.1. Lineage (NCBI taxonomy): Eukaryota > Metazoa > Arthropoda > Insecta > Diptera > Chironomidae > Clunio > Clunio marinus. The sequence continues at coordinate 974,932 of CVRI01000048.1, forward strand.
AGAACGCAAAAACTTTTTTTATTCATTATCATTTAATTTGCATTTTAATTTTCCTATGCTGCGTATACAAAAAATTCTGGTTGGTAAAAAGTCAAAGTTGAAATTTATTTTTCTAACAAATTGGTGATTGGTGTATACGCAGCGAAACATTTTCGTACAATTTAATTTACTTTGGTTTTTCTTACATTTATTATCGTCATCACCTTCTTGATCCTGTTATCTATATAAAAAAAAAATCCTATTGAATGAAACCTTTAAACCTTTTTATTTATCCCACGACTTTACCTCAAATATTGTTTTTCGTATGTTTGGTGCTGTGTTGTTTCTATCGTCATCATAATAGTCATCACGAGAACGAATCAAACACATTCAAAATAACATAAAAATGCGCAATGAACGAATTAAAGCAATTGTTAAACGCGGAACTCCTGACGTAGATGTTTTAAATATTTAAACTTTTCTTTACGTTTGTTTTCAATTCTTTATTATATTTTGTTTGAAAACATATTTAATTAATATTTTCTATTTTTTAATTTTCAAAATTTGAATTGAATGTTTTTGAATTGATATGAGAATATATAAAAAAATAAAGAAATAATGCAATTAGCGCAGCCACTTATCAGACAAATACAAAGACGCTTCTTGACTTTCTTTCTTGTTTCTTTATTATGACGATGCTTGTGTCTCTAAGGAAACTTGAGAAATTATTTAAACCACTTTCAGCTACAATTTCTACGGTTAAGTCTTTTCTACGCTTAATTATCTACTTCACTTTCGACTGAATTCTCTTAAACTGTTATCCTATCATCAAAAAAAAAAATCAATTTCCACCACCCATCAAAACGCCATTTCAAAAATTTATTTTTATTTTGCTTTTCTTAAAAATTAAACAAAAAATATTTCTTATGAAATTTCGAAAACAGGCACAGCGTAATAATTTGGCGGCACTGGTGCATCAAATAAATTTGATGATATCCAAAGTAGTCGAATTGGATCCACAAAATCCAGAGCATTATGCAATTGTCAATGTTAATCGAGACAGTAATTCATCGCCAATCAATTGGACATATGCTGATGTTGTGATGGGTCGCATAAGATTCCATCAAGGTCGATCACAAGTTGGTAATGTTTGGGGTAATTTACAACAACCACAGTCGGTTGCAAATGCTCGACAAACTCAACCTGTTGATACAAAAACAAATGGAAATGAGACAATTAAAAAGATTTCTGAAGTGACAATCACTAGAAATGAGAATGAAAATAAGCCGCCGAAAGATGTAAAAGGAAGAAAGAAAGAAAAACATGTTAAAGTTACAAAACATCGAGATGAACAACAACAACCCCAAGAAGAAGTTGTTGAGCAAATTCAAACAACAGTCATCTATGCTGATGAAGCTCGTGGTAATCCAATTACAACTGAAACAATTGAAGTTCAAGGTGCGGGAAGTGTCGATGATGAAGGGAAAACTTATGCAGAGATCCTGAAAGGAATGCGAGAAGCTTCAGGAGGTTTCTACGTTATGCAGCCAAACCCTGCTTTAAAACCAGAACCTTCGAAGGCTAATATTGAACGAACTCAACATTTCCTGGCAAATGAGAAAGCAATGATTGCACCAAAAGCACCACTAAGAAAACAAAAGCAAACATCGCATGTAATTGTTGATTCACAGCCAATAGTCAAGACAACAAGTCAAATAATTGAAACTACTTCTAGTCGCCTTGATAATGAACCTAAAAAGAAGTCAAAACGAGTCAATACCAAGAGACGTCATCCTGAGTCAGCTCCTAGCGATGGCAGTGAAGGGTCAAAAATGCAACAAGATCCACAATCTGAAACGTCAAGCAACAGCGGCGAAGATAATTATGAAAGACCTGAAAAGCCAAAAAGAAAACATGAAAAGAAAAAAACTGATTCAAATGACGAGCAAAGTGCTAAAGACAATAAAGAAACAAAAGATTTAAATTTTGATAGAAATATTGAAACGAAACGAATAATTATGATCACTCATGAAGCGGTGAACAAAGTTCCCGTCCAACAAATTCACATGTCTTTACCTCAAACTTATGCAGTGAAAGTTGAGAAACCAAATGAGAAAAATGTTCAAGGAGTTTCTGTCGAAAATTTTGCAACATCTGTTGAGACAGTTAAACTTGGACCAGAACATGTTGAAGACAATTATCAAAAGTCAGAAGCTGATTGGGAATCAATTTCAACAGCAACTCTTGACACTGTTATTGAAAGAACTTTAGACTTTCCAATGGAGAAAGAAGTTGTTTTAACGCAAGAGTCGTTGATTGAAAAAGTTGAGAGTGACAAACATTTAGAGAATATTCAAGAGTATACAGACACGTCGGAAGATGAAACTGTAACACTTCAAGGTAAACTTGAAATATCGTTTATTGTGGAAGAAGATACGCCGAAGATTGAACATGATATTTCAACTGTCACATCAATTGTCAGTAAGAAATCAAAGAAACAACATGAAATTGAAGAAGATGGAAGCAGCTTTGAAATAATTGATGACGCTTTGGTCTCACTTGAAAGTGACAAAACTCCTGAACAAGAAAGTTCGACTGCTAATGTTCCAAGCATAACTGAAGAAGATCATGAAAAAACACCTGAACAAGAAATTATCGTTACAGAATCAGAACCACAAACAATAACAGAAATTGTTGAAAAAGTTACAACTGTTGTTACACATTTTGATGAAATTGAAATTGCTGATGAAGCACTTGAGAAAGGAAGAACTTCTGAAGTATTTGCTCAACTTGAATCAGAGAAGGTTCATGATGATGTTTTTGATATTCCACAGGCAACTGAAGAAGATCTTTTTGAAGATGCAAGTGACGAAGCAATAATTTCAGATGTAAAAATTGAATCACCAGATAAATCATTCGGTGATGAAGCACGCGAAAGAATTCGTGACATAACAACAACAATTATTCAGAAAATTGAAACCGCTCAAGCACATGCTGAAGAATTATCTTCAAATGACGTTGTAGCTAAAGAAGAAAAAAGTGAAGACGTGAGTGATCGAATTCGTGGCATTGCTTCAAAAATTATTGAAAAAATTGAAAATGCTCAAGCTCGTGTTGAAGAACTTCCCGAAGAAGTTTCTTCGGTCATAAAGGAAGTGAAAAAAGAAACAAACGACGAATCACTTTCAAAGGAACCAAGCGAACGTGTTCGCGAAATCACAAACACGATCATAATGAAAATCGAAGATGCACAGTCACATGCATCGGAATTATCGCCCGAAGAAATCGAAAAACAATTCGAAAGCATTTCTAACGAAGTTGAAACGAATTTTTCTATTCAAGCTGTTGAGTCGTCACCTTATGACGTTGGCAAACCGAAAATTCAAGAAATTTTCAATGAAATGATGAAAACAATTGTTATGGAACCTGAAATTGTTGACAATAGAAATATTAGCGTCAGTGATGATTGGGAAGTAATCACTGAAGAGACTGCTGAAGAGTTGAAGGCTGAGTTTGATAATCAAGTAATTTCAGAACAAAATATTATTTCCCTATCAAAAGAACCTCATACTAATATCGAGGAATTGGTTACTAACTCACCCTTTAATGTGCCCGATAATGAAATCATTGTCCAGGCACCACTAACTACACCACCTGTAGTAGATTTGATTGAAACTCATCAAGCTAATTTCATTATACCAATTGGATCGGGTACACAAATTCAACCGCAATCATCTGCACAAATAACACATTCATCTGATGATGATTTCCTTGTTCATCTCTGGCATGATAAACCTCGATATAATTATCAAGAATTAAACGATGCTGAAAAATACGCGACATTGTGTAAAATATTTTTACCTGAAGTTGAAAGCGTTAAAGTCATGATTGATGAGAAAACTGAAATTGAAACGCAACCCATTCAATCGGAATTCATTCCTTTCATTCATGAAATACCTCGATACGATTACATGAGTTTGAAACGTGCTGAAACTCAATACCATCTTTTGAATGTACCAACAATATCAATAACTGACACATCAGATGAACTTGAAACAATCATTGAAGATTTAAAACACGAAGACACTCATGAAACACATGCCGGAAGTGAAATTATTGTACAAGATCAAGAACAAGCACCACAAGAATTTGTCAGTGACAATGTTATTCAAGATCAAGCACAAACAACTGATGGCAATCAAGGAGAAAACTTTGAAGATGAATCGACTTCCATAGAATATGTTTTGATGAAAACAGTCGTCATTACAACAACCAAAATCGACGATGATGTTGATGAAGTCGTTGAGAGTGTAACTTTTGATGTTGTTGAGAAAGAAGTTCGTTCAACTCCTACATCACCTCGTATATTGCCTGATAATGAAGAAAAGATGCTTGTTCCCGAACAAAAAAGTGAAATTGTTACAGAACCTATTGATGTTCCCAAGACAAAAGAAGAAAAAGTCAAAAATGTGATTGAAAGTTTCATTTCAATGGAATCACAAAATGTGCAAGAAAAAGTTGATCCAACAATTGAATCGATGTCTGAACCAAATGAAAACATTTCTATTGAAATTATTCAAACTCCAGTGACGACAGAAACTATTGAAATTGTTTCTAAAGTGTCTCAAAATGAATTAGAACCAAAAACTGTTACAGAAATTGAATTGAAATCAGAACCAAGTGAACCTGTCGCACTTCAGGAGGTTGAAAAAGTTATTTTAGAAGAACCGTCACAGACATCCATTAATTTGACTTTAACATCAATTGAAACAAAAGTTATGGAACCTAAGAAAGATGAAAAGGTTGAAGAAATTTCACCCGAACCTGAAATTATTTCAAAAAAAATTGTTACTGAGAATATTATTCAACCTGAAGATAGTTTAGTGACTGTTAAAGATTTAAATGGACATGCATCAATAATTCATGATGATCATGATAAGGAAACCAAACTTGAAGATTTCCTCATGCATGAAGTGATTTCTTATGACATTTTGAGTTTAAATCGAGCTGAAGCTCTTTATCATGTTGAAAATCAAGAAAAGCAAAATGAAGAAAATGTTTCACCTACTGAACCTATCGAGTCAATAGCAAGCACAGAAGTTTACTCTGATGCATTGACATGTGATGTAAGCAATCAGAATAAGATTGAAGTAAATCTCTCAACACAACCAGAGTCAGTTAAAAAATCTGAATCTACATCTGATTTGAATTTCAATCTTTATGAAGATAATGTTTATTGGAAACTTCCATACGATTCAAATGCAATCAAAGACGCTGAAAAGATGTTTTATGAAACAAATTCTCTGAAAGTTATTGAATCAGAGCCTGAAGTCAATGAAAATATTGTCATCAAAACTGAACAACACATGCCATCTGATGTGGTTGAGATCGGGGTTGATGCTACAGATTTAATTGATGATGAAACGGATAAAAATGTTGAAGAAATAAAAAGTGAAATTATAGAAGATATTCAAGTTATTCCAGAACAAATAAAGTTTGACGAGTTAGTAGTTGAATCGTCAGAAAAGCCAACTGATAATAAATCTGGAATGTCAGATATTCAAACTTTCATTCTCATGGAATCACAACAAGTTGTCGATGATATTCCTGACAAAATTGAACCTGAAACCATTACGAAAATTGAACATCAAGAAAAAATTATTCCAGAACCAATTAAGGTTGCTGATGACGCTCAAACCGAAATAAGAATTGGAACAATCATAACCGAAGTCAAGTCAGAGATTCCTGAAAAAGAAGAAGAATTTATTATGGAAGCTTTACTTGATGATTATGAATTGCCCAAGCACGAACAACCTGTCGTTCCAATTGATGAGAATATTGCACAACCTGAAACTGTTACACAAGTTGAACATCAAGAAGAAATTATTCCTGAACCAGTTCAGGTTGCTGATGACGTTCAAACTGAAATAAGAATTGGAACAATCATAACCGAAGTCAAGTCAGAGATTCCTGAAAAAGAAGAAGAATTTATTATGGAAGCTTTACTTGACGATTATGAATTGTGTAAACATGAACTACCTGAGGTTACAATTGATGAAAATATTGAACAAGCTGAAGAAGCTGTTGAAGTTTTCCAAACACCTGAAGAACCATCAGAAAAGGAAAAACTTCCCAAGAAAAAACGTGAAAAAACTAAAAAGTCAAAATCGTCTGAAAAAGAAGAAACTTCGGTTGTTGATCCAATGAATGTTTTTACACACTTTGAAAGTGTTGATCAGCAAAATCCTCAATTTAATCAAACATATGCTGAAATTGTTGGACATGATGTTAGTGAACCTGAAGAAAAGAAGAGCAAAGATATAAAAAATATTATTGAGAGTTTCATTACTTTCGAATCACAACAAACAAATAAACCTGAAGCTACTTCAGTTATTCACGAACCAGCTGTGAATGTCGATGAAATTTTAGAAAAACCTCAAGAACCATTTGAAGTGAAATTGGAAGAAACAGTTATTGAAACTGAAAGCAAAGATCACATTGAAGTTCCCCAATCACAAGAAACTATTATTGAGAGTGTTACAATTGAACCAACAGAAGTTCAGTCAATAACTATTGATGATTCAATTAAACCAGAATTACCTTCTGAAACTGAAAGTGTCACAACGATTATTCAAACAATTATCACTGTTGAAACTAACGAAACGAATCAACCTAAGACTGATGATGTCATTCAAGAAATTTCTGAGATTCCAGAGATTCAAGATTCAAAAGAAATTGAAAATATCACAGAAAATATTCCAGAAGAAAAACCATTCGAAACTGTTGTTTCATACGAGCCAATAATTGAATCGAAGGTTCATGAAACGATTGAAAAGAAAGTTGAAATATTTGAGGAACCAAAGGAAATTGAAGCTGCTTTCAAACCAAGCACTCAAATAGAGAAACCAGAAGAAGTTTTAATAACTGAAAGATTAACAACATCTGAATCACCAGTTACTGCACCAGTGAAAGATGAGATAATTGAACAAATTGTAATCACAACAGAAACAGTTCATCAACAAGATCCAATCAGGAAAGAAAGAACGAAAAAGAAACGTGATAAAACAAAGAAATCTAAGTCAACAGATTCTGAAGATGGATCAATTAAAGATCCGATGAAAACTTTCAAAAGACTTGATACAGTTGATCAAATCTCTCCGCAGTTTGGTCAATCATTCGCTGATATCGTTGCACATGCTGATGAAGGTAAAGACATTAAAAATGTGTCACCAACTGAACAAACTTCAGTTGTTGCTTCAGTTATTACTACAACGACTACAGAAATCTTAAATCAAGCTGAGAAACCAGAAGATTTCATTCAAGAAATTATCATTCAAGATGAAAATGAAGTTAAAGCGCCGTTCGTCGAAATTATGTCGGAACTTACAAGAGATAAAGTTGACGATTCTAAACCTAGTCCTACTAATGACGTTAATACAACTTTCATTACAATGGAGTCAGTAAAGTCATCAGAACCAATAGCACCAAAACGTGAAAAATCTCAAAAGAAAAAGAAAGATAAAAGTCACAAAACGAAATCAATTGAAGATAATGATGAAGTTTTTGAACCAATTTCAATCCCTGAGAACATTAAAGTTAATGTTGAAAAATCGAAAGCTCCTGAAATTGAAATAATTAAAGATCTTGTCGAGATTGAGAAAATCGTTAAAGAATCTTCACCATCAATGTCAGAAGTTAACACAATTCCTGTTTTAAACATCCCAAGTGTTGATGATTCTGATGAAGTTGAGATTTCACTTGCTAGTCAAACAGAACAAGAAGCAATTGGTGCAATAATGACTGAATTGGATAAGATTCAAACGAAAACTCTTGAACCTATCAAACCTAAGAGGGAAAAAATTAAACGAGACAAATCTCCAAGGCCAAAACGAAAACCAAAACCAGAAAAAAGTGCAACACCTGAACAAGAAGAAATTTATCAGAGATCTTTGATGGATGTTTTCACTAAGAGTGATGGTCAGCCATCATCTGGTGTTTGGGGTCGTGATAAAACATATGCTGAGGTTGTTATTGGTGCTGATGGTAAACCAATTCATCGTCCAACCCCACAACAAAGACGACAATTTTCAACTTTAACTACTCAGCAATTTAATGTTCAAGTGCCGCTGCCTCCACCAGTACAAGAACCAATAGCTTATCAACCTCGCTTACCATCACCACCTCAGTTTGAATTCCTTCAAGAAGATTACGTTCTTGAAGAATTTCCCGATCCAAAAATTCCACATTTCGAAGAATATCATGTAAAAGAAGTTTCACCTCCGAAAGCTCAAGAAATTATTGTGCAACAGCAAGGTCAACCACAATCTATTCCGACTCCAATGCCACAATTCTCATGGGCAAATATGTTGAGAGAAAATCTCCCAGCACCTCCAACGCCTGTCATACCACAACAACAAACTCAAGCATATCCACAATCAACTTCGAGATCAGTGATTTCAAAGGATTCAAGAGAATCACAAACATTGCCTTCTCATGAGCCAAAGAGAGAACCTCGTAAAAAATCAAGAAAAGCTATTGTTGAAATCAATCAATATTTAGTCTCAGAAACTAGTCAAAGTAAACAGGATGACACATCCAACGAGCCTAAGCCAAATGTTGTTCAACCATCTGAAGATTTAAGTTCAGATACCAATGAAAGAGGTTCTAAAAGAAAACGAAATCGAAAGAAAAAAGGTGGAAAAGATGAAATTATAACGATTGAACAAGATGAGCCAAACAAGCATGATATTGATTTGCAGCATTCAGAAATCTCTGCAAAGACAGTCATAATTCAAGACATTCAACCTGAATTACCAGAAGAAGTTGAAATAACTCGAGATTCTCTTAAAAAGAAAAGAAAGAGAAACAAGAAAACCAGACAAACATCACACAAGTCATCTGATGGTGATAATGAATATCACGATGATTTCGATGATACAAAATTGAAACAAAAAATAGAAATTGAACAGTTTGAAGTCTCTGAAAACATTCCAATTAATTTAACATCATTACAAGATAATGACACTACCTCAGCCGTGCCAAATATAGCATTTACTACAAAGGAACAAGACAATAATGTTGAGCCTGTTAAATATGAAATTGCATTTATTGAAACTGAGAAATTTGAAGAATCTCAACAGCAACCGCAAATTCATTTTGAGGATACAAGCGTTGATGTAACAGACATCAAGAGTGTCAGTGAAATAGTTGAAGTGATAAATGAAACAAAACTAGATGTTGATGAAGTAAATAAGAGTTCTTCTGTTATCCTTGAGTATCCTTATGAGTTAAACCTTAAGTTTAAAACCACAGAGCTTGACTTTTCCCCTGAAAGTGAAAAAATTATTGAAAAACCTGTTGAATGTGTAGATTTCGTTGATGAAACCGTTGCGCAAATTCTCGATGATAATTTGAAAAACGTAGAACCAACACAAGAAAATATTTTTCCTAATGAGTTAGCGATATCTGAAAATGTTTTAAAAATGAATAAATCAATTGATCAGGCTTTAGAGCCGGATCAAGATACTGTTGATAATGTAGGTAACGATATATTGGGTACAATATACCCAACGAACGAAGTCATTTCTCAGGAAATCAATCAGAATGCGGACATTGAAACTGAAGTTAACGGAAAAAATATCATCGTTGAAAACTTAACAGTTATATCTGAAATAGTCTCTGATGTTATTTACAAAGATCAAGATATTACTATTCAGCCTTCCCATGAACTCGACGATACGGTAATCATTCCATTCAACTCAGATGAAAAGATAGAAACAGAAACTTTACCTAAACAAAGTATTATGCCATTAGAAACAGAAAAGGAACCAGAAAATATTTTTGACGCTCCATCAGAAATGAATACTGTAATTCACGAGTGTCAACCTGATTTTTCAAAAAATGTTGAAATATTTGCCACTGACGAGTTCAAAACTGTGGAAGATGTTGCGCACAAACCAATGCAAGATAAGGACGCAACTAAAGAACACTCAGTAAGTGAATTCATAATAACTGAGTCCAAATTCAATATTCCGATTGATAACGAAAAAGAATCCATTATAACCGAGGAGACTGTTTCCAAAACTCAGCCTAGAGATGAATCACAAGCAATCAGAACTGTCATTGAAAGTTTCATTACAATGGAGTCTTTTGCTCCCGTTGCTCCTGAAAACCAGGAAGTAATTGAAGCACCTACACATGAGATAAACGAAGAACAATTTATCCAAGAACCTATTGTTCAGCAACAAGAACCTGCTGTTGAAATGAAACCTGAAAATGACAACTTTGAAATGATTGTTGTGAAAGAAACAATAGTTCAACCTGTCGACATTCAGCAAACTGAAACAGAATCAATCGCACCTGAAGTTACTGAAGAATTACACAAGAAAGAAAAGCCTACGAAAAAGAAACGTGAAAAGGCGAAGAAAACTAAATCAACTGATTCTGATGAAACAGCTGTCAGAGATCCTATGAGTGTGTTCCACAGAACTGATACAATTGATCAACTTCATCCACAGTTCGGTCAATCTTTCGCTGAAGTTGTCGGTGTTTCCGAAACTCAGCCTGAAGATGAATCACAAGCAATCAGAACTGTCATTGAAAGTTTCATTACAATGGAGTCTGTGGCTCCCGTTGCTCCTGAAAACCAGGAAGTAATTGAAGGACCTACACATGAGATAAACGAAGAACAATTAATCCAAGAACCTACTGTTCAGCAACAAGAACCTGCTGTTATTGAAGAAATGAAACCTGAAAATGAAGTCAACTTCGAAATAATTATTGTGAAAGAAACAATAGTTCAACCTGTCGACATTCAGGAAACTGAAACAGAATCAATCGCACCTGAAGTTACTGAAGAATTACACAAGAAAGAAAAGCCTACGAAAAAGAAACGTGAAAAGGCGAAGAAAACTAAATCAACTGATTCTGATGAAACAGCTGTCAGAGATCCTATGAATGTGTTCCACAGAACTGATACAATTGATCAACTTCATCCACAGTTCGGTCAATCTTTCGCTGAAGTTGTCGGTGTTTCCGAAAATCAGCCTGAAGATGAATCACAAACAATCCGAACTGTCATTGAAAGTTTCATTACAATGGAATCTCATCCTGGAAGCAATGATGCTGAGGAAGCTTCTGATAGGGTTGTTCATCAAGATGATGTGGAAGTCAAGAGCTCTGAGACAACTTCTAAAATTGACAAGCCATCAAGAAAAAAGAAAAAGGCGAAGAAATCTAAATCAAATGATCCCGACGATAATCAAACGAATGTTTCCACCGATCAAGCCTTAAATGATCAGAAGCATTTGAAAGATTTTGAAAAGCCTGAAGGCTTGGACGAGGAAGACTTAAAAAGGCAGATTTCTCAAGAAATAGCTGATCTGTCTGATAAAATAATTTCACAGATTAAAAAAGAAATAGAAATTTCTAGCAATATTGACGATGGACAAATTTTGCCAGATAACGAGGAAAGAAAATCTGAGGATGTAGTAAAAGACGCGATTGAGAGCTTTGTTGAAAATATATCAAATGAATCTGTTGATGATTCAGAACCAACCGAGAAAATTGAAAAGCATGAAAGTACTTTCTCAGGACTCATCGGTTCGTTGGTTAAAAAAGTCTCAAAACCATTTTCAGGAAAAGATAAAATTGAAGCAGATAAAGTAGAGCAGATAACATCACTGGACACACCGGATAACGATATCGGGAATATTTTGGAACCAATTGAGAATTTAAAGAAAGTTGAAAACATTGAGAATTCACCTGAAATTCAGACACAAGTAGAATCAGAAATTGTCACAGGTTCAAACGAAATTTCTAAAACTCCAGAAAAGCTTTCAGATATTATATCATCATTTATAACAACTGAAACAGAATTTTGTAATTTAGAAGTCATTCAGGCTCCCGTCCGGAAGATAAAAGATGAGCAGGTTATTCAAGATCCACTTGTTCAGAAGGAAGACGAATCTGCATTAATAATTGAGAAGTCAAAAATAGTACCTGAAATTGAAGATCAATTTGAAATTGTGTTGCAAGAAAATGTTGTCTTCCCATCTGGCTTGAATGAACCTGAACAATCTGCAAAACAAATACTTAAAACCCAAAAATCTATTGATGGAGTCTTAGACATTAATGAAACTGTAGAAAATGATATTGTCCCTCAACCATCTCCACAAGAACGAAAACAAGGTGTTGCAAATTTAATTCGAACGTTTATCTCAATGGAGATGCAACAGATTGGAGAGGCTGACACGTCTGATGCTATCGGTCAAAAAACATTACCCTATGCAATGGAACCTGTTATTAGCGAGCACGTTGTACTAGAAGAAATGAAAGAATCACCAATTCAAGAAATAGAACTTAATGAAACTTCAAACACGCAAGGAAATAACGTTATAGAGTCAATTGTAAAAGAAGGCGATTCTAGAATTAAAGAACCAGTTATTATGGAACTTGTGAATGAATCAACACCTATTGAAATAGCATCTGAAATTATAAATGAAACATTAACACAGAAGAAAGAGAAACCTACGAAAAAGAAACGTGAGAAAGCAAAGAAAACTAAATCCACTGATTCTGATGAAACAACTGTTAACGATCCTATGAGTGTGTTCCACAGAACTGATACAATTGATCAACTTCATCCACAGTTCGGTCAATCTTTCGCTGAAGTTGTCGGTGTTTCCGAAAATCAGCCTGAAGATGAATCACAAGCAATCAGAACTGTCATTGAAAGTTTCATTACAATGGAGTCTTTTGCTCCCGTTGCTCCTGAAAACCAGGAAGTAATTGAAGCACCTACACATAAGATAAACGAAGAACAATTTATCCAAGAACCTATTGTTCAGCAACAAGAACCTGCTGTTGAAATGAAACCTGAAAATGAAGTCAACTTCGAAATGGTTGTGAAAGAAACAATAGTTCAACCTGTCGACATTCAGCAAACTGAAACAGAATCAATCACCCCTAAAGTTACGGAAGAAATACATAAGAAAGAAAAGCCTACGAAAAAGAAACGTGAAAAAGCGAAGAAAACTAAATCAACTGATTCTGATGAAACAGCTGTCAGAGATCCTATGAGTGTGTTCCACAGAACTGACACAATTGATCAACTTAATCCACAGTTCGGTCAATCTTTCGCTGAAGTTGTCGGTGTTTCCGAAAATCAGCCTGACGATGAATCACAAACAATCAGAACTGTCATTGAAACTGTCTCGACTTTAAAATCAGAGCCTCAAATGTTTAAAGATGAAAAAACCTCTGAACAACAACCATTAACAGATTCCAATATTCAATTCGAGGGAGTAGAAGTCGATAAGAAAGAAATTATTCCTGTAGATTCAGAAACACATGTTGAAGTTGAGCTGGTAGATTCTTCAAGTAAAACCGAAAAACCAAAAAAAGGAATCTCTTCTTTCATTGATAATTTTGTATCAATGGTTTCAAAACAATTTTCTGATAATGATGCTCCTGAAACTGAGAAAAAGGCAATGGAAACAGAAGTGAAATTTGAAAGTGAAGTTCCAAACGAAAATGTTATAGAACAATTCTCAGAAACATTGGAAGAAAATGCTTCTAAAATTCCAGAACAGCTTAAGCAAAGCGTTGAAGCATTTTTGTCTTCGGAGTCTAACCAGGATAATGTTTCAGATGAATTAAAAGAAACAAATTCAACAGTTCAAGAAGTCTCAGAACTTCTTACTGTAAGACCACCTATAGTAGAAATCGTTGCAAAAACTGCTGATGAAGTTATTAATAACGCTAATATTCGTGTCGAAGAGCCACGTCAATTAAGCGAAGAACGTGAAAAAATACATTATGAACCAATTTTACAAGACATATTCAAAACTATTAAAAATGAGATCATTGCGGATCCTGATCAGAAGCAAATTCAAGATATCGTTAAAGAATTTGCTGATGAAGTTACTAAAGAAGTTTTGCCCGCAACTTCTAGTACAATAACTGAAACAACAATAACATCAAATGATACGAAAACAATTCCTTTTACTCCTTTATCCGAACAATCCCTTCCTAAATTATCCAGCCCTCCTGAAACAGGTCACGATAGCCATGATTACGATGTTGAAAGTACTTTGAATGTGAAGGTGAAATATTTCAATATTTTTATATTTCGATTTTTCGTTGTTTTTCTTATCTAACTTTTCTTTTCTATAAATTGAATTGGGTGATATTTTTTTACGTTTTAACGCTTGAATTTATACACATTTGGCTGCAGTCACTACAACATAAACTCATACAGTTCTTGATAAATAATGTTTTCAAAGCAAAAACAGCTTTAATGCAAAATTAAAACTTAATTACAAAATATTTTTTATCAAAGCTAAATGTTGTGCATGATCTCACTGAGGATCGGTTAAAGAAATTTTTTGTGATGCTTTATAGTAAGGTTTGGCAATTCAATGTTTAATCAGATAACAAATGAAACACATTTTATGACATGTTTACTGATTGAATCTTTTATGTATGTGAAATAACTTAAAATTTCCAAAAAAATTAATAATCTTAAAGCGGAAAAAATCGCGTATTTAACGAACACATTACAGAAACAAAAATGTTGATACTAAATCATCGTCTTATGGCTTTATATATTTATTGTTTTCTTTTATTATTTGTTCGTAATGAGTATTTCCTCCTTCATTTTGTTTTATCATATTTTAATATGCTTCTTCTATTTATTAACAGATGACCCTCGAAGCAGAGGCTCAAAGATTATTAAATCTCATCTCAACAGTTTCATCGGATATTCACCGCATGCCTAGAGACAATCTAGATCATATGCTGGAAACCCTTAATGTAAGAAGCGTAATATTCAAGCTTGCAATTTTTTTAAATCTTTTTTAATTTCAGATCCTCCTTAAAAAGTTGGAATGCTATAAGATTGACCTTGACACGTTGATCGAAAGCAGCAAAGCTTATCCCAAAGAAGAAGAAATGAAAAATAATTTATCATCTCTCAACAAAAAACTTTCTTCTCTTCTCCTTCGCACCGAACATCAAATTGCTATTACCAAAGTAAGGAAACAAATTGAAAATGTTGTTTTTAAATATTAATTAAATTCTTTCTTTGATTATTCCAGGAAGCTAAAGATAATCACGAGAAACATCAAGCGGAAGTTGAAAAATACAAAATCATTCTCATGGGCATTGAAGAATGGCTGAAGCCAATTCTTTTGTCAGTGGAAAGTTTCAGTAGTCAACCAGTAGATGAAAAAGATGCCCAACAAAAGATTAATGAGCTTCAAAATATTTTGAATCAATTAGAAGAGAAAGAAAATCTTGTGAAGGAAATTCACGTCGATTGTGAACAATATGGATCTCAATATGGAGACGTACAAAAGTTCATTAAAGAACTGTTAATTGGATTAACATCAAACATTCATGTTATTCGTGAAAATCAAGCAATCATTCATGGATATTTGGATAATCTAAAAGAAGCTCCGAAAGATGTTCCAGTTCAAGAAGAATTTTATCAAACAAGAACTTCTGTTGATGACCTTAAACCGGAAACTCAAGCAATGTCTACGCAAACATTGGCTGAACAACCATCTACAGACAACATAATGGTTATTCAGTCAATGAATGCTGAAGGCGAGACAATTCAGATTTACAATAGACCTTATAGCTATGAAGAAGGTAAAGAAGATGAAAGGAATGTCATCGTGGAAGCAAAATACATTCGAGGTCATACTGGTGAACCTAAACGAGCATCAGAATTATCTTTGAAAAATGTTCCAAAACATTTTGAAACAACATTTGTTGAACCCGATGAAACAACAACTGAAATAATTGTCGATCCGGATGGTTCTAAGAGAATCATTGTTCGTAAACTTACGAAAACTACTCAACAAATTGTTGAACGTGGAGAATACGAAGATGACACCTTACCTGAACATATTCGTGCTCAACTTGGAATGAGTGGTACAACTCATGATGTCATAGTTGGATCTCAAGTTGATCCTTCCTTAGAACAACATCCAGGCATTACAGAGTCTTCTTTGCATGCTGTTATCGAACATGTATCACACCGTGTTATTAAAAAGACTCGTAGAATCGTTAAGAAGATTGTAATAATTGATGGAAAGGAACACATCACAGAAGAAGTTGTTGAAGAGCCAGACGAAATAGAAGAATTTAGTGAAGATCGACCTGCTATTGAATACGAAGTAATTCGAACAGAGCATTGTCCAATCCAACAAGAAATTATTGAATCCGCTCCTGAATCACCAAAAGTCATCACTGAAATCATTTCAGTCACTCAAGAAGTCACAAAAACCATTCCACCTACTGAAGAGAAACATGAAGAAATTTCATCGCCGATTGAAGAAAGGATAATTGAAGCAGTTGTAATTCAACCTGAGGAACCCGTTGGAACTGAAGGTGAAAAACAACCTGAGCAGGTATTTGAAACAATCACTGAAGCACCAGTAGAGTTGATCGCTTCCGAAGTAGATAAATTGGCACCAATTGAAGATATTTCAAGTATTTGGCCATATGAAACACCACATATTGCAACCCATACAACAGTTGATAAATCAGAAAGTTTTGAATTGCCTGCTCAAACACAGCAAGATGAAGAGTCAATTAAGATTTGGCCACAAAATTTGACCATTGGATCAAATATTGACTTCAATGATTATTCGTTTGATCGCACGTTAGAAAAATCTTCCGACAATTTAGATAACGACAGTTTTGTTAATGTTGATTCAGGTTTAGAAAACTTACCAATCGAAGAACCATTGCCAATTGTCAGTAGAAGTGCTGAACCTGTAGTGGAAGAACCATTGAAAACTGAAGAAATTAAATTACCCACTGAAATTGAAATAATCACCAATGTTATAACTGAAAAAGTTATTGAAGAACCGATTGTAAAAGAAACTGAACCTCAACAAACATCTGAAGAAATTCGTCCTGAAGGTCCACCACAAATAGCGACAATTACGATTGTTAAAACGATAACAAAAGAAATTGAACCTCAACGAATATCTGAAGTCGAACCTAAAGAAATCATTGAAAAAATCATTGAGAAGATACAAGAAACAGATGAAGTCAAACCTGAAGAAATTATAGAAACAGTCACTGAGATAATAACAGAAAGTGAACCACAACAAATATCTGAACCAACACCTGTAGAAATTATTGAACAAGTTTTCGAAAGAGCAAAGGAAACTGAACCAGAACAAGAAGAGATTCGCCCAACAAGTCCACCACAAAAAGCAACTATCACGATTGTCAAAACATTGACATTCTTGGAGGAAGAACAACGAGTCAACTCTCAAGCTATGATGTTTGTTTCAAAGGAACCTTTAACTGAAGTTAGTGGAGAAGTTTCTGATATTCCCCAAGTTGAAGAAGTTGCTGAAGATATTCAAAAAGTCATCGCACCTTCTGATGAAAATGTCGTATTTGAAGTTGTTGAAAATGTGTTAGAAACATCTCAAGCTGACCGATCATTACCTGAAGAAATTATCGAAAATGTTAAAGTTATGTCACCAACTAAAGATATTGACATTGCTGACGAAACTTTAGACATATCACAAGCTGATCGCTCACTTCCTGAAGAAGAAATTGTTCAGCAACTCATAGAACCTGATGACGTCTTTGAACCAGCAGAAAGATCTACTGTCACTGTTGAAATTGTTACAAAAACAATAACAATGGAACAAGATAAAGAAAAACCAGAAGAAATTCCTGTAGAAGTACAAAAGGTTGCGGCAGCTTTAGAAAAACACGAGTCTTTCGAAATGGAACCAACAGCACCACCCGCAGAGGAAGTTTTAACTTTAATAACTGCACCAAGTTCTCAACCAATTGTTGAAGAATTTGTGATGGAATATGAAGAAGTTAAACCTTCGAAAAATATTCTTTCACAAACTGAAATGTTTATTAATCTTGAGAAGGAAAATCTCACTGAAGAACTTCCTAAAGAACCGACAGAAATCAAACAAATTAACATCATTTCGGAAATTGAAAAAGTTTCTGAAAAGGTTCCGGAAGAGAAGGTAAGTTATGATGAATCTAAGCAATTGAGTTGATCATGTAAAATTGTTTTTATTTATTTTTAAGATCTCTGAAGAAAAACAACCAGAAAAAATAATTGAAATAAAGGAAGAAGTTAAACATGAACCACCCGTTGAATCCCCAACTCAAAAAGATGAAAAACCGGAAGAAGAACAATTCGAAACTTTCCATGTGACATTGAAAGTTGATCCAAGTGAAGTGACAAAAGTGAATGTAAATCTTCAAGAACAAATCCCAGCTTCAGAAAGTCCATCAGAAAATATAATGAGCGAAGTTGAACCGGAAGTTAAAATGCCACCACCGGAACCAACCACAAGTGATCTTCAAACAGGTGTTTCGGGTTATGAAGCTGAACGAACTGATCAAGACGATAGTAAATCATCAGATGACAAAAAGAAGAAAAAGAGAAACAAGAAGAAACAAAAAGTGAAGCCTGAAGAAGTTCCATCAGCTATTCCAAAGTCAACTGAAGCTTCTAACAAAGACCGAACTGAAATAGTTTCATCTGATAATGATGGAACAGCAATGCCTGAAGAAGAAATATTACCAGAAGGAAGAGAAGAAATTCTTTCACCTGACGAATCTTGTCGAACGATTTCCGATGTTGATGACACAACTGTACGAATTCTGGAAGAAGCTGTTATTGCAAGTCCACCTGAATCTCTGCAAGAACAACCTGTTTCTGGAATTGTATATCCTGGTGCTGTCATTGAAGTCACTTATGTTGGAGATAATGAACAACAAACTGAACCTGTCACTTTGGAAACATCTTCTGTTAAGGAACCGATTGAAATTGATACAAAAGAAGTTCAAGTTGTGACAGATACAATTGAAAATCAAACTCAAATGTCACCACGAGCTCCTCAAACAACTGAAATTTCTATTCAAACTATTGTCATGGATTTCATTGAATCTGAAAGTCAAACGATCGCTCCATTAATAAGTGACAAACCGGAGATTATTCAGCAAGAACAAGAAAGTCAAACTGAGGCTTCTCCACAGCAAGAAAGTTCTATGCAAACAGCACGTGTCGAGACAAGTGAAGGAAATGTTCAAACTGAAGATACACGAAAGTCAGATGAAGCTCAAAAGATTGGCGAATTGATTGTTACTGAAATAATCTTAAAAGCCGTCCAAGCTGCCGAACCATCACCGCCAGTTCAAGAAGAACCCAAGCAACTTGTTGAAACATCTCACATGGAAACTCAAACATCAAAAGAAAAGAAGAAGAAGAAAAAAGACAAATCAAAAGATGGAAAAATGGAAGTTGAGATTCAAACAACAATCATGAGTCAACCTGATCAAGTTGAACGTTCTCAAATCGCTGTTTCACTTGCTCCTGAAATTGGAAAGGCTGACAACATTGACGTTCAAGTTTTAATCGCAACTCCAGCAAAATCTGATCCTAACAGCGCAGTACTTCAAAGATTAAATGACATTATGCATATTGAGACGAATGAAGGTCCAAAGAAACCTCAAGAATTTGCACTTTCGCAAAATTTGAATAATCTCATCAATAATATTGATGAACAAGGCCTTGAGTTGGTTCCATGGGGTGAAGTTCAATACATGATTGATGCTAATGTCGAAAATCGTCGTATCAACAGCAATGCTGATCCGATAATGGATTATATTGTTGAAGAACCTGAAGATTTAGACGAGAAACTTAATGAATCTTTGGAGAAGGTTGAACATTATGTGAACATTTTACCAGAAATCGTCAACAGCGGTGAAGATCGCATTTCACAAAAGACAATCATCATCATTACAAAAGTCATTGTCACATGCTTAGAGCAAATCGAAAGAAGAATTTACTACATTAAACAGAAGAAGTCAAAAGATCATCAAGATCAGAAGGAACTTGAGAGACTTGAAAAAGTTCTTATTACTCTAAGACAAAATGTTGCACCTTTACAAAATCCACAAATGCGTGAAGATATCAATCATTGCATTGACACTTTGCAACAGCATGTCAAACTTGATAAAGAAAATCAAAACATTGTCATGAAAGAAGTTGAAAATTATTACGCTGAGCTTGGAAATGTTGACGATGCTATCAAAGAATTGGAACATGATACAATAATGCTTGAAGACAAACTTCGTTACCTTCTTCACAATGACGCACCAATTGATGATAAGCTTCGACAACTTGAAGATTTAGATCACCTTTCCAAAGAGAACAAAAAACTTGCCGCACGTTTAATTAAATTAAACAATCTCAATGACGACCATGCAAATGAGATTCGTTCGTGTTACGATCGCACAAGAGAAGCTGAAAATAACATTCGCTTAGAGAAACGTAAGCTTATCCAACTTGCCAATCTCTCTGAAGAATATGTTCAGACCATCAATGAATTCTCTCAAATAACTTTGATTGCAAATTCACTTGTCGACAGAAATGTTGTCACTAATAGTTTGGATCATCTTCATAATGAGATTCAACGACATCGGAAATTCTTCGTGAACTTAAATCATTGTCGAAATATTCTTGAATCTCTTGAGAAGAATCTTGACCCTGAAACACGTCAGAAACATTCGCAGTTGCACAATTCCTTACATCAAAAGGCAACAGTCATTCTTGAGAAAGCTGGTGATCGTTCACAAAAACTTTCACTAGCAGCTTCTCGATGGACTGTTCTTGATAAGCGAATGATGAATGAAGAACAGTGGCTTCAAGTTGCTGAACAACGAGTTCCAGATTTGTCGACAGTTACTTCAGCAGACTACGAACAATATGTGACACTTTATCAATCACTTAACACCGACATCACAACACATCAAGCGAAAATGCTTCAAAACTATGAAACAGCAGTAAAACTTCAAGATTTAATTTGTGCACCTAATCTCGAAACGAGATGCAATGATGCATTAACGAAACTTGTTAAGATCAAAGAAGATGTCAATATGTATCTTAAGAAGCTTTTACACTTCCGTAACATGTGGAACGATTACAACATAAATGCAGATAGATTAGAAAATTGGATGAATCATGTTGATGACGAATTGAATCGAATTGAAATTCCTGAAAATTTTATTGATTATCCTGTTGAAAATATGAGAAATTTCTGGGAGATCAAAGCTCAGTACGAGTTCAATAATCAAATTCATAAAAATGTTTGTGACAGTTTCGAGAAGTCACTCAAGATTATTAGCATTGCTGATGATCGACTTCAATTACAATTCTACGCTCAAATAGAAGATCGTTGGCAAAATATCTCAAAACGAATTGATGCAATTAAAAATCAAATCACCGAAAACATTTCGTCAACTTGTCCATCGTTTAACGATAAGCTTTCGTTCCTTGAACGTGAACTTGATGAGTTGAGATTTATAATTGATAACACCAAAGGTATCATTCGAAATCCAGAAGAACTTAATCTTTATATTGAAAGATTAATTGTGTTGAGAAGTAGAGTTGTTGTTGTTGAGAATGAACTTGTTACCATCGGTTTCATATCAACAAACGATACTGAGAGAGTCGGTGAACTTTGTGAGAAAGCACACAAAGTTTCCTTGAACATCACCGAAGAGCTTGAACTTGCTGATTTATGCAAAGGAAGATTAAATACTCTCAGACAAGAGATTGGAAACATTCGTGAAAATCAAGTTGATTTCTATGAAAATCTTTCACAATTTGAAAATGCATCAAAGCTTGAAAGCGCTGCAATTGACAAAGCTCTTGCAGATTGTCAAGTGATGCGTGAAAATCTTGTTTCACATTGGCAAGAAATCATGAGAGTTCGTCATCTTCTTCATACTCTTCCAACAGGATTAAGAATGTCAGTGTCACCAGTTGACGTTGAGAAAGAAATTTCTCAATTAGAAGATGAATATGTTGACATCGAAAAGCGATTGTGCGACATTGAAAATCTTTTGAAAACTCGCTACACATTGTGGAAGCGTTTTGAGAAACAACTTGAAGCTATTCAACAATCAATCCAAGAAACTGACTTCATGGTTGAACTTTTAACAGTTCATGGAAACATCGATTATGATCGATTACTAAAAGCAACAGAAAGATTAGAGGTGAGAAAATAAATTTTAACGGTTTTTGCAAATTTAAATTCAAATTCTTTTTTCGGTTTTTTTCTTATAAGAAAAAATATTAAAAACAAATTCTAAAAATTTATTATTAATTGTTATCTAGGGACTTTATGACGAGTTGGGTTCAAGAGAAAATAGTATAGAAGATTTGAAAATCTATGCGCAACCTCTTACCGAGTTCTGTGATGAGCACGTGGTGCAAGACATTGAGAATTCAATGCAACGTGCTATGGTGAAATGGAATGAAACAAATGACAATCTCAAACAAATTTGTGACAAATATAAGGGAGCAGTGAAGCTTTGGCGTAAATATTGTGAAGACAGCGATGCAATACGCAATGTTATTGATCAACATTACGGTAGCGCAGATGATCTCATGGAAGAAAAATCAGAGGAAGAAATTCAGGTGAGAGTCCTTGAAACAGTTAAAAAATAAAACTTTTCTTGCCCCAATTTAAAGTTTTTCAAATACATGGAAAACTTCTAATTGAGAAACAAATACGAGAAGTTAAAATTTGAATTAAAACTTTCTAACTTATGTACTTTTTTCAATCGATATTTAAATCGTTTCGCAGGTTTTAGAAAATGCGCTCGCAGTTCATCGCGAGAAGCTTCACGACTTACAAAAGGTTGCAGCACAAATCAGTGAATTTGTAGGATCTGACACATCAATTCAAATTGATTCTGACATTTTGGATTTGGATCGACAATTAAGTGAAATTGTGCAATCAATCGAAGCTTGTAAAAACTCTTCAAACAGCAACAATAAACTGCAAGCTGTCAGAAAAAGCACCGTGACAAAATCCCACAATTTAATTGACAACATAAGCGAAGATTTACGACAAAAGAAGCCAGCAAATGACGAAGACCAACTCGTGCTTCTGAGATCGCATCTGCTTAATCTTGCAGTGATTTCAAAAGATTTAGACAATCAAAAATCTTCGACGACAATGAACAGTGATGACAATAATTCGATAGTTGAGACATTGAACGCCCTTCAGAATTTGTTCAAAGAAACTATCACTGAATATAATAAATTATCGTCACAACTCGTTCATAGTTCCGACAATAAAGTTATATTTAAGATATGGTTGGACTACTTAAACCATGTTTGGTCATTCCTACAATCACCTTTACCCTCGGACTACAACGTTCTTAAGGAACAACTTCATTTGTGCAAAATTCATCAAAATCTCATCACAAATCAACGCAATGCTCTGATGCATAAAATCAGCGTTGAAAAGTCACCGACTGAGAGTCTCGACGAGTTTAAGAACAAACATGTCGATATACTTAATCACTTAAATGAACGACAAAGAGAAATTGAATCAAGACTTGATGCTTGGGAGAAATATCGAAAACGTCAATCAGCTTTGTTGGAATCGATCGATGATATTGAAAGAGAGAAATCTCTCCTACAATTGAAGCACATTTACTTGAAACTTGTGCCGAAAACTAAATCACAAATTGACGAAATTTTATCGAAAGTTTCTGATGCTGAAAATGGTGTCGTTGAGATGAAGAACAATCAAGGAAATCTTTTGAATTTCATTGACGATGTAACATCATCATCATTGAGATTAGAATTCAGTTCAACACAACAAAGATTAGCAAACATTCGCGCAAGTCTTGAGACATGGATGGGATTCTTGATGAGAATTAAAGAGTTGAACAAAACTCATGACTTCCAAGTGAAATCAATTCAAGATAATTATCAACGACAGTTGAACTTCCTTAACAGCATGAAGAACGAAGTTGCAACTAATGTCGGCAACTCAAAACAACAGCTGGAAGTATTAAAAGACAAACAAAAGTCGTTAATCGACATGAAAACAGAACTTGAAGCGTTAAATGCGTTGAAAGATGAAATGAAAGACTACGTCAGCACTTACGACATAAAAATGATACGACAATCTATTTGGATTCTTTGGCAACAGTACACTGACCTTAACTATGAATATTCGCTTTTGGTGAATCGAATTGAAGAAAGAATTTGCCTACAAACAGAATTTGTTATCCGATACGAAAATCTTATGTTTTGGTTGAATGAGACGGAAGGTCGATTGATGGAAGCGTCAACACAGAAATTCCAACAACATCAAAGCCCTGAAGATCCTTACATGAAGCATTATGCGAATAATATTCTTGAAGATTTCGCTTTGAAGGAATATGATCGCAAATGGATTAAATCAGTTGGCAATGAACTTTTGATGCTTTACTCATCTGATCAAAACTTTGACACACCTGAAAAAATTGACATTGAATGCAAGTTAGCAAACTTAAATACAAAATGGAATCATTTGAAATCACTTTACGACAGTCGATCAAGAAAAGTCAATGAAATCAAAGCGACTTATTACAATCTTGATGCACGCATAAGTGAAATTCGTTCGTGGTTGTTTGAGACAGAGAAGGAACTTTTGAAGCCTTTTGTGTTTGAACAACCTAACAAGGAATCATTCGAGAAACAGTTGTTTGAGTATGAAAAGGTGCAACGTTCAGTTGAGAACAACAGCGCAAATGTCGCTGAGATTTTGAATCTTAGTGAGATGGTTTTGAGTGAATTGCGTAACTTTGACATGGAGATGACAGTGAAGAATTTGGATTTGGCCATCAATAATATCGAGTTTAGATGGAAGAAACTTTGTGAGTCGTTGGTTCAAAGGAAGCGGTCATTGTTGATGCTTTGGAATACTTTGGATGAACTCACAACGACAACAAATCTCAATGCAAAATGGTTGACCGATTGTGATAAATTATGTACCAACATTGAATCACAATCGATGACTAAAATGTCCAAACCAATGGCACTTAACAACATAAAAGAACTTAATGGATATCTTGAGAAAATCGCAAGTGAAACTCAAACATTCTCCATTCTCGAGAAACTTTACAACACAGTTTTGACAGCAAATGTTGATGTTAATAACATTCGACAAATAACAGCGGAAACAAGAAGAATTTTAATAATCTGGAAGACAATCAGCATAAGAATAACAGCATTGAAAACAATGCTTGAGAATTATCTCGATGAGTTTGCATCATTCGAGAATCAATACGAAAATCTCATTTTGAGTTTAACACAAATCGACGCTGATATCACAAAGTTGAAGCATCTTAAGATGCATGAGACTGAAGGACCTGAATATGAACGTGGAAAATTATCTGAAATTAAAAGAAAATATGACGATGTGGAGAAAGCTATCGAAGTAGCTGAAAATGCAAGAAAATCTTTGATGGAAAATTCATCGGAAGAAGAACGAATGAGGTTGAAAGCAGTGTACGATGAATATTGGACACTCTTTATCAGTATTAAAGCAAATTATGGTGAAATGCAATTGGAATTCGACGATGTCATGTCAAGAATGGCTGTCGACGAGAGAGATGCTGCTGTTCAAGTGAACACATTGCAAACTCAAGCAGCAGCAGTTTCACCTAAAGATGCTTACAAATATGAAATTCAAACTGCAATCAACGAATTCAGTGACAACATTGATGAACTTGAGAAAGTTTTACATGAAACTGGAGACAATGACACTGGTGTGATATCAAAGACAGCTTCTCAGAAAGTCAGCAAAAATATTGCGGCTTGTGAATCATCACTTGAGTTACTTAAGTATTTGAATAGTTTACTTATCAACGATTTTGATTGTGATGATGACGAAGCACACACGAAAGAAATTGAAAACCTTTACGATAAATTCCGAGTTTATCTTGAACTTTGGACAACAAAAAGAGAAGCAAAGAAGAAAGTTGTATTCAAGCAACATTCTGAATCAGATTGGAAGTCTTGCCCCTTCTGTAGTCAAAGGAATTGGCAGCAAATCGACAATGACTTGTGGCGACTTGAACAATGGCTTCACGTCGCTGAGAATGAAAGAAGAACACAAACATCACCACCATCAAATATTGAAGAATTGGAAGATGTGATTCAAGATCATCGGGAATTCCTGTTGAATCTTGACAGTCACAAAAGCATCATTTCATCACTTAACACAGTTGGAGAGCATTTGGCTCTTCACACATCCGACACCGAAAAAGCCTCAAATCTTCGTAAACGTCTCCTCGACAATAACATTCGTTGGGAGAACATTTGCCAACATGCAACTGTTTGGCAACGTAAACTTCAAGATGCACTCATTGGAAACCGAGAGTTCCACAAAATTATTAACGAATTCAATTTATGGTTGGAAGAAACTGAACGGAAGATAAAGAAGTTTGAGCCGGTTGATCTCGCTTCAGAGCGATCGATCATGGAATCGAAGTTTACACGATTTAAAGAACTCAAATGCGAAATCGAACGATGCGAACCTAGAGTTATAAGCTTACAAGAAAATTCTGCGCAATTATTGAAGTCAACGAACGACGATGTTGTCGCTAATGAAACTTATATCAAGTAAGTTTCCTGATTTTGTTATTATTAAAATAAAATTAATTTTTCTTTTCATGAAAATTTAGATTAACTGATTTAAGTGTTAAATTAAAATCACTGAGACGCTTAACAGCCCTTTATGTCATCAAACTTGGAGCTGTTTTGGGATATGATGAAGCATTTATCAATGCTCCTTTGACTTCAAGTGTAAGTTTATTTGATTTAATTAATTTCACAGCGTTTTCCAGCACCCAAGTATCTTCTAAATTCCTTAAAATATTTTCCGATGCTTTTTTCTTGATATTTATAAATGAAAATTTCCTTTCGATCCACAAGTATCTTAACTAAAAAAAATATTTTCCTACCTTAATGTTGAAAGTTCTTATGATTTTATTTGATTATCTAATTTATGATTTATTTTTATTTCATGACAAACAACAGCAAGTTGGTGATATTGGAAGTACAAGCAGTAGTGTTAGAACTTTGGCACCAAATGAAAAGTAAATTTTGCAATTTAATTTATTTAATTAGATGTGTTGAAGTGTTGAAAATTTTATGAAAGAAAACTTTAATTAATATTTTTCATTTTTGAATGCTTTCCTTTATTAGTATGCAAGAGGGAGATGCCGAGGAAGAGGACGACATCAACTACACTGTTCTTACGAGAAGTTATCGATTCCTTGGACGAGTAATGCGTGCATCACTACCCGTTCAAGCTCTTATGCTTCTTCTCCTCGGTGCTGTCACTTTAATCCCTTTGCCTAACAATGACGATGGCGGCTATTCATGTCTCCTTGTCAACACATTTGGACGTCTCGGTGAACCAATGCTAAGATACAGAAATGGCAATCCCCCAATATAAATCGCGCGCACTTTCGTTTGTTTTTTAATTTTATTGATTTTAATTAATTTTCTTTTTTGTTG
The DNA here is from genome assembly GCA_900005825.1 of Clunio marinus. Lineage (NCBI taxonomy): Eukaryota > Metazoa > Arthropoda > Insecta > Diptera > Chironomidae > Clunio > Clunio marinus. The sequence continues at coordinate 1,002,290 of CVRI01000048.1, forward strand.
AATTAGCTTTTAAATTTAAAATTAAATATCATTTGTGAAATTTCCTTAGAACATCACATTGAAGAGTCAAATAAAGGTTTAAATACTTAAATAGAATTCTAAATAATAAATATTGAAGCTTTAATCATTCTCGTGTGAGTAAATCAAATTAAATTTCTTATTGTAGCTTGCAGATGATGACAATGTTAAAAGATTAAAGTTTCAGGTGTTCTCATACCGTGTAGAGACGAGCACTACACTGAAGTTATCAACACTAAGGCACGCGCCAATCACTTTCCTCTTGCACGAAAACAAATAAGCTATCACTCTTTATATTAAATTTCACTCTTCAAGTCGAGAAAAATTACAAATTTCCATCGGAAGCCTTTCTTATTTAAGTTATTTATTGTCGTCCCGACGTGGATTTTTCAAACAAGTGTCTTCAATTTGTCGCGGAGTTTTAATGCACTCAATAAAATTGCTAGCGCCAGCATTGTAATCTGATGTCTTTTCTGACTTATTCAACTCGACTACTCATAAATTCTTGTCAATTTTTGACACGAGTTTTAAAGGCAAACTCATTCAGTTCCTTACCAGTGTTTGAAGAAATCACAACATTTGAATGAGAAAGAATCAAAGTTCATAGTTAAAATGAAATAAAAATCTTGTAAAGATGAAGACGTTGAAATATATTTTTGCAATAATTGCTTGCACATTTGAATTGTGCTTAGCAAATCTTGACAATTATCAAAAGTGCAGAATAATAAGAAAAACATTGTCTCAGTGTTATCCCAGTGAAAATTCAATTTATTTCATGCAAGGTACAAAATATTCAGGAGACATTGTTACATTCTCAGTAAATAACACAAATTATATGAAAATTCAGTGTCATTCAAATATTGATATTGATATAAATAAATTACCCGACGTGATGTTTGACAATGTAAAGACGATTGAAATCATTCAGTGTTCGTTATCAAATGAATTGACGTTAACAAAGATTGTTAATTGCTTTAGCATGGATAAAGTTGAAAGTTTGAAAATTTATGCGACAAGATATCAAAAAAGTTTAGAGTTGACACAAACACATTTTGAAAGCTTTGGTGAATTATTAAGCTTGGAGCTTGTCACTGGTGATCAGATGAAATTCAACAGAAATGTCTTTAAACCTTTACATAATGTTGAAACGATTAAATTATTTGTGCATGATATCATCACTCTTCCGTATGACTTGTTCAAGCCTTTGGAAGTTCTACAAACACTTGTGATCATCAACAGCGGTCGAATGAAAAATGAAACTAAGACATTAAATTTCACATTGAAGTCGTGCATTAATTTGAAACATTTTCATTTGAGTCGAGTCAGATGGCCGATACGAATCAACTCTTTACTCACATACAATCGACCGTTAGAGACTGTTGAAATAATTAACAACCAAGTAGAAGTATTGAGTGAAGATGTCTTTAATGGATCGAATGAAATAATAAACATTTCGTTAATGAACAACAGCATAAAAGAACTGCCGAAAAAGATTTTCGTATCGCAGCATGACTTGGAAAGAATTGACTTAAGTTTCAATCAAATCTCGCGGTTGGATGACGACATTTTTCTAAAAAATGGGAATCTTGAGTTCATCAATTTATCACACAACAAGCTCATTCGAATCGGAAAGTAATTAAAAATTAAATTTATTTAAAAGTTATCTTTTTTTAATGAAATTTCTTTTATGAATTCTTCAGGATGATCTTTGAACATCTCGAATATTTGACATATTTAAATCTTGCACATAACAACATTATTTACATCAACTTTCTAACAAGTTTGGGTTCCTTAAAGTCACTGCAAACATTGTTGTTATCAAACAATTCGATCAGCATGCTTGATGGTTTTCTACAATGCACGAATTTATCACTTCTAGACCTGAGTCATAACAGTTTATCACGAGTGTTTATTGAGCAGTTTTTGGGAGCGTCAAACCATGATTTAACCGTCAACTTAAAGGAAAATCGACTTGAAAGTGTCGACTTTCGTAATTTGAACCATTCAAGAGAAAGTGAAGAAGACATTTCCGATTTGTCAATCTTTTTGGGTCATGAAATTACATGCAATTGCTATACGATCGGTCTTTATAATTTCTTTCATCGTCGTCTTGATTTAGATGAAAAAATTTATTCTGCTGTAAAAGTATCACCAGAAAATGTCAAATGCATCGAAACAGATTCAGAATCACCCGTGAATGTAAAGAACATCAATAAGGATGTGTTGACTTGTCCCCTAAACTTTCCACATCAAAAGTTTTGCCCCAAATCATGTCGTTGTGTTCGTAGACCTTTTGATAGCATTCTGGTCATAGTTTGTAACAACATTTCTGAAGTTCCGAAAATGCCGCAATACAAGAACCTCACGGACATTAAACTCAATAAGATTCAGCTGAGAATTCAAGGAAATGGAATTGATCGATTGCCAAGGAAATCCTACGATGTGATTTATAATGACGTCGTGGAAATTTATGCTTCACATAACAACATCAGAACCCTTAATGTTGACAATCTTCCAGATGTTTTAGAGATTTTGGATTTGAAATTTAATCGATTAAAATTGGTCGATGCTGATGTCATTGCAAGATTTGCTACTTTGAAGTTTCTCCATCTAAGTGACAATCCTTGGAACTGTTCGTTGGTATCTCCATTGATTTCTTTCATTAAAACACAACGAGAAATTGTTAAAGATTTCAACATCATTCGATGTTCAAACTCAAAATATTTCCTGGAAGTTGAAGTTGATTCATCATGTGCCCCAAGCGTTTTGATTGCAATTTTCGCCACCCTTGGACTTGTTTCTGTTGCTATTTCTATCTACGGCATTCGAAAGAACGCTGAAGTAATCTCTGAATGGACATTTCGAAATGATAAACTTCACTTGATTGAACGAATGAATGAAAGAATGAAGTTTTTTGACGCCATCATTATAGCGACAGAGTATGATAAAATTTTCGGCAAATATGTAACAGCAAAGCTAATGAACAAACCCAATCAGTTTAAAATTGGAATGGTAATTAAAGACTGGGCTGAAAATGAAGAAATTCCTGATCATGTTTTGAAGACTGTTAGAAGTTCACGTCGTGTTATTGTCATTTTATCAGAATATTTCGAAGAAAACAATTGGAAACGTTGGAACTTTTATCGAACAAAATCAAGAATAATTTTTGTTCTCAAAGGAAAATCGAACGTCAGCAACATAGAAATTTCTAACAAAATATCTGTAAATTTCAGCGATCCATGGTTTTGGGATAAATTAAAGCATGCAATGAATAATTGTAAAGAATTGGAAATCGACAATCAACAAAATAGCGTTGAATTACAATCTTTAGTATCAGTTTGAAATGAATTAAATTTACATTTTTTTCTATAAAATTAATTAAGGTTAAAATAAAGTTTTCAGGAAGAATTTTATTCCGAGATTTTTTATCACTTTGCTTAATATTTTGTAGTTACAAAGTTAAGGACTTTTAATTTTATTAAACATAACTCATTCAATTTGATTCTTAATAAACTGTCATTCACTTTCGTCTTTATTATTTATAATCGATAATTGGATTGTTTTACAATGTAAAGAAATTTAAATTGCTTAAAGCAAATACAATAAAAAAACAAATTTTCTTAAACATATTTAGCATTTCCTTAATTGATATTTTGGCTTTCACTAATCCTAAGCTTTCAATATTTTATTTGTGTGTGTTGTGAAGTGTCGATGAAGAAATTCTGTTATCATCGCTTTGATGGAGAAAGGAAAACTTTGACTTTAATATTTATCATATTCATGTTTTGCATAATGAATAAATGCAAGTACGGCATCAGCAAGGTAAAGTGCAGCCACCAATAACGTCAAGTATCCAAGGATAAGACCCATCTAAGAAAAAAGATTAAATTTGATTCAATGAACTTTCCCATGATATAAAATTATTTACCATTCTTTCAGATGCTGCTGCAATGAAGTCATGAGGTGGTTGATATCCATGCCAATAATGTAAAGCAGTTCCAGCAACGCCCAACCATAACAGAACACCAACAACGTTCATTATAGTGTCGGAAAGTTCACGCTTGTGTTTAGTAGTTCCAAAAAGATAAGTGAAAAGTTGTACAGATGTGTAAATCAGGAAACCGACGTAGACACCGGAAGCAATGATTTCAGCATCTGGAGACTTTTCCTCGTTTAAGTTCCACGTACCACCAATACCCAAGAAGTCACCGCCATAACCAAATCTGTAGATGATCAAACAAATCACGTTGAGCACCTTGATGAATAAAGAAGAAAAATGAATTAATCATCAGCGTTATCTTCAACAGCTACACATACATTCTTAGAAATTAATTTCGTCATATTTAGGCGTGGTTGAAGCCTAATATGATTTCAAAATATTTCATTAATTTTCTAGGACATTCATTTTCAATATTTCATAACAATTTTCGACTTTAAATAGAAATCGGAAGCAAAAGAAAATTTTTACTTTTACAAGAAGTGAGAATAAAACTTACCAATTTGAATACTTTGACGAATATCGTCGCTATTGTTTCAACTGAAGGCATCTTCAATGCTTCTTACAACTTTTCTTCGATCTCTAAAAGATTTTTTTTATTATTTTGATTATAAAAATTAATTTGAATGCTTTTTCTTGCACCTTTGTGTCTTTCTTTTTATAACTTTTATTCAAAGCGCAACAATCACTTCAGCTTTTCACTTCAACTTGTAAGTTATAAATGAAATTTGTTTCATCAAATTTAATCACAAATGCAAAATTATTGAACGAAGGAATGATAAGATAACAAATACAGTCAAACCATGCTTAAAATTTGTGTTGCTTCAACAATAGAATTTCTCATTCGTCTCAGAGTTCTGCCTGTACAATTTACAAGTGTTGCTAAAGAAACATATAAGATAACAGGTTTTATGATAAGATATCACAAGTTATCTGTGTGAATTCAATTTTTTTTACGCTTATTGCTTTTGTTAATGATTCCAAAAAGCTTCAAACAAGTAAAAATAAATCGTGACACCAACCGAAATTCTGATTAAAGCTTGATAAATTATAAAGAATAAAACATAAAACAAAATGAGTAACAAAATAGATATGAATAGAATAAGACTGAGAAAAAATGTTTCATTTTTAATCAAAAGCTATAATTGCAGAGTTAGATTAAAACAACTGAGTTAGATTAATAGAGTTGGAGTTAGATTAAAAGATTATTTTTAAAATTTCTTCAAATCAAACAAGTTCAACCAGCAGATGTGCGATAATTTTGAACAGTAGAGTTAGTAAAGATTTCTCACGCTTCATGCTCCTAATTAAAAAAACATGAATAAATTCTACATAAACAGCGTATTAATTTCTGGAATGTAAAAACTCAAATTTAAAAAAGTCAAAACATATCAACATGAATTTTTTGCATGTAAACATCTGTTTCAAAATTCACCATTTATTGCACAATACTGTGTATATCGTATATTTAAAAGAAGAAACAAACTACATACATTGACTGAATCAGGTCAGAGGTCTATTTAACTCTATAAAATAAAACTAGAAATGTGCGTGACTGGGTCGTAAAACGATTGAATGAAATGAGAAGAAAATACTTCGAAAGCATTGCAAGGCTTCCTTGAAATGGAAAAATATAAAAATAAAAATGTAGGCGAAATTTTCAAAAATATTTTCGTAAGATTTATGTTCGATAGCTGGAATTAGTTTTTATATCGTAACGCTACTTCTTCGATGTATTCCAAATCGCCACCAATTTGAAGACGATCAATCCTATGAATTTCATACTGATGTGCAAACTGATATTCACTGGATCCGCCTGACATAAAATGAATTTCTCTCTTGGTGAATTTTATTGCGACATCAATCTCATCAACTGAAATTGAAGCATTTGAAAAATATTATAATTTCATTTAATTTATTAAATTTGTCGCAAACTTACCACCTTCAACATAAAAGTGAGATTTTATTTTTCGGCGAAGGTAAAGTTTGCAGATATTTATGTTGTGACAAGGAAAATAAATAATAAAAATTAAAATGTGCGTGTTAGTTACATAAGCATTCCCTGTTTTGTTTCTAATCGTTAATCACTGAGCGTTGTTTTGTTAGAAAGCGTTCTTACCATCATCGTCTATCCATGTATTCTCAATTTCTTCGAAGTCATCCCAACCGTTTGGACCTCGTTTGCATGTTAATACTACCGATGAATTTCCATCCATATGATGTTTGAACTTTGTTTTAAAATGAAAAGCAATCATGGCTGGTTCATCTTCATCGTCAATTGCAGAGTCAACGCATAAGTTCAATATAAATCTGACAATTATAAAGAAATGATAAATTTTCCTTCAGTCTTTACTTCAAAAGAAAACTTTTTTCATTGAAAAATGAATCAAACATTCATACATTCCTTCTTTAATTAAATAATCAATAATTTGAGCCTATAGTAACATGGAGAAAAGTTGCTTGTGCAACCACAAAATAAATGAAATTTAGTGGAAAATTCTGACTAATCATTGCCTTCTTTAAGCTTTAAGCGCCACTTCGACATTTATTTATGTTTAATGCAAATACCTGGAAATTAATGAATGTAATAATTAACGCTTTTGTATTAAATTTCTATTCAACAATTTCTCAGAGTTTGAAAATGATTTTAAGAGATTTTTAGAAAAATCATGAGAGACGACAAGAAACTTGGCGACAGACGGAAAAGAGAAATAATGCGGCGGCTGTCATAAGACAACTTTTTTCTTCCTTATTTGCATGAAATTCAATTAACATCGTCATGCGTTGTATTTTTACGTGGGTGGTGGAATTTGGAGAAGCAATAAACGCTGGAGAAATTTTTAGTTGGAAAAAAGATTAAACATTTCATGGATATTTTGGACACGATTTTAACCAACGCTTCTTCTTATACGTGATTCACCGTAACATTAAATTCAATTCGTTAACCTTGTTCCGGCTTCACTTAATATATTTTCCCACAATTCTCAACGTGTTAAACATTCTAATTGATATTTTGTCTTGGCACTGCCAGCATTTGAATCATCATTTCAAAAATATACAAATATCTCAATCATGAATGAAACTTGAGAGAAGAGACACACGCGTGAAACTTTATCCATGACCTTCACCAATTATGTTTACGATGATAAAATTTACTATTTTTGATATGTTCTGGTCTGTTTATTTATTGAAACTTAGGAAGTGAGCACTTGTGTATGTTATGAAGTCAATTTTTAAATTAAGTGGCATTTATGTTGTCTAATTGGCAACATGTGGTCTTGTTTCCTGTTTAAAGATGTTAAATTTCTCATGAATATTGTAGCTTATATTTTTAAATTTCGATTCTTAAATTCGAACGTGCAATCCATGTTTAGTTACTTCTCTACTCTTCATTACAACTATAAGGTCAAGGTATGAAAGAACATGACATCACTACTTACTCTTTTGGACGCTCGTTCAACTTCGCTTTGATTCTGATCTGGTTTAAAATGAGAAATTTTTGAAAAGCTTTAATCATTAAGATTTTTGGTATTTCAACGTTTAATACCTCATCGTTGACTTTCGGTCTTGTCGGCAACAGAAGTGTGTAATATTTACTCATATTTAACAGTTTATATGATGAATCGGACCTTTCTTGCTTATTATTATTATTAGGGGACTCCTTTGGTTTGCATAAATTAAGAAATTCAAGACAATTATTGATTCGCTCGAGGCATTCGCCCATTTTTTTCAAAGGAAAATTCTAAGTGAAATAAAGACTACTTGCGGTGCATTTTAAAATAACTTTTCCTTTGAAAATGAGTTAAGAAATATCTTTACAGTTTGTTATCTTTTTTTATTTTTCTCTATGCTTGTTTATCTTATCAACGTCGATAGCGTGGAAAATCACTTTTTCTTAAGACACTTCGTTAAATTTATTATCGTTGGGAATGTCGATGGTTTTTTGGAGATTCTTATTAACATTCACTTTCAAATTCGATCTTTCTTTTCAACTTTATTTTTAGAATTTTTGTATTCCTCTTTCTGTTTGAAAATCATTAAATTGTCGAAGTTGCCACAAGAAACTTGCTACACACTTGCCGGTTAGTTTCAAACTGAGAAAATATTTATATGAACTGCGCTGCGAGAGTCAAGAAAAAAAAACGTGTGTAAACAATTTTTATTTCAGAAATGAGAGAATTTAAATAATCAAAGAGCATTGGTCTACGTAAGAAATTTTAAATATCTTTTATTAAAATCAATGTTTCTTGTTGGATGTGATAATTGAATGTTAGAAACCTGCACAGACAATAATATACGTCTGAAAGATCGAAACGTTTTTCCTATGTTTATTCATTAACAGTTAAATAATATAAATAAATTTCCTTTTTTTATTTATTCAAGTGCAACAAATAAGCATCATAAAAAATAAATGTTGCTTCGTTGATTTCGATCTTTAAACAGTTTTTAACGAACATTTGAATTTCGAAATTTAATTCTCTAGATCAAAAAAAAATCAGAGGGGTCATCTACTAAGTGAATGTTTACAAAAAAAATGGCTAAAAGAAGTTTAAACGAATTCGAAGAAGAAATCAATGACAGCAAACGCTTTCTTAGCGATATTCAAGGAGAAAAGAAGCACACCCTAGACTCCGATGAAAGCGACAATGAAGAAGATCCGTGAGTAATATTAAAAACAAATAAACTTTTGAATGAAATTTTAAAATGATTATAAACCTTTTAGACAAATGAATCCTGATGATATTGAAGGTGAAGAAGCAGGAGATGAACGTGTCGATGCAGACGAGGAAATTAAATTTACTCCATTCAACATGAAAGAAGAGTTGGAAGAAGGTCATTTTGATCAAATGGGTCATTATCATTTCAAGAAGGGTGACGAGCGGCATCTTGACAATTGGCTTGATGATGTCGATTGGGTGAAAGTAAAAAAAGATGAAAACTACAGGAAAAAATATTATACTGCTGATGGAGAATATAATTCGAGTTCCGATGAAGATGATGATCTTGCAGGACCTCAAAAGAAATTCAATTCACTAAATTCGTTCAAAGAAATTTTGACGTTCATGCAACCGAACGAGTCGATCAACAGAACTCTGCAAAGGTTAAATAAATCTAAGTTAAAAGTAAGCACAGCACAAATGTGGAAGATGAAGAAGCAAGGCATCGTTGACGAAGCATCGAATAAAATCACAAAAATCACTGGGCTTGTTAATGAGATTCTTACACAAACCGGCAACATGAATGTTTATGAGTTAACATATGAACAGATTGAGATAAAAGTTAAAGCAATGGATGATAAATCAGAAGCTGGTCCCAGTAAAGAAGTTGAGTTGGATATGTACGCTGATGATTTTGATGAGAAAGAAAAAGATACTTTAAAAGAACCAGCAGAAAAGTCAGTGACATTTGCCGAAGAGAACCGTGATGAAGATACAACTCCAAAGCTCATGTGGGAGTACAAAATAACTCAAAATGAGACAGATCCTATTTTTGGTCCATTCACTACCGAACAAATGTCTAAAAAAGCTGACAATGGCGAATTCAAAGAAAATGTTTATGTTCGAAAGGTTGGCGATGAACGATTCTATTCATCAGCTAGAATCGATTTTGATCTCTATTTGTAGACATTGTTAATGCGATAAATAAAGCTTATGCTTCTTTTTTTTTTTATAAAATACATCTTATATTTTTATTTCTCTACGCATACGTAACTACATTATTAAGTTTTTCCTTTTTTTTATAATTATTTAAATACAATTGATAACTTAAAAAACTAATTAGGCACATAAATGAAAAATAAACACTTTTAAGTAGTAAACAAAAGAACCACAAAATGAAGCATTTAAAGAAGACAAAGTTGAAAGAAAATAAGCAAAGGAGTGAATATAATTAAATTTTGATATCAGCGCAAGCAAAGCTACTTAAATTGACTCTTACTATCTTTTAAATGCTTTAAGTTTCGTTCTGTGTTGATTCAGTCCACATTATTTTGCACAAGAATTACATGAAGGACGCAAACTAATTACAAAGTTTAAGTAAAATATTTTCATTAAATTTTATGCATCTTCTTTTCACATCAAGATGAAGTTTCTCCACATAACAAGAAACATTCATTAGTTTTATTATTGAAAAGAATTTGCCTAATTGACGCTCATATTCAGTTTAGTTTTAAACATTAGAACTTTATCTAATTAGAGTTTCCAAAAAGTATTATTTTCTCTAAAAATCGAGGCAACTTTCTTATGTTTACCATCAAAAATAGTTTTTATTTCATTTTTTATAAACTGTAATGTTGATGTGAAATTGAATTCACATGGAATATCCATGATCAAAATCATCATTGTTCTTTTTAAATGTTTTCGTGTATAAAATGAATTTCAATTTTTTTATGTCTTGTTCAGGTATCATTGAGGCGGGCCTACGACAAATAATCTTAAGATTTATTTGAACAGTCAATTATTCATTTGTTTTATGCTAAAGAGATTCATTTAAAAAGTTTTCTTTATTTCAAACTATGTAAGTCTTCAACCATAAAATGTCTTTTAACTAGCAACAGTTCTGTGATTAATTTTCTTTCATTTCTTCATTATATATTCATTACATACTGAATTCATATTTTTAATAAACTTTTACATCCTTTAGATAATCTGCTAAGGTTCCAAATATCAACATTTTGAATGTGTAAACTTTCTTGTTTTATTTAAAGCACTGTAGAACCACAAAACATTTATTCAGTTGAGAAATGATAAGGCAAATGATTCAATAGAATTTTTTTCCCTTTCTTTAATTTATCCATTTATAGTTTTTATAAAGTTAAATTTTTCTATTCAAGTTGCATCGAAGGATTATCTCAGAAACAGAAACTTTTTTGTTAGTGGCAAGAGCAATGAATAAAAATAAAAATCATTTCTTCAGTTTTCTTTTATGGTTTAACATTGAAAAAGCATCAAACTTTTAATTTTGAAATCCTTTTCGTAGCAATGTGAATATTTCATTTTTCATCTGAATTGAGCAACAATTAGTAGATATGAGTAACATGTGAATGAACTTTTTAATGCACATTTTAAGCCTAAACATCTCCGTATGATAAATTTCAAGGATGATGAGAATTTACTGTGAAATCTTTCGTAATGAATTTTAAACATTTACAGAACATTACAGAGATAATTAAATATTAAAGTTTCACTTGAAGAACATTCTTATCATTTTTTTGAGAATCTTAAGTCTTACATCATTCTGATGTTCAATGAATTACTGCATTCGTTGGCCAAAGTCAGAGAGCTGTTTGTGTGTTACATAGCCTAATACAATAAAAAATTATATAATCGTCCACAATTTCTATTTGTAAATTAATCTCACCAGAAATGCCTTCTTGATCAGTCGTTGCTACAATCGGTGTTTTGATGCCCATTTTGTCATCAATTGGCGTATTTTGTTTTGAATTAAACTTTCCTAAGGCACTCAATGGAGTATAGCCACTTGACATCATAGGCTGTGAATTTAAAATATTCTTCTTAGTATAACTGAATTAATTTCAATTCATTAAAGCACTTACACTTAGTATGGAATTTGTAACATATCCGTTACTGTTTCCAATCGCTGGCAAAGGTGTGACAAAGCTTCTTGGCGGCGGTTGACACACATAACCACTAGATGGCATTGATGGGCTTACAACATTTGTTGGCTTTTGAAATTTCTCTGATATCGGCGTAGACACAATAATTGGTGAACTCTCTATTTCATCACTTGAACTCTGAAGAAATGTTAAATGAGTTAACTTTTAATGAAATTTGTATTCAAGTAAAATTTACCTTTGAATTATCTTTTTCCATTTGAACGCCATTACCAAATTCTCCATATTCAATGTCATCTTCATTATCGATATGATCAGAATCACTTCTCGTACTCTCACTTTGTATGCTACCACTACAATCTGCTCCATTGATACTTCCATTCAATGACTTTTTCAATAATTGACCATTTTCATCTTCACAAATAATTGATGTATTGTCAACGTTTCGCAATATGTCAGGAGTTTCCATTTTTCCTTCGTTTACACTCAACTCCTTCAGTTTCTTGTTTTTATCACCCGATAAATCCTCTAATCCAGGTGGCATTTGTACGAGAATATCTTTCATTTCAACGACTTTACGATAAGCATAAAACAACATAACTAGGATGAGAACAACAAGGAAAATCATCATGAACATCATAAGAGATTGTTTTGAATCGAATCCCCCATAATTGCATGAATGTCCAATAGCTGGTGACCAAGGTCCAGGTAAATGCCAACCATGAGGGTCAGCTACTCTTAAAGCTTCAAGTGAACTTATAAGAATTGGATCATCGTTGTCACAGCTTTGTTTCTCATCAGAACCTTCAATTCTAGCATGCGACTCTTTCGAATGTGGTGTAAGAACGAAATTAACAGCACGAACTGAGAATTCATAAAACATGACGTCACCAACACAGAGCTGGTCAATGTAGCACTCTCGTTTTCTTGTCTTCACAACATCTTCCTTGAATTTTCCATTATTAAGAGTTATTTTTGTTTTGAACTCGTAATAATCTAAAGTGCCACCTTTAAACATTGGCTCGTCCCATCCGATATTAGCACTTGTATAGTTCTTTAACAAATTATTACTGAAAACATCAATCGATGGTTGTTTACTGAAATTTCCAGGTGCACCTGTTGTAGTTTTAATTTTTGTTTTTGATGATGTTGAACATTCTTTCGTGCAAGCTTCAACAGCAATATCATATTCAGTATACGCCATTAAGTCCACTAAAGTATAATTCATTCGAGTGATGTGAGTGTTGTCAATTTCCACTGTATGACTATGGTCTTGTTTCGTTACTTTATGATCTTTTCCATTCGCCCAAACTTTATAAAACAATAAAACGCCGTTTGAAAACTCTGGTGGATCCCAGTAAAGTTCAACACTTGTGTTGCCAATATTTCTTGCTATCAAACCACGAACTTCAGATGGTGCTAATGAAAATGAAATTCACATGAAATCAAATTGAAAGTAAAATAGAAATTAATAAATCGCTTACCCGCTTCAAGGGTTGTATTGGCTAAGGGATCACTTGCCGGTCCCATTGTTGAATTTGAAAACATTCTGATGATGATTTTGTAAGTTGTGTAAGGCGTAAGATTTGAGAGTGTGTGTTTAGGATTCTCTAACTTTCCGGTAATGTTAAGTTTCTTAGAAGGTTCCATACATTCCAAAGTTTTTGGTTCTTTACTTGGACAATATTCAAGCTGATAACCAGCAACAATTCCTGAATCAGTGCATTCCAACTTCCATTCAACTTCAATCTCTGTCGATGCTAAACGTGGTATCCAAATTGTTTTAATCTTTCCAATTTCATTACTGTTTGCTGTTGTACAACGGGCCCATACCATTCCTGATGTTGAATGCTCAGAATTTGCTGACACAGCAAAGTTTATAGTTTGAATAGAATTTGATTTATGTTCGAAATGTGTTTGTGATGGTTGAAAACGTTTGAAGTCGATTGTACCTTCACAACTATTCGGTAGTTCTGATTTTGAGACACACCAAAAAACTGTATAAGAAGTGATTTCATCACGATAATATTGTGGCGGTGACCACGACAACTCATAACTTCCATTTCTTAATATTTTTCGAATTTTTGTTGGTCCTTCCAAGCGATGAAATCTTGCGGGAATGATAATTACACTTGTGTCGATTGATGATCCGATTTCATTGTAATTTTTTATTGAGATTTTTGTACCACGCGATGAATCGAAGCGATCTTTATTGTAAATTGCATATTGTGGATGAATTTCATTTGGAAATTCATATTTTGAAATGTTTGAAGAGACAGCGTAACTGTAGTTGGCCCCATTTTGATAACATTTATGCAAATGTTTCCAATAAATGTAAACATCACCACCAGGTCCAATGTTGAAGCTTCCAATATCAACTGCAGGTGGATGATCGGGACGTCGCATTAATGTTTTGATATTAATAATTGCCCACTCACTCCACATTTCTTCAACATCTGGTGCCAATGATATTTTCATTCGAATGCCAATCGTGTACCAAGTATGAGCAAAAGCCAATGATAATTCACGTGTAAAATTCTTTGGGAATTCTCCGACAGTTGCTGGAATGTCAGTGAATCGAATATGTTTCGGTTCAGGATCGCACTCTTGTGGTGATGTCACTTTAAACTCATAATCAAAATTCTTTGGAAACACCAGAAGCTTATTATTCACATTCCAACCCAACAGCACACCGTTCGACATTATTTTGATATCTTTAAAGTTTTCAGGTACCGCTGGAATTACGCTGGCAAAATTATCAATTGTTATCGTTTGTTCATTAATTCCAAAATAATTCTCGGCTTTCAGTGTGAACTCAAAAGTTGGATTTGTTCGACGATAGCCTTTGCTTTGTATGTGACACCAAAATATTTTCGAATCTTTCATTGGTGGTTGAATGCAAGGATATCTTTGTGATGAATTTGGGAGACGATAAGTGAGTGTATACTGAACAGCAACCGGATTGTAAGGTTTCTCAAACGAACAGTTCATATCTTGCCAATTATTCGATAGGCACTTGAAGCCTGAAATATTCTCGGGAAATCTTCCGATTTTGAGATCATTGTAGGAAATTCCATGTTGACCATCAAGCTTACATAGAATTACTGTATCTTGTTCGGATACATTCGGCAGCATAAGTTCGATGACTGATTGATTTATCTGTCGAATATACTTGGAATCTATTTCATCGGAATTGTTGTAAAATCCTAAACTGTTGTATGAATATTTATCTCCATTAACACCACATCTTATCCTAACATCTGTACCACTAAGTTGTATTATCTCTCCCGATGGATCTGTCCAACCATCAGGTGATGATTCTATGATATTTATACTACAGATTAATAAGAAAACAGCTAATGACATTTTCATTGGGCACATTATTGGACGAGTGTTTTTAATGTATCTGTGAATTTAAAGAAAGAAAAGGATTAATATTTTTATATTTATTTCAAATTATATTTAAAAGATGAATTAAACTGAAAAAAAAATTGATGCTGAATCTTTGAGGAAATAAAATTACTTCAAAACAAAATGAAATCAATGAGAACTCTGCTAATTTGAATGTTTTTATGAATTGAGAAAAAGGTTAATTACATATTTTAATTAAATTAATCCTTATTTTCCCATGAATCATTGAAGTTCAATAAATCTTCGGCTCTTTCTGTTTTTAAATATTTCTACATTTTATTTCATTAAATCGAAAAATACGTTTCTTTGTTCTTATTATTTATCAACGAATTTTCTTTCTTTCGTTTGTTTGTTCTCATAAATTTAGATATCTAATACGAAGGAAAGCTGCAAAATATAAGAACAAGACAAAAAAATATTAAATAACATTTATTGGTAATTAAATTATTCGAAGCAGATAATCGTTTAAGACTAGATAAAGTTCTTATTTCTTGTAGTTTTTCTTCCTTCTTCCGCTATGATCATATCAAATTTTTCTTGATGTAAAAATAAATTCTTTTGTTTTAATTTATTTTCTAAATCCAACATATCCATTGGAGTTAATGATGGGTGGATGTTTACGATTTGAATCGCTTAGGAACGATGATCTTTTTGCAATGTACCCGTTGTTATTAAGATCAGAGTCTTTGATGAAAGACTTTACTTCGTTTGTTATGTAATCCGAATGTTTTTTTGGCTCCTTCGAAAAGGGGTTTGTAACTTTTCCAGTCATGTCGAGATAACCTGCAACGGCAGTGACAGGCGATTTTGAAGGCGAATTCATTTTCATGTAGCCATTTGGATCGACTTGGGGATCCAGTGGCAAATTTGAATCACATATGTTGGCTTTTACAGGCGTTGGTGGATATGATTTGAGGCTTTTGTTGATCTGTGACATCTTTGGTATATAAACATTCATAGCATCGGTCTTAGGTGGTGGAGTGATAATGAACAATGGAATGTGCTCACGTTTTGTTACGTCGGGTAAATTTGGCGAAGACGGCGTTCGCGATATAAATTTTTCTTTCTCGTTCACATCATATTTTTCAATTTCATTTTCATCCACATTCGATGAAACGTGAAGTGAAGTTAATCTTTGACTTTCGTAGCTATCATTTATCACAGAAGATGTAATTTGATGATCAAATTCCTTTGGTAAAACAATATGAATATCTTTCATCTTCTGGTATTTCTGATAGAATTTTATAAATAAGAATATGAAAATCAAGATGAGTATAATCAGAATGAATATGAATGCTATCATTGCAGGCGAGTAACGGAGACGACAATAATGCATAATCGGTTGTGACCAGTCACCATAGAACTTCTCGATGTTATTATCGTCATCAATATTATTAGAAATACTCAAACATCCGACGGGATTTATTTCTTTAATTATATCGTTTTCAATAGGAGGATTCTTTAGATTGACTATACGCATAGATAGATCAATTCGCTCGTCGTGACATTGGAGATTATTGATTACGCAATGAGGAGAGTTTCTGTTAATTCTATAAACGTCTTCCTTTACAACTTCATCGTCTTTTAAGGTTGTAAGTTTAAGTTCAAAGTAGTCAAGGTTACCGCCAATTACTTTTGGCAATTCCCAACTTATAGCAATCAAGTTATCGCTTGTTGTTTGCAATTTTGGTTGGTACATCCTTTCAGGTACACCAACTTTTGTTTGAAGTGATAAGCTTTCACTCGGCACTGAACAATCACTTGTACACGCTATAACCGTAATAATATAACGTGTGAATGGCTTCAAGTTATCAAGTCGAAAGGCGAACGTTTCGTTTAATGTATTGTTATCGTTGATATTGATTATATGGTCGTTGTACCAAAGCTGATATGTCATTGCGTCGCCATTAACTTCGAGCGGTCGGTCCCATGTAAGATCAATTGACGTCTGTTCAACTCTCACAGCTTTCAAATTTCTTGGATCTGTTGGAGCTGACAAGAAAGTTTAATGGTCAAGAAATTATGTTTCGCTATAATTTAATTTCAAAATAAATTTACCACTTTCCAATGTTCGTATCATTATCGGAATTTTACGAAGGCCTAAACGGTTGTGACTCATTAAAGATACGGAAATGTTGTAAAGTGTATAGGATTTTAAGTTAACAATTTCGTAACGATTTAACTCGTCGGCATCATTTTCAGGTATCACTATTTCAATTTTAGATTCTTCAGAACATTCTGTAATCGAATGTTCTTTAAGTGGGCAATAACTGATGTTGTAACCCACAACAATTGGTTCATCAACACAGTTCAGCTTCCAATTAATGAGAATTGCATTTTTAGTTTGCACAAAGCCCCATAAGGAGTGAACTTGACCAATTTCTATATTAATTAAATACAACAATTAGAAGAGTTATCGAACAAAAGGAAAAATTTGTTTCATTTACCATTCGCTTTTGATGCTGTGCATTCAGTCCACTTAAATCCGTTGGTAATTGATTTATTGCGGACATTTGCTACGACACCAAACTGTATCAAAGATGAAGCATTTAATTCTAACTCAAAAGTATTTGCCGCCATTTCGAGAATGTTTATTGGACCATCACATTGATTTGGAAGTTCGTTTCTTTGGTAGCACCATAAAATATTAAAGCTTTCAATATCAATTTCTTCCATGACTTTCCATGACAATCGGTACGTTTGATCATGGAGTTCTTTACGAATTTTTAGAAAATTTCCGCATTGATTAGACCGTTGAATTGGAATGAGAATTTCACTAAAACTTTCAGACGTGCCTTTATTATTGACGCTGAAAATTTCAATTTTTAAATCGTTTGCTCTCAGCCCTTCCAACTCGAGCATCATTGAAGTATCGATATAAAATTTATCAAAAACTTGTTCATTATTCTCGTTCCTGCCGCGAACAAGATATCTAAAATTATCAGCATTTTGATAAAGCTTCGGCACTGCCATCCAATAGATGACAATGTTTCCATTATCCATAACATTATAACAATTTCTACATGTAATTGGAGTTTCTTCTGGAACTTTTGATGGTGTTTTAAATGACATTTCTTTATAAGGCGACCACATCTCATCAATATCTTCAGCATCTTTTGTTTTCATTCGAATTTTGAGATTGTAGACTGTATTGGCATAGTTAAGATTATCAATTATAAGATATCCATCTCTTCCTTCCACTTGAAGACGTGGATCTATTATTTTAATCCATTTTTCATCAGTCTCATCAACCAACTTCAATTGAACATCAAAAAGCATTTCACTTGAAATCTTTTCAACTTCTTTAGGCAATAAAAGCTTAATATGTGCACTGCTTTCGTTATGGATGGAAAGTTTCGTCATGATATCTATTTTCTCAATTGCACGTGGCTGAAATGTTTCCAAAAGCTTCAGATCGAATTTTTCATTAAAGTGATAAAATTTATTTTTCGCATTAATCATGAAAGTGACAAACGTTTCATTTGGTGATTTGTTGATGTCGTTTAATTTAATTTTGGTACTGTAACCACCTTGGTAATTTTGTTTTAGTTTCAATTGATGAGGCTGTAAACAACGAACGATTATTGTAGAGATATAATTGCAATTGTACAAGTTTCTCATTTAATTTTAACATTTCCTACCGTTTCGTGATTGATAGAAAATTGTGTTTGATATTTGATAGGAAGATTGTACGGAGGTTTTCGATAGGAACATGTTAATGTCAAGAGATCATTTGAACGACATTTAAAATTATCTACTGCTGCCATTCTTTTATCAATGAAAACTTCACTCAATCCGACGTTATTATCTTCTTGTTTGCATGTGAAGTTCTTCCTTACAGGACGGGAATAAAACTTCGTCAGTTCTATAAACGTATCGTTGATTCTCTAAAGAATTTATAGACATGAGTACATATATTAAATTTCGCTTCTTCGCGCTATTTATTTTACCTTGACATCTCCATTAGACACAATTTCGTCGTCATCGTAGAAATTCAACTCGCCATTGCCGTGATCCACGAAGCAGCTAATTTTAAAAGTATCATTTACTCGAGCAAAAAGCGTTCCAGGAGAAACACCTACAGAAAATTTTAGTAAAGTTAATTCTTGATGAAATTTTTAAACCTCAATAAATCTTAAAAGTGCTTAACTTTCATGTGTATGTAAGGATTTATTAAAATTATAAATGAAATGAAATGTAATGAAGATAAGCAGATTTAGAATTCATCTTTTCTTACCGAAGCCTTCAATGCCACAAACAATAAAGATGATTATAAAGATCGATATCAGAGTGTGAAACATTGTTCCTGATCTGAAAGAAGAAAATTGTGCATTTATACATCAGACAAATTCTCTGTCAGTGCGATCACAGCAATTGATACAGAAAAAAAACTAATAAAATTAAAGCATTTAAATCGTTGAAACATAAAAAAGGTTTATTGCTTTGTTAGATTAATTTTTGATTGTTAACAACATGCGTTAAATTTCCAATTAATGTTTACAAGTAATTAATGAAATTATAGGGAAAATAAACAAATATTTAGCGAGTCATTAGTATCAACAGCAGTGTATCAATCTTAAACACAACATTGTTTACACGTCAAGAATCTCGTCTCCGAGATTGTAGAAAAAAATTATGTGGGAGAAATTGAGGGGGCTACAAACATAAAATATTATAAAATGTTCTTTTATGAATTAATATTATTGTTTATTTGTGGTATTCCTTTAGTTTGTGTATTTATGTTTTGTGGTGAAATGTTTAGGATTTATTAAAGAAAATCAAATTGTTACAATCTATTTGAATCCCCATGACATTTTATAACGAAGCTAACATTCTTGCTACTTTGGTGACAAAAAGTCATGAAACTTAAGTCAGCATTAATTATTCGTAAATACTTATGTGTTTAAGTTCAATGTTTAACATTTACATTTAAAGCAAAAAACAAATACTTAGATTGAGCAGAAAACAAAAGGAAACCAAAATTATTTGCCTTTCTTTAAAGTTTTAAACACCGATATGAGTAAATCAACAATTCAACTTAAGCTGATCATAGAATTGAAGAGTTCTCTAGAATTCTTTTAGATTTGTTAAAAAATAAAATTAAAAGGAAATTTCTCGTAAACATTTTAAAAACAAAACAAAAACTGTTGTTTTTGGTCTTTTGAAATGTCACAATTTATATTTTTTTTATGATAGAAATTAGAATAAAAATCTTCAGAAATGTTTTTCTCGACAGTTGTCAAAGAAAGAAATGTAAATGGTACAGAGGACAAGTTGAAAAGTTCTAAATCTTCATGGAATTATCATCATGACTACTTTGACGTACGTATATTAATAATAATTTCAGTAAATAAAACATTTTTTTCTGTCATGATCAGTGAAGCAGGTAAACAAGAAAAAAGTAGAAATTTTCAATTTTCCTTTACTGATTGAATGGAAACTTCAGAAAATGAAGGAAACATATCATTAACTTAGATAATCGCGAAAATATTGCGTTCTTTTATTTTTTTCTTCAATTTCTTAGCGTGAATTGGAATTGTAAACATTGAAATTTAAAATAGATTGTAATGTGTTAATGAATTTGCTTAGATACTTATAAATGTATTTACATTTATTCAATTTCATGCAACATTAAGATTTCCTGTTCTAAACATTATTTAATTTGTTGCGCACTGTCTACTTGAATGTTAATGTTAGATTTGAAAAGTAAAAGAAAATGAAATTAGAAATAATTTGGTTAGTTGTGATTGTGATAATAATTGTAGAATTAAGACCTAATTAAGACATAAATTAATCTTTGTAGTTACTATAAGTTTCTAAAACTGCCGTGTAATTCCAAATACTGAAAGGTAGTGTGCAAATGCTTCGAGAAAACACATTGATTATGAATAATATTAAACAAAAAATTCAATAAAATTTGCTTACCTTTCATTCAATCATCGTTTTGTTAACTTTTTATTTTCTTCTTCTTTCAATTTAGTTTTCGCTTCTTCAATCAATTGACTTTGCGAGGTTTTTTGAAGAGATTTCACAAATTTTTATCAATTTTATTTTATAACACTTTAGATTGATGGATTGTAAATATTTCTTTAACTTAATTCATTGAAAATAAAATTCTCATACGCTACTTTTCTGTGTTCTTACTTAGAAAAATATTCAAACCAAATGTGTAACAGGTTGAGATTCACAAAAGAAATTGAGATTGTTTTGTTGAATAAGAAAGCAGCAAATGAATTTCAGATCATCACTCAGCAAACTGTGGCACGTGAGTGATTGAACAGTTCTAACATTAAGAATGGACGCGTGGAATGTTTTTTGTTGTTATCTTTTCGGCTCTCTATCTCTGTTTATTTCTCTCATTCTTTTGTATATCTTAATTCTCAATTTTTTCTTTTCCGTTCGGTTCACGAACGACGCAAACCTTCTTAGTTCAGTACCCAATGCTAGACTGATTTCGTATACCTTCGCTAATGGACTTTTCTTTTTTCTTTATTGCTTATGTACATGTTTTTGTGAAAATATTCACATCGTCGTCGTCTTCTACCTCTGCTAACTTAAACCAATACTTTGCCAGGTATCTTCTTATCGTCTGCTATTTGCTTTTAGCGCGTTTCCTTCAAAATATTATTCTTTGAAGGGACAATTCATGTGTAACACCTAAAGGTATTCTGTCATTCCATACTAAATATTGAATGCAATTGTAAATTTTCTTACTGAATTGCCCCTTGGTATTTGGAAAACGTAGCTATAAGAATCAACGAGAGAGACAAATTCTAGTAAATTGTATATAAAATATGAGAGAACGACGCCATACAAAGAATAAACAAAAAACCAAGTTGTAGGCAATCTTATCGAATGCAGTTTTGCTAACAAAAGACGTGAAGTGTCAAATTTTAAAGTTTAAATATTTTAGGAATCTGAGTCCGCTATGAAAACTGAGTACAAAAACATTTTAGTTTTTTGATGATCTTCTGAAATTTATTAAATTATTGCAGTTGGACTTGACGTCATCAAGATACTAATAATCTAATAATTTTTTTTATCGAATTCAATTACTCTTGTATGATTTAATTACTAATTGTATTCCCATTTCTAATTAATGTCATAAAATGAATTATGATGTTTAACATTTGTATGCTTGAATTTGGAAAAACGTGGTTAAAAGAAAATACGAGAGAGACAAATTCTCGTAAATTGTATAATATATTAAAGAAGAGAGAACGACGCCAATCTAGAAAGAATAAAAAAGCCAAGTTGTAGGCAATGTAGGCAATGTTATCGCATGCAGTTTTGTAACAAAAGACATGAAGTGTCAGATTTAAAGTTTAAAATATTTTAGGAATCTGAGAGTGCTACATATGAAAGCTTAGTACATAAACATTTTAGATTTTCTATGAACTTCTGAAATTTATTGAATTATTGCAGTTGGATTTGACCTCATCAAGATACTAACAAATATATTTTTCTTATCGAATTCAATCACATCTTTGTGTGATTTGGTTACAAATTGTATTTCCATTTCTAACTAATATCATAATATGAGTGTTAATGTATTAATATCATAATATTATGATTAAGACATTAGCACTCATATTATAACATTAATTAGAAAAAATATTATGGCATAAAGGCGTTAACGCTCATATTATGACATTATTTAGAAATGGGAATACAATTGGTAAACAAATCCCAAAGAATGATTGAATTCGATAAGAAAATACTTTTATTAGTATCTTGATGACGTCAAGTCCAACTGCAATAATTGAATAAACTTAAAAAGTTTATAAAAAACTAAATTGTTTTTGTATGATCGTTCTGTGTTTTCCTTCCGCGATATGTTTAGTCAATGATATCGTTTTTCCCAAAACATTCCTTGCATAAAATCATTGTATGCAGAATAATAAACAAATTGTAACGAGATGTTGCATTTAAAGTATTTGATTAATGATTGCAATGTTTGTCTTCGCAATCAGAGACGGTTTATTTACTTTTTCCTTCAACGAGCAGACTAAACAAATAGAACATTTTTTTCGTTACTTAACATTGTCATTGACAAAACAACTCTTTCATATTCATAAAAATATCTGAGAGAATATTTAAGAAAATTCAAAATCATTCACTAAATGAAAGAAATTTATTTGCTCTTCAAATAAAAAACGAAACTCATCTTCTTCTCATAAAGATATAATTCTTCGGTTATAGCTTTAAGCTTTACGATTTGCAAATAGGATGAGAATAAAAAGCAAAATTACGACTTGAAAAGGTAGAACAAAAAGTTATAAAAAGCTTTTCGTAGAAATTTAAAAGCTGGATAGCAGTTGGAATTCAGTAGAAAATAAACAAATAGCTTCCTGTTTGTGATATAAAAATATCACCTTTTATTTGCTGTGGTGGGTAGTAAATTTAAATTTTTATATGATAGCATGGAATATGCAAATACGAGCGATAAATTGGTGCATTTGAATAAGGTCAAAAAATATATTTAGAAGTGCGATAAGAAATTTCTTACTAACTACTTAAAATTTGATGAGTAATTTCGATTATTGGAACCGCGTTGTAGTAAAGTGAGCAGACATTTATGACTTTCCTTGAAACCTTGGCAAACTGGAATCTTATCTTTTCAATTTTCTGAATAATTTTAAAATTCTCATGTACAATAATATGAAATCGTTTCCCAAAAATTAAATACTTAAAAATTTATTTGAGTGCTTACATTGATAAAAGAAATTTTCCTTTGATTTTTTTAATCCTTTTCCAATAACTTCGCCAATTAAAAGAAAATGAAAATTATGAACAAACATAAAATTCAGAAACTTTTCTCGTTATGATTGCTACTAACTTGTTGTTTATTGAAAATTTTTAAAGGAATTTCAATAATCTATTTACATGGCCAAAGCTTTTGTTTTTGAAAATGAAATTATAAACTTAATATTAGAAATGTAATTTAAGAATTATTTGTTTATGAATCATTGTGTAAAATGAACTCTTTGGTAAGTTTCAAACATTAATAAATCAAAAGGAATTTTTAATATAAACTTGAAGCTTGCAATAATTGCAATTCCGTTAGAGATTCGCTATAAAATAAACTCAATTTATAAAGAGAATTGTGGTTAAATCCAACCAAATAATTTTTCTTCTCTCTCAAATCAATAGCATTTTTATAAAAGTTCTTAGAAACCAAACGTTAACTAAAAAAATATCATTTCTTATGAATTTTGAAAGTCTTGTTGGAAACTAAAACATCTGGAGCTTGTTATTGATATTCATGTTCAACATTTTATTATGATGTGTTTGGTGTGAAATGAATGACATGTTAAGATTAATTTAAAGACGAAGGTTGTTCTTGATAAAGTTCATGGAATATGTCGAGAGAACATCAAACGGGGATCAAAATTCATCGATTATATCGTCAGAGATTTAATTGTCGTTCTAGCAAAATCGTTTCTTTTTTTATGAACTCTTCATTACTGATTTGCTTTTTTGCTTCATCTCAACGGTCGTGTACACATGAATGGAACTTAATTATGTGGAAAAGAGAGAATAACCAAAATTTGTGGCGTGTAAAAAGTTGAATTCCAAGAAAATCTATACAATTGGAAATCGTTTATTGCAACAACTTCACATTCACATGGACACTATCTTGATCTTCCAAGAAGCTTACGCAGATAAGTTAGTTTTACGCAATTCCATAATCACGAAAGTCAAGAGTCAAATTAATGAACACACAGAAAGGCAGACAGGTTCGTTCGAAGAATTTGGGTTAACAAATGTTAATGAATTATTTTTGGGATCCATCAAAAACGTAAGCAATGATTTGAGCTTTGATTGTCATAATACTCATAACTTATAACTCTGACATTAAAAATCTGCAAAACATTAATTATTATTTTTTGATTGAAATTGTCGTCATCATTAAATAAGTCTCGAGAATAAGGTTTACATAATTAAAAAAATCAAAGAATTCAATGGAGCGTGCTGAAGATGATTCTTATTTGATTTCAAAGAAACTTCAGTTGAAGAAATGAATGAATTTGAAACAAATGGAAACGAGAAGCTCATATAAAGAACAATTGCTTTAAAGGGGTAAAAAATATAGTTTAGAAACAATATCTAAATTTTAAATAATAAAATGAAGCTTCTTGGCGACGTCATAAGAAACAATAAATTCAAATTTTTCGCGAATTGAAGTTAACATCTTTCTCAGCGTGAGCCAAAAATGGGGGCACGATTAAGATTAATTTATTTTATATTTATGGCATTGTTGAATCGTTGTTGTTGTCTTGATTTCTTCTCCTTTTAAATTCATCCGCATTTCATGGAACTGAAAAGCCTTTGCGTTTCAGAAAAAAAAGACATTTCCATGAATCGTATACAAGAATTAATGACAAGCAGAGTTGAAGGAATGAAACAGATTTTATTTTAGCACAGCTGGTATGTATTTGAGGTTTTTCATAAATTCTTTTTTAAAAGATCTAAAAGTAAAGCAACATTGTTGCTTCTAGAGCTATTAAGCTAATCGAAAGACTTCCTAAATTCGATACATGTAAAAAGTCTTCTAATTTGTTTCACCTTCTAGTCATATTTTGTTTCAACTTTATTTTTTGAAACTGGTATAATTACGGCAACCGAACCTTAGAAAAATATTCATGAAAATCTCGCAAACTCATTAGGGCAGACATAATACAAGTTTCTTCCATTTTAGGGAGAAATTTCAAGAAAAATCTACTCCCAATTCGAAAAATTTGTAGACACTACTATTTTAATATAACCGCAAATCTACTTTTAAGTTGTTCGTGTTTTGCATGAACATCTGACATCCATCCATTTTCAGATTAAACATTATATTCCGAAGTAAATATCAAAAGTATTGTGTAACATTTTACGTTGCAAAATACAAATAATTAACAATATCTTATTAATGTAACCATGATAAAACGTGATGATGAAAAAAACGTCAAGTGAATTTTCTTCTAAGAAAATCAATATCAAATCTATCGAGAACTTCATCAATTTATTGATCGAATTACAACTCTTCTATTTAATATCATTTTCACTAAATATAATACACATTTTAATCAACGTTTTTTTTGTAGTCGCTAACGTTAGTACATTAAAAAATATTAAATAACACTTTTCAAGAGATTCCTAATAAAAATTATCCTCCTCATGTCCCAAGCACAAATTAATTTCCTATCCTTACGAAATGAATATTAATTACATACTTACATATGTTACAATTACTTTTCTTTTTATAATATTATGTAAATAATTAAAAGCTAAATATATTGAATTAATTGTATAAGCTCATATTCTCTCATAGAAGTGTCTGGCGCATCAATGTTCATAAGAAAACTATTTTTAAATTGAAGAGTTTAGCTCTTATTTGTACATCATATTTAAGAATTGAATAAACTTGAACTTTAATAAAGATAAAAATCAACCCCTTTCACATATTTGAGTAGGAATCACAGAAAAATCAAAATTATCATAAATAAAGCAGACAAACAAAAACATAAATTATTAACGCTTAAAATAGTTTGCGATTTTGATATCAGAAATATAAGCGTTGAATTGTTTTCATTTGAAGAATAGCGAACAACAAATGTTAAACATTTCTGATGAATATATTATGAGCAGATCGGGATATTTTGTCTACATTATGAAGAGAAACGTGATAATTGTGAAGAACTTATTGAAAGCCTATTTGAATGAGAATTATTTTAATTTTCTTTCATGAATCTTTTTTAATGCTTTACCATTAATTTTGCCTTCTTATTGGCATGTTCAGTACTTTTTTTTCATCCATTTCGAGACGATATTTCGCTTTGAAATTTCTTCGAAGATATTTCATTCTACCTTCAATGGGTTCCGAGAAATCAGCGTTGTTCGCTATACATTACATATTTATAGCTTTAGTATTTTGGATGTTATAATGAACTGTTTTCAAATCTTTAAAATCATGTTGCATGATAAGAATGAGTCAAATTTTGATATTTCGCGATGTTATTTTTAATAATTTATGGACGCTTTTGCGTAATATTGTAATAATGCGATTTAATTTCCTTTTGAAGTCCTTTGAAAATATTTAATGTTCATTTTACGAATCTTCTTATTTTTCAAATTGGGTCCCAGCTGTAATCTTTCTTTATTTGAGAGAAAAGGTTATTCATTTCGTAGAATGATAAAAAATGTGCAACAGGTTTTCAAAACGTTTTAATGTTACAATAATAGAAGCCTTTTTTATCAATCCCAAGAAAAAACACGCCAAAATTATATTTCTAAGTAAATTTTTTTTCCATAGAAATTGTAAACTTAATAATGATAAAGTAGTTCAAGAAAATCATTTGTGAAACAGAAAACTCAACAACAAATCGTTAGTTAACAATCAGTTTATCAAAAGCGTGATTTGTAACACATCAACTCCAGATTGATTATTTCTTTTTCAGGATGAATTTAATTTAATGTGGATTTGTATATTTCATTCCAAAGTAGAAGAGTTGCGAGTTATGGATAATAACAAGAAAAGTTGCAATAGTAAAGATTTACGTTTGCGCTAGATTAGATTAAGTTATGCATTATTCAGAGACATATCTCATATATTATGCATAAATGCAATGCGAAAGTGTCAATCAGGGTGCCAGTTTAGTTTTAAATTATCTCGTTCATTGAGTTTAAGCAGATTCAGCGCCAATTAAAATCAGTTTTTTTATACGTAGATAAAGAACATAAGATAAAAATTTTAAACTTACCCATGAGCCTCACAACCATTTGGATTGCTTCCATGAGGTTTTTTCCGGCATGTACCCATGAGGATAGTTTAATGTTGATTTCACTTGTGGGCTGATAATATTCGTTGTTCAGGAAACAATTTTTTTTTCACTAATAAACTTTTTCTCAAAATATTCAATGAGATAGCAACCTCTTCTCACACATCAAGAACCACACACTAAATGATCACAAAATTTCTCTAAAAAGTTTTTACATTAATTGAGGCGTGATTTCGTTTCATATAATTATAGTCATGATAACACTTCGGAGAATCCTCATATCAACCTGCAAATAATGAACAACAAAAATAAATTCAATATCTCGATTTCACTAAATTGTAAAATATGTACAATGTGTGTGTATACATAATGTAAACTTATAATCATGCCACAAAATTTGATATCCTTTAATGTATTAATCAATAAATTCACAGAATTACTTTACTTGTGAATTCATTCGTTTAAAACTTCTCGATAATTTTGTATTCTGCTTTACAAACGGAGTTCAGTAGCAGACAATTTTATTTTGTTTTCTTTTCTCTTTCTAAGAAATATATAAATTTCTATGGAATTCATGACGTTTAATTTCACATTGTGGCATGTAATTAGATAAAGATTTAATGATATTGTTGGTCAAATGTGAAACACTCTATTACCTTTAGTTAGTTGAAATTAGCAAATCTCCGATTAGAACTTTTACAGAAAACGTTACTTCAGAAAAATATATTTTACTCCCACCACTAAAATTTCCAAGAAAAACAATAATCGTAGTCGAAATAATTTTTTCCGATTTTTCGTTATTCAACTCTTTATTGATCCTTTTAAGAACTTGTATTGGATTATTTTTCACTTTACAAAGCCTTTGGTATTTCGAAATAAGCTCTTAAGAGATGATTTCTCGAATAATCCAATAAATTTATCTTTGATTAAGAGCAACTTTTTTACATGAAGAATTGAATATACGACTGTTGTGCCAATTTTCGAGTAACATATTTCGAAAATTAGCCCATCTAATTCAAAATCGTATTATCCGTTAAAAGTTTATGAAAAGAGAAATATTGAAAGCTTTAAATTATAATTTTATGTTTTATTTCTTATTACATTAATTCATAATCATCTTTCATCTCATTATATTCTAAAACATGTTGTCGAATCTTTGAAGCATCAACCCAAGTCACGAAATCTTCCATCGTTCTTGTTATCAGAAAAGCTGGATCTTTCACTACTTCAGCTCCAACTCGTACATGTCCGTGTTCAACAAGTTTTGAAGCGTTTTTAGTATTTTCTGACATTTTGTTCCGAACCATAACAATAGGCAAACGTCTACGGCAAAATGAACTTGCAGATATTTTGCTGGCGGCTTCCAGATCCCATTTCGTGGGAATTAATCCCAACACAT
The DNA here is from genome assembly GCA_900005825.1 of Clunio marinus. Classification (NCBI taxonomy): domain Eukaryota; kingdom Metazoa; phylum Arthropoda; class Insecta; order Diptera; family Chironomidae; genus Clunio; species Clunio marinus. Next base: position 1,031,455 of record CVRI01000048.1, read on the forward strand.
ATAATTTTTCCAGCAAAAGTGCACTAACTTCTGTTCTGAAAGGGTGATTTTTCTCAATATTTGCTATTTCTTCGGCAATCGATCTAATTTGTCGTGATAATGCGTTATATCTAAAAAAAACAGTTTTTATTAAAAATTTGTTTTTCACATCTCATTTATTTACTCTTACGTCGTATAGTCTTCTCTTTTGTGAATGTGATATTTTCTCATAACTTTCACTTCATGCAAGTTGTTATCGACTTTCCAATTAAGGAAATCGACCTTTTTTAGCAATTTTTGCTCATGAAATTTTAATTTACGAACCATGATTAATACACGAGGTTGATTGTTTATTTTTATTTGTTGACAAAGTGAATGTCAGTCAGACAAAACAAAAACACTACGATGTTCGAAAGACGTTAAAAAGTTTTTCGAAATAATGCCCCGCAGCGGGAAAGACATCAGAATATTTCGAGAATAGCAAATTTTTGATTAGACTTTTTAATTTTTTTAATATTTTGTTAACTGTTTATAATAAAAGTAAAATTTCATTATCGAGCAATACTTTAAATATCAGTAAATGGCTCAACCTTCAATATCTTCATTTTTCATCACTCGAAAGCGTGGTTTAGAGGATGATGCATTACAAGCAAAAAATAAAGTAGTTTGTTTAGAAAAGGCTTCCAATTCTACAGAAGAAAGTGATGATTCTGAAGAATTGAAAACCAAAGTTGTATTTCCTAAGGCATTCGATAGCAGCTCAACCGATGATGAACCTAAGAAAACGGTTACAAAGCCTGCAACCCGACAAGGCATTACTCCACAAAGAAGAACTCGATCGAAAAAGCTTCAAATGCAGGAAGTTGATGGTATTGAAACGGCTAAAGTTGTTAATTTCTGGAAAGGTGGAAATCTATCGCCCCAGAAAAAAATGAAGCAGCCTGAAAAGTCTTCTTTAACATCAGAACTTAATGAGAAGCTAATTAGACGAAAAATTGATAAAGAAATTCCGTCAGCATCTTCCCAAAATGAGCCAGTCGAAAAAATTCCGCTTCTTTCCACCAACAACATGAATTCAGAGAAAATAAAACAGAAATTGAAAAGTAGCTCAAAATTAACAGAATTAAAAACAAAAATAAACAAACTTCGTGATGGTTTGGACAAAATCGATCGCATGGAAGAAAAGCGGCTTGAAAATGCATCTTTGAAAGAAAAGAAAGAAGTGGAATCAACTGCAAAGACATTAAAGCCTTTCAAGTCAATTGAATTAGAGATTTTAAGGTATAAAAATTAGTTTTAGTTTAAAACAACATTGAGAATAACAATGAAAATTTATTTATTTTTAGCCCTAAAAAGCGTCTTTGTTCGCCATTCAAGCTGAAAGATTCTCCAATGAAGAACACTGTGATGGGATCTCCCAAGATAATCACTCCGAAGAGACTCTTCAGTCCAACAAAATCTATGACGAGTCCCTTAAAATCAAGTCCTATTAAAGCGCCAGCTTATCAACGTTTCCAAAATCTTGCTGAAGCCGGAACTCCAACTCTTCAACTTCCCTTTAAATATCGTTACTTGTTGGAAATATTCAAAGCTGTTGATACCATCTGTGCAATGTTTTTCAACAGGAAAGAGAAAATAACTTTCAAGAAAATGAAGCCAGCAGTTCAGCGAATTGTTCGAAAGAACTTTTATGAATCGCATCTTGCTCAAATTCACAAGCTCATGCCAAATGCTTTCAAGTTTGCTCAAGAAAAGACAAGAAATTTTGGATCAACTTCAAAACAAGATTATTATCAATTGGTAATCACACCGATTATTGGATCTCCAAAGGATGAAGTCATGCAACTAACGTTAAGTCCACAAATTCTCATTGAAAGAACAAAGAAAATGACAGAAATGCTAACCGAACTCGTATTTGTTGAGCATGAAAAGTTTTTGCAAGCTTTGGAGAATCCAATTAGCGTCACACGAGGAGCATTGAAACATTGGCATCCGGAATTCGATCTTGAAAATTGTCCGGATGTTGAACATGGAAATTTACCAAAGCCTCCAAATGAGGAAAAGTTTTCATCAGCAAACGCGATTCTAAGCACTGCTCGTAATCTTTTCCATTGCAGCACACCAATGGAGCGCGCTTTAGAAAGACTTGAAGCGAAGAAGAAAGAAGAGAAACCGAAACAACAACAGAACGAAGAACTTCAAGTTGCTAAAATGAAAGCAATACCAGATCGGGGTTTGGAAGAAGCAAAAGATGAAAAAAAGAAAATTTCTTCGGAAGACATTACAAGCTCACTTCTTAAAGGGGTTTCGAAATCTCTTCTTGACAAAATCAGAGCAAAACAAGCTGCTAAAGCTCTCGACACTATGACACGACGGCCAAGTCAAGAACGTGAAGCAGCAAAGTTTGCTTCCTTACCAGAAATCGCTAGACATGCTCGGAATATTTTCGTCACAGAAAAGAAAGGAGTTTTGCCACTTGAAATGTTGTCAAAGAAAATGCAGAACAGCTACAAAGCAACATCGACGCTGAAAGAAATCGAAGAGTTAATGAGAATCATTTCAAATGTTCTTCCCTTGTGGTTATCGTTTCATGAAATTCGTAACACGATGTTTGTCAAGCTAAATCGTGATTTTGACTTAAATGCTGTTATCAAAAAATTAGAAAAGCAAGCTGAAGAAAAATCAAAGATTCAATGAAATTCAAATTTATGACAAGTTTTTATTAATTTTTTACTTCTAAATTTTTTCTTCTCTTTTTCTTTTATTTCTTAGAATTTTTTTCCTCATTTTTACTTTCACATTTACTATCAACTTTTTCCATGCTCTTGCTAAAATTGTTATAGAAAAGTTTTTTTTGGATGATTTAATAAAAATAAATTAGTTTGAAGATGCTTTTTTTTTAAATGTATGCTCCGAGAATGCGAAGATGGAGCAGCCCTGGCTTTGTTTATGGTAACGAAAATAAATTTCATTTCAACCCTCACATTTATTTTTAATAACGCATATGGTCGTGTAAAATGATACCACCTGACCTTTGTTTTAGATCTAAACTAAGTAGAAATGTTTCTTTGATCTTTCAAGTGGCTGAATGAACAAAAGATAATTAACCCTTCATATTAAGGATCGGCGAATACAAAAAGCGCTTTTAATTTAAATTATTAAAATCATTCTAAACTTGAAAATAAACAATTTTGTAACGATTTCAATAATAAAACTGTGTTGATATTAAGATTCAAACTAATTGTATTATTTTTGTTACGTTATGTGTTTATTTGAAAACTTCTTCATTCGATTGCAGTTGATTAATTTATTTGTCTGACTTTCAGTGATGGTGAGAAATTTACAAACATTAAAAATAATTTTAAATTTAACATTTTTTCATTTCATAACTAGAATTGCGATAATTACGTGAATTTCTACAACTTCTCCTGTGACTATGAGACGCCTGAGACAACAAGAAAGCTAAACTTATATTTTTATCCTCGTGATAATTCCTTAGAACTTTATGACGTTGGATCGAAACGATTATTTCTCAAACGAACTGTAATCAGCGATGTTGCTCTCAGTGATATTTACATTGGAGCGAGACTTACAATTTATGGGAAGAATATCATGATCAGAGATTATGGAAATAGTGAGACGCGAAGATTGATGAATTGCATGAAGCAAAGGTAAGAAATTTTAATCATAATTATGAGGTAAAGTAGCTTAATTGACATGAATATTACAAAGAGCATTTCTCATGGTGATGCCTGAAGCTAAAAGACATGTTGGCGCAATTATCAGTTCATTAGAACGTCAAAAGCTTTTCATCAAACAACTGAAAATGTTGAAACTTCAAGCTTTGTCAGCTGTTCAGTTTTGCGAGTCTAAAACTTCTGACGAGAATTTATCTTTACTGATGGACAACATAACTTCAGGATATGTTGTTGTGATTGAAGTGCTGGGTGAAAATGCCATTGAACAACTCAAGAAGATTTGCGGACCTGACGAAGTTGACGATGCTAAAGCGAATTTTCCTTCATCTTTTCGAGCTCAATACGGAATTGATAACATTAAGTGTGGCGTTTTATATCCAAAAGATTCAATTTCTAATCAAAAAGACTTGGAATTTTTCTTCCCAAAGATAAACGATCGGTGGAAAGTTCAAGCAAATTTCCATCGATCGACACTTTGTCTGATCAAACCTCACGCAGTTAAAGAAGGAAAAATTGGTGAAATCCTAAAAATGATTGTTGAAAACAACTTTACAATAACAGCAATGAAAATGGTCCATTTAGATCGAAAACAAAGCGAAGAATTTTATGAAATCTACAAAGGGGTTGTTGGGGAATATCTTCAAATGGTGACACAACTTCAAAGCGGATCTTGTCTAGCAATTGAAATTCAAAGTGAAGATGATGAAGTGCAAGCGAAATTTCGTGCATTTTGTGGTCCTGGTAAATTCTAATAAATTTTATTTTTTAATTAAATTTATGAAAATATTTTCATCTTTACAGCTGATCCACTTGTTGGGAAAATTCTTCGCCCGCAAACACTTCGAGCTGCATTCGGAACAGATAAAGCGATGAATGCAGTGCATTGCACTGATTTGAGAGAAGACACAATGCTTGAGTTGGAATATTTCTTCAAATCCATCGAATAATTTAGAATCTTGTTTAGGAAATTTGTCAATAAATTGATTTTAAAAATGATTTTCGTCACTTTTTTGTTTCAATAATTAATTATGTGAACAACACAAAAGACCAAACCAACCATTGCCCATCGACATCTTACCACACAATGACAATCAATTGTTCGGTTGGCACTTCTGTACTTCGTTATTCTGAAGAGATGACACATTTCGTCATTCTCTATGTGCAAAATACTTGTATAGGTAATGGAGAGGAGAAAAGAAAATCTTTCGGCCTCATTATCGAGAAAAAAGAAATAAAATGAAGGGAAATGTATGCATCAATTCTCCCCCACATCATAATAACTCTCATGATGAATAATACCATCAAAAGGTAGGAAAAAAGTATTTAAAGGAGACACAGCAGATGAAACTTTCCGAGTTTTTATTTAACCGTTGAACAGAAAAGTTAGGAAAAGAGAAATTTGAATCAAAATGTGTTTCAATGTGAAGCTTTGAAAGCATTTGTGGAAGATGATTTGAAGTGCAATTGAAGGATACTCGGATTATGTAACAAGAAACATTAATTAAATATTGAAAAATTATTTGAATGAAAAATGTGACAAATTAAAACTTTTGAAGTTTTATTGTTATTAAAAGCTTGCTTTAATATTAGTTTAATTAAATGTTTTAAAAATAAAATTGAAAGCGTTCAATCTTGTTTCAAGAATAAAAATTTTTCTTTGTGTTAAAGCAAGGATAAATTTAATTGCGACATTTAAAATAAAAAATAAGTTTTAAGAAAAAAAAGAAAGTCGTTGTTAAAATTGAAAAGAACATCTTGACGTTTCTGTATTTAAACAAAATCCTTTAATGAAGCCATCTTTTACCCACTTCCACTCTGTCAAATCGTCTGCTGAGTTATCTGCCATTCTATTCATGAAATTTTTTACAACATCAGCGATTATTTCGCAAGATAAAGTGTTTGATACTTTCCTTCATTCATCCTCTCGTTTAGATTTTTACTTTAAGAAGGTAATCAATAATGATGCAGCAGCATACTCTGTAGACTACAAAACATCTTGACTTGAAAGATTCTCATTGATGGAATTCCTTCCCACTTAAGACATTCTCAACTTTTCTTCTTCTTTTTTTAACGTTAATTAAAATTCCTTTTTCGAGATTTTTTAACAATAGATAAGTGAAACAAGATTGAGATTATGTGATCTATAATAAGTTATAAACCAGCTGAAGATTATGACGTCACATCATTTGAAAAGTGAATGAATTAAAAGTTGAAAAGGATTGCACAAGGATTGACATAAATATGATCAAGTGAAGTTTTTTAATTACAGAGACAAAGTGATAAAAACTGTAATGAATGATTGAAGATTATTGACATAAATGTATAGGAAAAGTCAGGATAAACGTGTGAAAATGATCGAAACCTTATTTGTGCTGTTAACATTTCTAAGTTACATTGTAACTGGGGAGTATCAGTGAGTGTCATAATAAAACTATAAAGTGAGAAATCAATTTCAATCGTTTATAAATTAAAGACTATTTCATTGCCACCTGATGTCATTCAACATCCCTGCCACTTGTACTTAAGCTTCACTTCCACTCTTCACAGGAATTGATTTCTCAATGACTTTCGACTTATTTTAGTTTCTTTCTCATCAGCAGAAACTCGAGAAGTGATGAGAAAACTTCAAGTTAATATTCTTTTTCTCTTTTATTTTAATCATCTTGTCGTAGAACGGGTCTGACTTTTAATGATCTCCTACCCGAAAATGCCAAATCGTATGATAAAATGCGACCGCCAAAAAAAGATGGTCAAGCTACGACTGTTTTCTTTCATGTGACTGTCATGGGATTGGATTCGATTGATGAAACATCGATGGTGAGACAAACTTCAATTTTAAAATTGATTAAAAATTAATTAATTTCCAGACTTATGCTGCCGACATTTTCTTCGCTCAAACATGGAAAGATCATCGATTGAGACTGCCTGAAAATATGACATCAGAATATCGTTTGCTTGAAGTTGAATGGTTGAAAAATATGTGGCGACCTGACTCGTTCTTCAAAAACGCCAAATCAGTGACATTTCAAACAATGACAATTCCCAATCACTACATGTGGTTGTATAAAGACAAAACAATTCTTTACATGGTGAAACTTACGTTGAGATTGTCATGTGCTATGAATTTTATGATTTATCCTCATGATACTCAAGAATGTAAACTTCAAATGGAAAGTTGTGAGTTGAGATTAGTTTCTGAATGAATTTTATAGAATTGAAATAATTTTACATCTTTCAGTATCACATACAACTGCCGACATGATTTTTCAATGGTAAATTAATGAAAGTTTGTAAACTTTTTATTAGAAAATCTCCTGTTTCAGGGATCCTGACGTTCCACTTGTAGTTGACGAGAATATTGAGCTACCACAATTAGCATTAATTAAAAATTATACCGCCGATTGCACACAAGTGAGATTTGTCGTCAATTTCAAAATGTTCAGCAAAATTCATTTAATTAACTTTCAGGTTTATTCGACGGGTAATTTCACGTGTTTGGAAGTTGTTTTTGTGCTTAAAAGACGTCTAGGATATTATTTATTTCACACTTATATTCCAACATGTTTAATCGTCATAATGTCGGTAAGAAATGAAAATAATTTTAAGTTAAAAGTTTCATCCAAATCACGTGTTGAATTTTAGTGGGTTTCATTTTGGATAAAACCAGAAGCAGCTCCAGCTAGAGTCACACTTGGTGTCACATCTCTTCTCACATTATCAACACAACATGCAAAGTCGCAAGCAAGTCTACCGCCTGTCTCTTATCTCAAAGCAGTCGATGCTTTCATGTCTGTTTGTACAGTTTTTGTGTTCATGGCATTGATGGAATATTGTTTGGTGAACATTGTGCTAGGTACGTCATTGTCTAATATTTTCTATCAAAATATGTTTGAAATTTAAGAAAATAAAAAATCTTTAGGCGATAATCCAACACCGAAAATGAACGGACCACCAAAACCTCCACCTCCACCCCCGTCGGAACCGAAACTGGATAAAATATTGGAATATGCTTCAAAGTTTTCAAGAAACCCTTCAAAAGTAAGTTGAATACATTGATCTTTCTTGTAAAATGTTTTTAAATTCTGTTAATTGTCATCAGAATGGCAGACGTGACACAAGATGCAGTCAACAAGGCGAACTTACAGATTCGCCACATCCATACTTGAATCAAAAGAGAAATTACACATCTGAAAACTTAATCACCTTATCTGACATCCCACCAGCTCCACCACGACCAGTTTCAAAGATTACGCCAGCTCAAATCAGACTTCGCCGTGCTATTCATGTTGATAAATTTTCACGCGTTGCTTTTCCTCTCACTTTTGCTTTATTAAACTGCACATATTGGTACATGTTCTACGAATATATTTAAGATGATCTTAGCTGTTGATGTTGATTGAAAGCAATATTAAAAGTAGAAAATGTTCGTGTTAAACATTGCCAAGTAGATATTAAATTAGTCAAGAATTCTCATCTCAACTAGACGTTTGAATTTCCTGAAAAATATAAAAATAAATAAAACCTTCACTGAACTTCTTTTTAATTTTTTTTATTCCTTTTGTTTATCAAAGTTATAATTCATCAAAGATGGATTTTGATGTCGCTGACATTTTTCTTATCTCCAGAAAGCTTTCAATGTTTAGAATCGCAAGCGATGTGGATATTGATGGGATCTCAAAGCGAAATATGACTTCAAGTATTTGCTAACGAGAAGTCCTTGATTTGTTTTCTTCAATGATGCTCTCACCAATTTATCGACCTCAACTTGATCCTTCTTACGCTGTTCTGATGGTTGATATTTCTCTTCTTGCTTAGCGAAGATGTCACCTTCGGTCTTACGTGCCTTCTTCTTGTCGGCGCGTTTGAAATAAGCATCGTTGATGTGCTCGGGAATGGTGACGCCTTTCAAGTTAACGCGTGTCTTTGTGGCGATGACATAACGTTGGGAAATGCGACGCATTGGACAACTATTCAAATAGAATGGTCCATTGACCAGAAGTAATCCTGATTGAAGAACTTTCAACAACACAACACGTTTACCCTTATGACGACCAGCAAGGAGAACAAGCACTTTACCGGGTACTAATGTACGGCGGGTGAAACGAACATGTTTCTTGAAGTAGTTCTTAGTTGGTCGCTTTGTTACCTTTGCCTTGGTAGCGTAAGAAGCACGATTTTTTTGCACACGAACGATACGAGTTTTTCCGTTCTTTGCTCCACCAATTTGTTTCTCAACAGTCACCTTAACTTTAGATGGGGCTTTCTTGGTTACTGGGTTCTTTTTCTGTTCAGCTTTCACTGACTTCAAGCGGAAGGAGTTCTTATGAAGAATCTTATAGCGAGACCAACGAGTGATTCCACTTCCCAAATCGCGATTTTTGACAGTTTTGGCAACTTTCTTGCCTTTGGCTGCCTTTTTTGGTGCAGTCGGAGCCATCTAAATTATTCCGATTTCACGAGTCTAAAAAGTAGAGAAATATAATTGGAAATTAGTAAAAAAATATGATTTGTTTTGTGTTCCATAACCTGAAACGATTGAGAATATTTTTCCACGAAAACAATTGCAAAATATTTAGTGAACTGATTTAAATCGAAACAAACCTTTATGTTGCTTCAAGTAATTAGGATCTTAACTTTAAGTTAACATATATTTTAATATTGTTTAAGTGGAGGATCTGTTTTAATTTATTAAATTTAGTAAAATACTCACATGTCGAAAAGAAATTCGGATGAAAAGGAGGAGCCCTACAAATGTTTCAATAATTTCGATAAATTTAAATTTTCGAGAAGCGTTAATTTTTCAAAACAAACTTATTGCTAATTTTTAATATTCAATGAAATTTATTCATTTGCTTTTATTCTAAATATAAATATTCATGACTTTTTACAAATTATAGATTTTTTGTTTTAATTCAGGTCTATTCAGTTTGTCCATCAATAATAATAAATTTACTTTAATGTGAGAGGTGCAAAATAAGTTTAAGAAAAATTTTTATCTGAAAATTTGTAATTCCTCAGAATTACAAAATAAAAAAATACTTTGATTCATTAAACATTCACTAATTGTTATGGTGATTTTGTTGATTAAAACCTTGGTTAAAAAAGAGCGTTGCTATTTCCATATTCGGTAAATTGGGCACAAGTGGCAACGTTCCATTGTACTGTGGAAGGTTCAGGTTCTGAATATTTGGTTTTATATCAATATTGTGTGGTATTGGTGTTGATACCGGCGTATGTGAAGCTGATGATTGATGAGGTGAGGGTGATCGTAAGCTCATCACATCAGAGGACGTATCTTGATTCATCGTTATCTGACTCATCATCGATGAAGTCGATGGAATCATTTGTTGCAAAGGCATCATTTGTGTAATTCCACTCGTCACAATATTATTAACTGTTCTTCTTCTTGGTATCACCGGTTTAATAGGCAATGGATTCGTTCCTTGTTGCTGTTGAGCTTGATCGACACAATATCTTCTATTAACAAGATTCGAATTTGTATAACGACTTGGATTGTTCACACTAATACTTGAATAAGGACTTGGTTGACTGCCTTCAAAATGTCCTTGCATTCGTTGATGCTGTTTAAGTGCTGTGCCTTGAATAAACCGATCACCACAAACGGCACAAACGTACTGTTCATAGAAAAAAAAACTTTTAAACTTTTCTAATAAATTTCAAAATATTTTCCTTACAGGTTTCTCTCCTGTATGTCTTCTAATATGTAAAGTCAAATCATTCGATTGAGTAAAAGCTCGATCGCAATCTGAAAACGAGAAATGAAATAAAATATTTAAAAACTTTTCACACAGTTCAACATTCAACACTTACAGGTACATTGATAAGGACGGACGCCAGTATGTATTCTCATATGTCGAACAAGTTTATTAGATCTTGAAAAACCTTTACCGCATATCGTACACAAACACTATGAAAAATATTCATTTAATTAACATTTTTTCTTTCTTTTCACACTTCTGTGAAGCTTACCGGTTTTTCTCCTGTATGAGTTCTACGATGGCATTGAAGATCAGAAGATCTTGGAAAACCTAAAGAATCATGTTTAAGAATTTAATTAAATTAAAGGATTAAATTTCTTTGTTTACCTTTTTCACATAAGTCACACTTATAAGGCTTTTCTCCAGTATGTCGACGCATATGAACGATTAAATTCGATGAATTACTGAAGGCTCTACCGCAATAAATACATAGATGTTTATCCTCATCATCTCTGTTATCTTTATGAATTTTCATATGAGATCTCAAATTATCCTTTCGATTAAATTTCTTCTGACAAACAGGACATTCAAATTTCTTCTCCGAAGGATTGTGAGTTTTTCTGTGACGTTCAAGATGTTCTGATCTTGAGAAGGCTTTGCCACATAACTCACACGTATACATTTTGATCTTTTCTGTGCCTGGATGTTCATGTTCCATATGCTTTGCCATGGAATCCAACCACATAAACTTTTTATTGCAATGATTGCAATTAAACTTCTTTGATTTGTTTTCACATTGAGATTTGAGATGTTTGTGAAGTGTGTAAGTGTTGGGAAAAGATTTATTACAAACAATGCACTTGTCAATGAAGTTATCGAGTTCGTGAATGTGATCAGTTATCATATGATGAAATGAATCTCTGCTTCGATTGAAGGTTTTTGTACATTGTGTACAATTATAAAATAGCTTTGGAATTGCATTTTGATCGAGTGAAAGTTCGATTCGATCATCAGGTGGACCTGCCTCATTTTCGTCTTCCGTTTCTGAATCACTGAGTAACATTTCGTGACCATCACGAGTTAGAATTTGATAAAATTTGTCATGATCATTCTCATTTAATTTATTTCTCAAATATTGATGCAAATCTTGATTACTTGTCTTCTCCAGATCGACTTCCAATGGATTAAACAAAAATATTTTGTTTTTAACATCAACATCATCAAAGGAATTTGACATCAAATGATGATTTAAATGTGTTCGAAGTGTTGAGATACGTTGAAACTTTTTATCGCAAATTTTACAAATTGCATGAATGTGACTTGGTCGCGGCTTTTGATTTTTTTGTGGTTTATCAATGTCTTGACTGGTAGTTTCTTCATCATGCTCTTCCTTAAGATGATTTTTATAATCTGTACGTGTCACAAATGTCTCATCACAATATTCGCAATTCACAGATCGCTCATGTATAAGTAAATGTCGTCGAAGATGATCACTTTTTATAAATCCTAAAAAACATATAAAAATAAAATATTCTATTGTTGACATTGGGAATGAATGACTCACCACGATTGCAAATGTTGCATCTTTTAAGATTCTCGCCTGTATGAAGACGAATATGAAGATTTAAGCCTTTTTTGTCGACAAGCTTCTTATTACATATTTGACAAACATATTTTCCTTCTTCATCCTTGGTGTAATCGATGTTTTCAACGAGTCTTGGTGATATAAGCTGATTAAGATTCTTTTTTGTTTTCTCTTTTGGTGGCTTCATATCAGGATTCTCTTCACTAACTTCGCCATCTGATTCAGGTGAAACCAAATCTTCCGCAACATTTTGTGGATAAGAATTATTGTTGTATGCATCATTTTGTTGATTTGATGTATTTGAGTTTTCAGCATAATCAATTGCATCATCAAAATCACCATCGTCATCAATGAAAGGATCGGCATCGACAAATGCTATTTCTGTTTTGATTCCCATAAGATAATTTCCACTTCCATCATCAAACATCGATTCTTTTTTATGATTTGAATTTTCTTTGAACAACACGCTACGAAGTGTCGCATCACTTTGTTCTATCGTAGCTTTAAAGTTATAAGATAAATACGCTTTCTCAGTGCAGTCTTTGCAGAGTTTATCAGGAAGTCCATCATTACGCTCGAGCTGCGAGAAAATGAAAAAAATAAAAATAAACATAAAGTAATTTGAGAAGTTTAAAAGCTCGTTGCTCTTTACTGAATGTAAGTGATATTTTATATCTACAGTGTTCTAATAATCTAAAATATTGTCTACCTGAATATTTCCTGCAAATTGCGTTAAAACTTGATTAAGTGTTAATGCATCTGGATCTTGTTGTGAATTTGCAAATATCTCATGCATTTCATCTTCTGTTTCTATTAAACATGTTCGACACATTCTGCTGATATTAAAATCGCGCTTTATGTCTGATATTTCATCCATCTCAACTATTAATTACTTATTATTATTATTTTTTTAATTTTTAAAACTTCCATGAATGGAAGGTTGTGTCAATGTATTGGAAATTGAACTACCGAGTAAATTTTTTTTAAACAGGTTGTTGCAGAGTTAACTAGGTGACAAAAGTTAACGCTGTAACACGGAATTTTGTAATATGTTGCATGAAAAACTGAATTCGGTCTGCTTAGAAAACAATAGAACGACTGCGTTCAGAAATATATGTTGCGCCCTTTCATACCCTTAAATTTTTTTTTCGAGTACGTTCAGCTTGGAAGTTTTTCATAAAAAAACTTTAGTATATGAGCTTATATTAATGAGCTCAGTTCTGAGTGATTTAGACGGGAAAAACTTCGTAAGAAGGGCTCAAAATGACTTGAATTGACGTGGTATCATTGCCGAGAATCATCGATAAAGGTAAGAAGCATAAAAATGTGAATATAATAGTGAAAATTACTAAAAGAAGTGTGGCTCCAAGCGTTGATGTGAAAATTTTCTGAAAACTTGAAAATGCTTGAAAAGAGTTTTCCCTGTTGTCGGAAAAGGTTTTAATTCTAGTAATAATCATAAATGATTATCATAATAGTTTAGAATTTCATAAAAATGTGAAGTAAGTGCAAAAATGAGAGAAAAAAATATTTTTTTGCTAATCATCAGATTGATATCAAAAATATTTTTTATCGAGTCCTGAAATATAAACAGATTATAGATAACTGTAACATTGTATTGTATATCATATTAGCACATCATTTGTGCTGCCAGCTTAAATTAATTAGTGCATTATTAAGACGTAAATAACGTTTGCTACCAGCAAAAGTTTATAAAATATTCCAGTAGAGGTCGTTCAAAGCTTTTTTGGAACTATCTGTAAAGCAAATGGCTGGGAAGGAAAATTGAAAATTATGTCACATGTTGACGATTATATGTTGGAACAATCTAGAAAATTACTTTTTTCTTGCATGTGTGTAAGTTAAATTTAAATTGCTTTTATTAATTATGGGTTTTCCCCTAATTGATATTAATGTTTTCACATGTATATACCCTTTCATGTGACACCACTGATCGATAGTCTTTGTCGAGCACACGAGCCGATTTTCCCTCAGTTCACATAATGTACATCTTGGAACAAGATGTGTTAAATTTTTCGTGATCTGAGTATCGGGCGAAAATAGGCAGTTGAAAAAATGTCGATAAAAAGTGAATTAGTCTGAAAAAGTTATCCCAAATAGGTTTTAATTACCAAAAGAAAGTAATTGTGCTGAAATTTTAAAGTTAAATGCATTTTAATCAAACAAAAAAAAATTAAATTTTGTGTTCGGGTAATTTGATACATAAAAGAAAAATTGGATACTGTGAGAGTGTATGTGTCCACATATATTTACATATATACACGAAAAGTTGATGAAGTAAAACAAAAAAAATAGCAATTCTTTGCTGCAATTGTGTGTTGTTGGATTCATGAAAAAATATAGGGTATATATCATATTGAAATATATTTTTTATCAACTATGTAATATTTATAAGTATCACGAATCAAAGCCATTTCGTTTATCGTTGATCAAGGTGAAACAGCATTAAAACACTTTTATTTTGCCTGACGCGTCATGATTGCGAGTGTAAGCAGAGAATGAGTGTTTTTGAAAGAAAATATAAAATAATAAGCGGGTGAAATGTTAGTAGTCAAGCCTGAGTCTAGAATGTCATCATCTCGGTCATTATAATGTCACCGCCAAAAAATATTGAGCGAAAAAAATAAAATTCCAATAAACACCTTCTGCTCTATATCAAATATATATAAAAAAGAAATTACATAACATTCACAAATCCGCGAGTGTGTAGAAATATTAAAGCGATATTCTGACTTTGCGAGTTTCTTTTCTTCTTTTTATTATACTCGCATCATTTTAAAGGCATAAATTGAAACGAAAAGAAAAATAACATCGTATAATAAATAAGCAACGATGGCTCTAAGCAAAAAGAGTCACTCAAAGTTAGTTGAAAATAAAAGATTTTTAACATGAAAATAAGCAGAAATGTTGTAAGGATAGTAAAGAAGAAAGATCAACAAAAAGTTGATTGATTTTCTTTTTCTTTCATCATATCTGTGTATCTACAATTTTCAACTATTTACATTTAAAAAGTACTTCTTATTACATTACATTATTTATTTTTTACAAAATGGGTGAACTCATACAGCCAACAAAAAAAAAGCAGAGAAAAAAACTATTCGAGGCAGTCAAGCCAACCTTTTCAGCGTACTCGCAAATTTTATTTCTCTTTACTTCTTATGCTTCTATTCGCTTTTATTGCTCACGAATAATGCGTTTAATGAGGGAATGTTCGCTTGAGATTTTATTTTTCTAAATTCGGTTTGTAATATTAATCAAAAATTCGAGATTCATCAATTCTAATGAAACTTAGAAGAATAAAAGTTTTGAATATTTATATTTTTCAAACAAATTAGGCATTCTAAACACATTTTTCTTCCTTCTCCTTTTTTTCATCTCACAAAGTCACTCCAATGATTCAATAAGAAAAGAAAAAATTTTATTTTTCGATCACATTTACATTAATTTATTTTTTATGCCGATTGAAGCCAAGAATGTATAAAATTCGCATTTAACTACGATGCTAGCTCAAAAAAAGAAGAAAACTTTAGAGATGAATGTTGAAATATCTTTGTCGATGTGTTTGTGTGTGCAAAATTGACAACCGAAAGAGAGAAATAAAGAACGTAAATGCGTCTTAAGTAACACAAATAAAAAAAATCTCTTGAATTGAATGAACAATATAACTAATAGACTGTACCTTAATTCATTTCTTCTTCTTCGATCGCAAAGAAGTTTGAAAGTTTTTGTCATTGTTATGTAGCAAACATTCAATTTTTCTATAGCTTAATGCCAAGAAGGGGAGAATTTTTTTTCTTCTCTCGTTGTTTTGAAACAGCTTGGTATATCCACCGGTTGTTTCATCATTGGCAGTTTTAAAAGTTACCACAGGGTGAGCGTTAATAATAATAATATAAGTATGCAAGAAATCCACTCATGAATGAATTAGCTAGATGATTTTAACATGTTCTACGAGCTGTAACCGAAATACGTTTGTGTTCTTTCTTTCATCTTTTCTTTACATTTTATTTCGTAGAAATATGATTAAATTAATTCTCTCACTTCGTCTCACACATTCACCCCAACTTCTACTTACATTTCTTTATTTTGATGCAGGGACTGGAATTCGAAATAAAATTAAAACTTGAAGTTGTAAGAAATTAAAGTTTCTTCTTCTGATAGCATTTCGAATTGATTGAAAATTTACTTTAAAAACTTAAATTAGATTTGCGTGGTTCAATTAGTTCCTGTCCCTGTGTTAAAGTAAAACAGCAGTCGAGCAAGAAATTTTATTGAATGGTTGATTTGAAAGAAGTTAAAGAATAAGAAGATATTAAAATGAAGAAAAATATGGCTGAGAATACAAAAAGTAAGATGAAGAATACAAAAGAAAGAGAAAAAAATAGAAGAAAAACCAGAATAATCGTGGCAAACTATTTTATAACAACACGTTTCTTCATGCGTTTGTTGCTTGCTTTCAAACCAGGTTAAAATTTGAAACAACACAGTGTCAAAAACAACTGCAGTTTAATGGGAAATGTCGAAGTTGCTTTTCTTTTTAAAAAGAATCGGAAAAAAAGAAAAAGAAGAATGAAACGACCTAAGCTTTTCTCGAACCGTAAAGTAACCGTAATCAGCTTCCCATTTTTTACAATTGGAATTTATTGACTTTTTTTCTCGTTTTCTTATCATTTTGAACGATACTCGGCTTTGGTTTTTTAATGCTTGCAAGCTAACGTCTCATGTTACACACCGCATCGTAAACCACAAATCATTTTATTTTAGTTCACAATTTCTTAAATTTGTACTTCTTTTATATAAAAATCATATCAAGTGATTGTCGTGTGAATATATAAGAAAAAATATAATCCTGTACTGAATCTTATTTTGCAACTGGTTTTCTGTCTTTGCTCCTTTACACAAAGTCAAAAAATACATTATTTTTAATCGAATCTCTTGTTGTAGCTGTCGAGACTGAATAAATTTCAAAGCTTGTGATCTTACAAATAGAAGCGAAAGAAAAGGAGATAAAAAATGGCAAGGAATACATAAATAATTTATGAATGTTGATCATGTTGAATTTCTTTCTTGTTTGCTTTGATTTCTGAGCGAAACTCGTAAAAAAATGGAAAACTTCAGAGGGATGGATGAAATATTAATTTAAGAATTCAAAAGTTGTACGGTAGAAGAATGAAATTTGTTTGCTGCAAATCAATTGAATTAAGATAATTTCTCGGATTCTCAATGAATTTTGATAGGAATATATGATGATATAACAAGCATCGTATCAAGCAGTCATTAGTGTTAAGTGATGATGTAGTGACACACCTTCCTTACTTTCCTGGAATAGAGTAGCTTAACTGAAACGTGAGATGCCACTCTTATGGTTGGTTAATAGAAAAAACGAAAGAAAAGATGGATGGATGGGTTAGCCATACTTAGATGAGCTTTCATTTCAATGAAAATGATAATCATTCCTCGTGTGCATATCTCATTCAGTTTTACCGTCACACTCAGCCACACGATCATAATTTTTAATTAAAGATATTGCGCTACACTCGTCAGTTGTTTGAACTCTCATTGCGGTATGTGATGATGAAAACGATTTTTAATTATCATTTAATACTCTTTAAGAGTCAATTAAATTAAAGAGGAGAGAAGAGAAAGAAATGTTTCAGAATTTTAAATTGCTTTAAACGCCGTTTTCGAATATATTTTTCTACTTTCATTCCATCTTGGAACTGTAACTGAATCAGTTATGAATGTTAAACAAGTAAAATTTACGATTGCACCATAACAGAATTTTTTTTTTCATTTTTCAAGTGAATGATGATATCTTGAAGTTAAATAGTGATTATCATTGTAAAATCTTACGCAACAACGCAAAAATTGTTTCAGTTTCTAATGTTTACCTCCTCATGTCAAGATATTAATTCTGATGTGTTGTCGTCATGCATGTAGCAACATTCGTCTCGGAACTTCTTTTATTTTTTTATCATCATTGTGTAACTATTAAATATTTCTCAACTGTAGCTTGTTCATTGCTTGCTTTCACAAGCATCAAAATATTTACATTTTGCTCTGATAAAGTTCAGACATGAAATTTCGAGCACATCCCAATGACGATGGTAGGCGGACGAATAAAATAAATACACCACGTACTCATCTCTGATGCAAACAAGTTGCAAAGACATATCTAAATCGGGTCTTTGTGTAGTTTAGTGAGCTGGTGTTAACTTCCAGAAATAGACGGCACATGAGACTGACACTATTACGTAAGCGATTTCAGTAAACATTCGCTTAATATGTGTTTTATTTTCTTTCTCATGACTGCCATTCATCACATTGCCTCTGGGTGATCGTTCGCATATTCATACGCGACATAAAAAGCATCATCATCACTCGAAAGAACTCTTTCGTTACGCTCAATATCATCTTAGACTTATTGCTGGGGATTTTGCTAAATTCAGTTCACAAAAAGTAAAAGAAATGTCATGTCAACGAGATTTTAATTAGAATGAGAAAATTGACAGAAAAGTTAAAGATTTTCCAAGGATTTCCATAAACAACGAGTATTTGCGAATAAAAATATCTGTTTGCGAGTGATTTAAAAATAAATGCTTAAGTCTTTATAAAAAAAAGTCATGTCATGTGCTAGTGAAGACGCCACCGAACATGAAACGAAGCTTCACAAAGAGAATTGATAAGGATTTTTATTTTATATTTCGAGTAACGAACTGTTGTTGTGTTATATGAAAATAAAAGTAAAGCTCGCGTGAATATGATAAGATTTGTTGATTCTTATACATTGGAAGTGCTGGTGAAATCGCATTCATTCAGGGATTTAAAACATCTTTTTTGTTTGCTTTATTCACATTCTCAGTTACACCTTAAATTATTGAAAGTAATTGATTGCGATGGCAAGTGGCTTCAATTTTGTTTGGCGAAAGAACATTTTTGTGATATAGCGTGGGACGTTTAAATTTCGTAGTATCTTTTTTTATTTGACAAATTTCTTTTATCAGACGAAAAAAAAAATGGCGGCCAGTTTCACCCATCAACACAATAACCATAATAAACAACGCTGAGTCCACAGGGGAAAATATGAATTAAAAATAAATATTTATAGTCAGTGGATGGGGCGTAGGCGGCCGCTCTTTATGAGTGATTGAAATTGCCTTCAGCGTTTATTAATCGGCAACACACCATGATGATAAGGAAAATAAAGTAAAAACATTTATTTTTGAAGCGTATTTATGCAACGTTGGTGAATGTCGCTAATTTTATGACTTCATAAACCACAACTCGCCAACTTGACTGTGCTGATAAGAAAGTTTTCTTTTTCCCTTGTTCTGCTATTTAAAAGCAAAGTGACAAAATCATGAGACCGAGCGACATTTCATGTAAATACTTACCAAGAACAGTCTCGCACAGTAAAACATTTTCTATTGATTTTTTTTCTCTTATTCTTATTTAATTTCTTGTTTTCTTTTTAATTCCTGCTGTCGTATTCATGTTCTGCATTTGCAACATAAAAAATAGAAGAAAAAAAATAATACAGCGAAAATTTTATAGAAAAATTAAATGTCAGAATGTCTGCAATAGTTTCGAATAGAAAATTGGAGTTTATCTTGCTATTTTTTTTTTTAATTCATTTCAATTCATTGTTAATGTACAAACAGAGATAAGCATTAAATTGGTTTAACATATCGTTTGCACTTGCTATTCTCTTTCTTAAAAGACATCGTGGATGTCGATGACACCTGTTGTGATTTGACAAAAAGTCATTCATAAAACCCAGAAAGGTGTTCAGTTTGCAACTGTCAGCATAAATAAATCTCGGATGTCGGTTGAAGATGAACACGAAACAGACCGTAAACTGTTTCATGAAATGACATTAAAAGAAGTTCATGAAATCATAATGAAGTTGAGTTTGGTTGAAAGAATGTCGGTGAATCTTCAATTTAGACTTCCTCGTGTTTGTTTCTCTTCTTGTTGTGTTATGTAGAACGTTCATTTCTTTCTATCTTTACTTCTTTCTTTTCTACTTATCGAGGAAAGGGAAAAATTTCACTTCAACGAACTGAAAAGCGTCAACGAAGAAGAAAAAAAATTTGTGTAATCAGAAAGAAAAATTCTCGAAGCAAATTCACGCTGCTTGTGTGGGTGTAATGAAACAAACATTTGTATGGTTGATGATGAAATCTCTTGTGATGATAATATTTGTATTTTAGACTCTGTTTTAAGTGTGTATGTGCGCGTGCTACAAATTGTAGCAACGAAATATCACATTTTGAAATTTCTTCATGTTTTCTTTTCTTTCTTTTTTTTATCATCATCTTGTTGCTATTTTAATGACAGAATTTTATCTTGTGAAGAAAATTTCTTTTGTTGGGATGATCTCAAATTAATGTCTCTGATATATTTTTATTACCTGGTTTTAAAGTGAAAATTCCTAGTGACAAATTTTTATAAAATCATCGTTAAATTGGCCGCTCACAACTTTTTTATAACACAATTTGTAAATATTCACGACATAATATTCATCAAGTTAATGGATTGATATCAAATTGAAACCTTTTCGACGACTTCTCCTTTCATTTCTTTTTATTCTTGTTTGTTGTCGAACACAAATAGAAAAAAGTTTTTCTTATTCTCAGCGAGTTTTCTTTTTCCTTGCATCTCGAGAAAGAAAATTATTTCTTCGCCCCCCTTATGTCGTTCGTTGGGTGAAATGTTTTGGCGGAATCAAAAAATAAGCTTCACACTGACAAAAAAAAGATATCTCGCTATAAAGACTAAAAATGTTGCTGATGATACTTTATACGAACATTTGACAAGAACTCTGATCACAAATGATGTCACATTGAATAAATAATGAAAAGCTTTATGACATGGCTACAAAAACTTTTCAATCGGAAAAATGCTTTTCAATTGCAAATTTATTATCATTTTACAACCTTTTTTCCTCGCCATCCCGTCGCTACATTTTTCCATACGAACGATAGAATGAAGAAAGAAAATGAAAATCGTTCAATTTGGACGATTGTTTATGCAAGTTGTTGCTGTAATCGAAATGGATAAAAAAAGGTTTTTTGTGTGCTTCATGGTTGTGTAAGAAATCGCTGAATGTTAAATCCTTTTCTTCTTCTTTGTTCTACTGCTGCTGCTGCTTCTCTGTTATGGTATCAAACGCGCATGATCATTGTAACAATTTCTCTCTCCCCATAAAAAATTGTTTTTCTTTCGTTAAATTCGTCTATGCTTGTATATTTTCTCTGCTCAACTATTTTTTTCGCCTCCTCGTTCCCGAGACTATGTGAAAAATAAAGCTAGAAAAGTTGTTCGCTCTCTCCATTCGCGTGTCGTGCATGAAAAAAG
The DNA here is from genome assembly GCA_900005825.1 of Clunio marinus. Lineage (NCBI taxonomy): Eukaryota > Metazoa > Arthropoda > Insecta > Diptera > Chironomidae > Clunio > Clunio marinus. The sequence goes on from CVRI01000048.1 coordinate 1,052,817, forward strand.
CCAGTTGAATACGGAACAAAGTTCTCGTCTACAGGAAAAAAATATAAAAAGTTCTTGTGAAAGCTTAATGTGAAGGACTTTTGAGCTATTTAGATAAAGCTTGTGAAAATATTATTGTAAAATTTTCAAAAAGCGATAATTTTGGCCTTAATTCATATATTAACCTGAACACAATCGAATTCGTGCAATATTTTTTCATTTTTCTTTTTTGTTCCTGTGGTGTGAAAGAGAGATAGAGTATGAGAAAAAGAGAAAAGCTGTAGATGGAAATAAGAAGAAGAAATCCTGGGGACTGTCTGCGAATGAAATGAAATTTATGAGATGTCACATGAGAATCTTGCAACAGCGACTTTTGCTGGTGACTAAAACCAAAACCTTTAAAACACGATGAAGTAAAAAAATATTGTTTGCTGTTTTTGATGCTATGAAGTGGAAATATCCTTCATTTTATTATCCTTGAACTTTTCGAGGACAAATATGAAATTTCACACACTCATTTAAACTATCAACATCAATAACTTATTGCACTCTACTAATCGCCATTTTTCTTCTATTTCAGAATTTTTCATTTGAAGCAGAAGAAGAAAAAAACAAAAATTGTTCATTTGAAGAAGTAAAAAAGTGTACAAAACAAAAAAAAAACAATTAAAGATTTTATACAGAAAAGTAAAAAAAAAAATTAAAAAAAACAATCGAGAGTGGAGACATAACAAAGTGATTGTGAGAAGTCCCATCTGACGAAGAAAGCCAACATCGCTCTCTGTGTTCCCTAGGATCATCACAAGAGAAGAGGAGTAAGAAGAATACAACACAGGATAATCTTAATATTGAACCAAAAGATTTTAAAAGAAAAAAAACTGTAAGGGTTTGGAAAACCGCCGATGAACATTTCATTTTTTTTTCTCTCCGCGTATCTCTACGACTAATAAGATTCGTTAGTGGTGGCTCAATGATATAGAAGAAAGAAAGAAGAAAAATATTGCCTTCGTACAAATTAAAAAGAAAAACTTATTAATATAAACATTGAAAGAGATTATCAAAATAGCAGAAGAAAAATAATCACAAAAGAATTTTTTTTTCAAAATTTGATTAAGCGACGAAGAAAACTTTGTTTTTATTTGTCGAGAGAGAAAGAAGCTTTAATTGAATTTTCCATTTTTCACGACATTAAAGAGAAAGAATCGCGCGCGACCCGCTGTAAACAGCACTGTGAAAGCCGATTTGAAAAATCTTTATATTTATACTAACTAACGACTTGAGAAAAGCATACCAAGTACAGATTAAACCATAATTATAATTAACGGTTAAGGGAAGACAACAGAAGTAAAAAAGATCATTTAATTTTTGATATAAAAAGAAAAACCAAGCCCTCGTAATTCCTAAGTTTAAATATCGAAACATTTCATAGTGAGAATCGAACTCTTTGTGAAAACAAAACGAAAGTAAAAGAAATTCTCTCGCATTCAATCAAGCTTAAGGATTAGAAGAATAGAAAAGGCAGAAAGATATTTTTGTAGTAAGACTAGTGAGCATTCATTCTGCGTGTGCCACATTTCTCCTTAATAAACAAAAAAAATTAAATTAGTAAACAAAGCGAAAAAGAACCACCAAGTAAACAACTGAAACCCCTCAAGACGACAAAAATCTTTATACATTTCCGTTGTGTAACAGAAGCCGCTTGGACATCTCTTTGGTTGTTTCTCTCGCTTAATCAAAATAGCGATCGAGACGAAGCCATTATAAATTAATTCCAAAAAAAATATTTAGAAAAAAGCTTATAGTAAACCTCACCGTTGAGCCGATAAAGTACACGACACTCATAACTCTCTTTCTCTCTCTCTATCTGTTATTCTCTCTTTCTCTCTTCCCACTACGAGTTGTGTAAGTGCGAATTGGGATTAAGCATAGATATCTCCAGAACGGGTGCATAATATTTTATAAGAAAGAATTACAAGCTAAACATAATCATTAAACAACAACAAGATTTAAGCTGAAAAAAAAAACAAAGAATCATTATTAAATGTTTAAAAGAAAAAGTAATTAACTGAATTATAATCAAAAAAGTGCATAAAAATTCCTATTAATTGTTAAATGAGATTTTTTTTGTCGTCATTAGTTGAAGACAAAAGAGGGAATAAGAACAGAAGTCAAACATTTTACGATTAAGGGAATATTTAAAGAAAGTTTAGACGTATTCTGCCTATTGCCTGTGAAGTTAAGAGAAAATAAATATTAACGAGTAGTTGAGAGTGATCTTTTGAAGCCACGAGACAATTAATGAGAATTCCTTATTATATTTGAAGAATAAAAAAGTGAATAAGTGTTTAGAAAGATTTAAAAAGAATTTTAGAAGCTAGCAAATAATTAACAACGGTACATTAACGAAACAAAGAGTTTAAAAAAGAGAAGAAGCAGGAAAATAATTAAATTTTCAAGTCATACATAAAATATTTTTAACAGGATTGTTTGTTCGCGTGAATCAAAATCATTGCAACAATTGTTTTGTGTTACAAACTAAACAAGGCAGCAACTTCCAGTCGCCGATTTTCACGACAAACAAATAATTCATCTCAAAGAAGATAAAAAATAAAATTTTCTTTACATTAAGAAAAATCTGTGAGCAGACGAAAAACAATAAGCGAACTTAAAGAAAACACATCCAAAACTACATTTATATTATCACATACACAATTTTTTGTCTCTTTCTGTTGTTGCCAAATGCAATTAGAAGAATAACAAAAATTTTCTTTCTCATCTCCAAAAACAAATATTAAGAAAAATTTAAATTCAACTTTTTCCCACTTTCATTCTCTGATGTTCTTTCATTGAAAGTATCGAGAAGATTAGTAAGAAAATTAAAATTAAAAAAAAGAAAACATTGTTCATACGAAACCAAATCCTTATATGTCCTTATGAGATAAAATGTTGATGTAATATGGTTGTGATCAGAAAATAATATTTTTAATTGAGGTAACGAGTAAAATAATAATTCTAATTAAAAAAGAAAAGGTATCGTAAACAATTTTTGAATATTAAGGTAATATAAAACATAAATTAAATTCTAAGGTATATAAGCTATAAAGTAGACTCTAAGAGGCAAAAAAAGGATATCGTTAGACATTACAATTTTTTAATCGCTTAAGTTTAACAAAGTGGATGATTCACTTTATTCTAAGTCTTCTGAAAAAAAATTCTGTGTCTAAGCAAAGGAAAAAAACCAATTTCTAAGTAAATATTACTTTTATCTCGCCTCAGAGCAAAAAGTTTTATTGACTAACAATTAAACCAGTTTAGTTACATTTGATTATTTGTCATTAATAAGTCGATTTAAGGGTTTCGAACCATTCAACATTTTTTTAAAAAACAAAGCCTGTGAAGCTTCTGAAGAGCTTCGAAAAAAATTTGTGTCTCTTTCGTGTGTTAGCCTAAAGTAAAAGTTTTTGACGAAACAAAAGTTTCATTTCTACTGAATATTTAGTTGAATTCCAAAAAGAAAAACTACAAAATAACATTTTAAGTCCAATTTTTAGCTTTTACAAAGTGCTATAAACTTGCGCTGCTTTTCCGTGTTTGAAGTCATTTGTTTTCTAGTAATTAAAATCTCGTTTTTAGCAAATAATTTAACTCCTTTCTTGTTTGTGTTTTTATCTCATTTATTTTAGAGATTGAACGTGTGCTCAATCTCATTAGAAATAATAAATAAAAGAAATATCCAGCCACCAAGCGCCCCCAAAAAAGAAGATAACTCATTAAATTTACTTTGATAATTCTTCTAAACTGTTATAACTTTTTTTATTTTTCGTATTTAGGGAATTAAAGAAAACCATTACGACTTTATAACGAGTTCCATTTGCCAATCAAAATCAATCAAAAAGTAAAAAGAAGTTTAGTAAACATTGCATAACATTTAAGTGAATTTTAATTGAGACTTGACTTACAAAAATATAACAAAAAAGAAAGCTAAATAAGAAGAAATTAAATTATATCAAAGAACTTTACCATTTTTCTAATCAAACACATTCGATATTGAAAAAAAAACAAAAAAAACTTTAAATTCAATTTTATATTAAAAAAAAGCGATTTTTCTTAATCATTCTTATCTTCTTGTTGTGCGTAAGTTTTAAGGTTTGAAAAAGGAAACCACAAAGCCAATTTCTATTTTTGGTGTGATTTGTTTGAAAAGCAAATAAAAAAGAATTTGGTGAAAAAATTTTGTCCTTGATTGTAAGTGAAAACAATTGAAAGTCTTTAGAAATTTTGAATAAATATAATTGTTTTCGTGGGAGTGAATTTAAAAGTTGTCTTGAAAAGAAAGCAAAAACATTTCTTAAACCCATAAAAACTTTTTTATTTAAGTCTTAAAAGAGCGCCCAATTTAGATTGATAAGCCCAAAAAAAATCTGTGATAAAGCTCGATTGAGACTCTGTCCCAAGAGTAAACTTAAGGCAAGAGAAATTAGACAATTTAAGACGGAACGTACACAGACACAAAGCTAATAAGAAGTAAAAGATTTAAAAATATATTTTAAGGTGTTTTTGACTAATTAAAACGACCCAGCCGATCGACATAACTGATAAGGAACCAACAAAAACGAGTAATTCATTATTAATCACTCCCACTCTCAATTTACAGTAATAAAAGAAAATCAAGAAAATAATCCAGTCCCTCAAATAACAAATTTTAAAACTGATTCTAATCATTTAGAATACTTTGACTAAAAAGCTGCATACAATAATTAATTAAGAAAAGTGAATCGTAGAAGTAATAATAATAAGAATAATATTAATAATAATAATATTGATAGTAATAGTTGAAGTGAAAGAAATAGTCACAAAACCTTTGAAGCACATCATAAACACATTTAAATCGCTCACCAATTCAAATTCGTTTTATCGTTTATGTGAAACGAAGGAAGAACACAAAAAAAGTCCATAAGAGTAGCAAATTAAGTGTGTTAAACATTCAACAACGCAAGTATATTCCCACTCGAAACATACAAATTATCTTCTAAATCATAAGTTAAATATAACCATTTATTGTATGCTTTTCTTCAGAGAAAAGCCATTGAAAGTTCTCAATTAAAAAACTTCCTCAAATCTTTATTTAGTGCATAATACAATCACAGGTTCAAAAAAAAAAGTTAAACTTACCACATCATTGTTCAGCTGATTTTCTGAATTCAGGAGAAGTTTTTTCTTTTCTAAATTTTTTTTCGAAATATCTCGATATAAAATCCTTGATATTTTTTGATAACAAATAATTAAAGTAATTAAAATAATTTCAAATTCGATAACAAGGAAAATAAAAAGAGAGAGAAAACTTCAATACAGAGATACTGTGATAATTTTTTTCGAATTAAGGTGAGAAGAAAATTTGTAGCTCTTAAGCTTCGAAAGAAGAAGATTAAAATATTTAATTGATAAGACATACAACAAAACCTCTCGCGTGTTGAGGCAAAAGAGAGTTGACGATAATTATCAAAGAAATACGTTTAAATAAAATTATTGTGCATTCTCTCTGTGTGACACCTAATTAAGACTTACTTTCAGATCATTATCGTGTTTATTAAATAGATTCCTTTAAAGCTCTCATCAATAAAGAGACGAATCAATTTTTTATCTATGAAAAATAGAAATATTAAGTTAGAAAAAAGAAAATAAAACGAGTCAAATCAAGTGAAGATTTTTAATAAGAAGGAAGGAAGAAAAATAATAAATCTGTGAATATATGCCTATATTGAGAACATACAACCATTTAATGCAAAAAACACAACTAAAATATTGAAAAAAATCGTAACCTTTTAAGTGAAGAAAAATTTAAAACTTTTTAATGTGTATTGAAGATTTTTAGTGTCGTAAGAGTTACAAAAAGAAAGTAGCAACACGCAGCCCAAGAAATTCGTCAAGTTTCCCCAAAATCTCCTCTTGTTCTTTTTCAAAAGGAATAAAAAGGAGAAATCATTAAGCTTAAAGACGAAAAGTAAATTAGAAATTAAAACAAGAAAAAGAAAAAAAAATACGTCGTTAGTCTGCTTATATCTGTGGTTTTTGATAAACATAATTGATGCTAAACTATTATTAACTAATTATACTTCAAATATATTCTTACAAGGGTGTCAGAAGAAAGTTCTATATATTTTAGAAATTTAAGGGTGAAAAAACAAAAGAAAAATCTAAATTTTTAGCGTCTTAAAATAAAATATTAAAAAATCGTAGGTCATTAGGGTGCAAAAGAAAGGAGAAGCAAAAGTAAACAGATTGTACTAAAAAACTTTGTATATTAAACAAACTATGTGTTCCACAAAAACGACTTATTGTTAAAGAAATCTTTTTGAATATTACAAAAAAAAAAACATTAAAAGTGTATAAGAATATTCTAATACACAAAGAACTTTTTGTCTCGTAAGTTAAAAAACTTAAATTAATTTTCTTCGAAATAAGCAAATCTATCCATTGCCAGTTGTCAAAGGTGCGAAATTAAATCGATCTAAAATTAAAAAAAAGAGTTATTGACAAACTTGTACTGAAGATATTTTTTGTTTGTTTGATTAAACAAGAAAATTAAGCGATAAAAAAGCGTTGAGTTTGCCTAATCATTGCTGGTATTTTTGCTCTACCTTATTATTGTAATAACAATTAATATTTGCATACATTGCATAAATCACGGTCTCTTATCAACAAATTACGTTTGACTTTATAGTTTTAAAGAAAAGTCTTTTTTATTAATCTTTCATAGGATATATAAAAACGACAAATATTTAATTTAATTATAACAATTTCCAAAACTTTGTTTCCTCAAATTAAAAGAAAGTCTCGTTTTAATTTAATTTAATTTAATTCTATTTAACTATTGTTTTTAATATAAATTAATTTCATCAACTCGTAAGAAAGGTGAAAGAAAAAATCTGCAAAGATTAGAATTTAATAAGCAAAGATAAACAAAACGGCCACATAAAGTAGTTTTAATTAACGAAAAAAAATCACAAAGTTGATGAATAAGTTGATGAAAAATTCTATTGGTGCTTTTCCAAATATGTCGATGATGATGACGACGATGTTTAATCAGTTAAGTGACTTAGATATAAGCCAACAATTTGGATTCATAAATCAGGAAAATAATAATCAAACACAAATATTGATGAACATCATGATGATGAATAATTTTTCTAAATATTTTGATGTCTTTTTGATGATGCAAAACAATGCACATAATGATGATGATGATGATGATGCTAATCCAATAAATTTCAATGTGTTGATGTTTGTTGATGAAAAAGTTTTACTGATCGATATTAAAGATAATGATTTGCTTAAAACTATTGAAGACATTGTAGCAGTTGCCATTATTAAGACGGCTAAAGATTTCTCGAAAGGGACGGTTTTGTTAACGATGATCAATGTGAACATTCCATTGCTCAAAACTGGCCACATATTGATGATCGTTGACCATCCGGTTATGATTAACGATGATGGTGCTCTCAGTGTCACAAGCGATAATAATTTCATAATGATTAAACAAACACTGATGGCAATATTAAATATAGATTTTCATAAGAATTATTCAAAAATGATGATCATGATAAAGAAAATAATTCAAAATATAAACAGCAACAATAAAAAGCTTACCAATAATTGTAAAATTGAAATTAACACTGAAAACATCAATTTTTCTTATTATTGTGATGATGGATATTATGAAATAATATTTAATGTGAATGTATTTTTATCCCAAAAACTTGACATTATTGCGCAAAATATTGGTAGCGTCATGTTAATGATGACGATTTACCAGCTGCAATCTCATTTAATTCAAAGCTTTATAGTTAATGAAAATGATGATGATGATGATGATGATGATTATGATGATGATGAAAAGAATGACGATATAAAAATCGTCACATTTATTGAACCTACTTCTACTACTTCTCAATCCAACACGAACAAGTCTGAATACGCTTTTGAGAGAACACTTAATAATTTTAATGATGATGCTAATGTATCTAATGTTAAGATTAAAATAATTAGTTTTAAGTTAATGATGATGGAATCTACATCTAAGCTCTTCTCCTTCATGCAGTGTTGGTGTCCTTTGTTCGATGAAATGATAACGACAATGTTGACGACGATCAATGAATGCAGACAACAAAATCAACAACAAAAGCAGCAGCAGCAACAAATAAAACAACAACAACCGAAACAAAAGCAGCAGTCAGATAATGATTACATTAGCAGCAATGACGATGATGACACAGGCTATATGATGATATCAAATGAAATGCAATTAAAATGTCAAAAATCATTGTTACAATCGTTTAAAGAGTCTGATCAACAATCAGGGATTGTATCCAATAATAGCTGTAATACTATTACTAAAGTAATTATTTCTAATTATAAAACTGGTGATCGTAATACGGTCGTGATGAATGATGATGAAAAAGATATCAAGACGGAAATGATTGATGATTTGACGACAATTGAACACAGCAAAAACATTAACATCAACAACAAAAGCATGCAACCAGAAGTTGACGGTGATCAACCGAAGAATATCAGTGAATTAATATTCAGCCATATAATTGATAAGAATGAAACATTAATTGTTATTAATGCTGATAATACTGTGAATATTACATGTGATTTCAATTACCTGAATTATAAAATTAAACATAAGATTAATGACCAAATTCATAAGGATAAAGATAGCGTTAAGGACAAAAATTGCTACAGTAACTCATTAACAAAAAAATATGAAAATGAATCAAACATCAACAATGAGAGCATTGTTGAATCCACTACCACAATCAACAATAGCAACAAAAACATAAATACATCATCATTAGTTGATAAGAAGAAGTCGTCATGCCACCAACACATCGTTCCATCCACTGTTAAGCAATTTACTTCAATTGATGAGATGATTGAGTGCCAAGATCGTGAAAGAGAAATTATCCGACAATTTGAAGTGAGTGGAAGACGTTTGCGTTTATGTGGAGGTGTTGAAGGTTCTTTGAGTGGTGCAAGTGGATGGGGATCGCCACCATCTAATGCATCATCAAATAACAATGCCAATAACAACCCGAATGCTGGCCAGTGGGGTGCAACTGCTCAACAAACACCTCAACAGAACTGGAATCAAGCTGCCCAACAAGCTGGTGCAAGTTCAGCTTCATCGCAATCTCAACAAGGTCAACAACCGAATCCTGGCGCTCAAGGACAATCACAACAACAACCAGGACAAGCACAAAACCCAAAACCCTTAACACCAGGCGGTCCTTCTGGTGGATGGAATCAACCACCACAAGCTCAAATTCCAAATCCTGTACAACAGCAGCAGCAAATCCAAGCACAACAAGTTCCTGGCAATGGTGGACAAGGAATAATTGGTGGTGGAACATCAGCTGTAGCTGCCAAAAACCAATTGGAACAATTGAACTCAATGCGTGAAGCTTTGTTCGCTCAAGATGGTTGGGGATGTCAGAATGTCAATCAAGACACAAACTGGGATGTTCCAGGTTCACCTGAACCTGGCCCAAGAACTGGCGATCCAGCTGCAGCAACGCAATGGAAAAGTCATACAATCAACAATGGTACTGAATTATGGGAGGCTAATTTGCGTAATGGTGGACAACCACCACCACAACCTGTTCAAAAGACCCCATGGAATCATACACCAACATCTAATATTGGTGGAACCTGGGGTGAAGATGATGATGGCAATGGTGATAATAGTGTTTGGGCTGGCAATCAAAATCAGCAAGCTCCAGGATGGAATCAAGGTAGCGGTGCTAGTGCAAATGCGGGAGCAGCAAGTGCTACTGCAATGTGGCCAGCAACACCAGGTAAGATTCGCTCATAATAAATATTTCAAAAATGTTTTTAAAATCCTTAAATGGTTATAATTTAAGGTTGATTTTCGAAAGAAAAAGATATTTTCGAAATGAAAAATATCGAAAGAATTCTTTAAATTAATCAGTTTTATTTATGAATTTCAGGTGTTGGTGGTGTAAATGCCAATATTCCGAAAAAAGAAAATGAATGGGGTGGAGCTGGTGGTCCAGGAGCTTCTTCCAACTGGGGTGATCCACGTGAAGCAATGCGTGCAAACGCTGATACTGGTGCGGGACCAATTGATATTCGTAACATTGATCCACGTGATCCTAGAGCACCAGGAAGCGTTGACATGAGAATGATGGAACAAAGAGAAATGCAGGGAAATGTCCGTGGTGTGACAGGAAGATTGAATGGATCGACTGATATGTGGCAGCATGGTGGAATGGGCGGTCATGGGGGTCAAGTGCCTGGAATGAATAAGACTGTGGGGCCAGGAGCGGCTGCAGTTAATAATCCTCATTGGCCCGGATCTCTAGTCGGTAGACCAAAAGACATTGACATGAACAAACCAGGTTGGGGTGATGCATCACCTCCAGCTGCTCGTCGTCCTATGGGCGCTGATGACGGAACATCACTATGGGGATCTCAAAGCCGTGGTCCAGGAGGCGGCGTAGAATCAAATTGGAAAGGTGTTCAAGATCCAAGAAACAGCTTTGTTGGTCGCAATCCAATAGGTGGTGGTGGTGGTGCTGGCAATGCAGGTCCAGGATTCCCACCAAATCGTTTACCAGGTGGAGGTGGTGGTATGAAACCTGATGGTATGTATTCTGAAGTTATTAAAACATTAAGAAATTAAAATTTTTAATTTATTCTTTAGGAAATACTTGGGGAGGCTTGCATCCAGGTGGCGCTCGCAACACTTGGGATGATCCGCATACACCAAATTGGGAAGACAAATCACATTTGGGTGGTAGTGGAATAACACCATGGAATGAAGCACCGAATGCAAATCCAATGTGGAATAAGAACAAGCCATCATGGCCTGATAACAGTGACATTACTAATGATTGGTCTCAAACAAATAAATTGGGCAATGTATCGAGTGAAATCATTCGAAGCTCCAAGCAATTCCGTATTCTTGTTGAAAGTGGATTTAAAAAAGACGACGCTGAAATAGCATTGCGCACAACAAACATGAACATTGATGAAGCTATGGAATTGTTACAACAGCAAAGGAATAATTCAGCCATTGAGCCATGGCATCATGGAGCTGGTGGCGGTGCTTTTGATCATTCACCATTCCCTGGCAATCGTTATCCGGGACCACAAACGATGCCATTCCCACCGAACAATCAAAAATTGCCAAATTCAAGTGGCGCCGGTCCAGGTGCAAATCTTGGCGGTGGTCTCAATAATTTACCAATGCAATTGAATAAGCATTTACCACATCAAGCTGGAACACCAGCATTTACTCAACAGGCAGCAGCAGCAGCAGCTAGTCAAAGTGGAGCTGGCGGGCAACCGTCATCACATCACTTGCGCAACTTAGTACTACAAATCCAAAAGGCTGTACAAGCTGGCTATTTAAATCATCAGATATTAAATCAACCGCTCGCTCCACAAACACTCCAATTACTCAATTCATTATTGAATACAATCCAACAATTGCAATATACACAACAAAGCATTCAACGTAATGGTGGCGTTAACAGTATTCAAGCTCAGATGACGATGCAGAAGCAAAAGCAGCAGATTTCACAATTGCAATCTCAAATCGCACAACAGCAATCGCTTTATATAAAGACACAAGCAGCAGGTGGCGGAAGTGGTGGTGGTGGAGGCGGCGCTGGTGGACTTGGCGGTGGAAATGATTTCCTGCGTCAAAACAGCGCCAGTAACATGGGAATGGGAGTTGGTAATCATAATGATACAATTGTATCACTTGGTGATAATTTAGCTGGATTGGGATTGAAACAAGAACCAACACCTTATACATCCAATACAACTAGTCAACAGTCACGCTTGAATCAATGGAAATTGCCATCATCTGCTTTAGATAATAAAGCTGGTGAGCCAGATTTCTCGCGTGCACCTGGAACAACATCAAAGCAATCTCTGCCACCGACAACGCCAACATCGATCAGCTCAATTGGTATTCACAATGACGCAAGTACATGGTCATCTGGTCGTAATGATGCTGGTGGTTGGCCTGACTCAACTATCGAAACAGAGAATAAAGATTGGCCATCAAGCAACCAATCACCAGCTTTCACTGATTTGGTGCCTGAATTTCAACCAGGAAAGCCATGGAAGGTAAAATAGATTAATAATTTTTTATTAATAATTTTGTGAATAATATCTAAACGAAAATCTTGAAATCATTTTTAGGGTACACAAAAGAATATCGAAGATGATCCATCAATAACACCTGGTAGTGTCGCACGTAATCCATTGTCAATAAGTGCCGCAAAAGAGCCCGACATATTCGGTTCCAACACCGCAAAAACGTCCCCAAATGAGATACTTTCGTCTTCCACATGGAGCTTCAATCCATCCACAACAACGCAACAAAATTTTAGTAGCACAATGCCAAAGTTGGGTGCGGAATCATCGAAGACTAACAGTTGGTCGGACTCGACATCAGATTTGTGGGCACCGTCATCGATTCAAAAGACTACAGCCGGACCACCGCCAGGTTTAGGTTCATCAAAAAATGGCAATACACCAGCAGTTACAAGTGAACCAAATGACTGGATTGGATGGAATTCATCATCTAACACAACAAACAGCTCTGGTGGTAATGGTACATGGTTCTCGACATGGTTGTTGTTAAAGAATTTAACAGCACAAATTGATGGATCAACTTTGAGAACGTTATGCGTTCAACATGGTCCGCTTCAACATTTCCATTTGTATTTGAATCATGGTCTCGCTTTGTGCAAATATAATTCACGTGAAGAGGCTAGCAAAGCTCAGCAAGCACTCAATAATTGTGTCCTTAGCAACACAACAATTTGTGCCGAATCACCAAGTGAAACAGAAGTCCAAAATATTCTCAATCACTTGGGCGTTCCATCAGGATCTCAAGGTAATGGTGGCAATGGAAATGGAGCGACAGGTACAGCTGGTGCTAATGCAACTACATGGCGACCACCAAGTCAACAAAGTGGACCAGCACGTACTGGATCTGATTCGACATGGGGTTCATCTGATTGGCCAAATACGAATTCAGGTTTGAACTTCTTAAATTTATTGTTCTCTGATTATTTATTAATTTATTCCATCTTTTTATTTTGCAGCTATCAACTGGTAAATGAAAATTTGGCCGACATAGAAATGAAACAAATCCAACATGACGAATAAAACAAACAAACAAAACTCATCCAGATAAATAAGGATGAAAAAAAAACATTTTAATTAAAACAAAACAAAAAATAATAATTGCAATATCAATGTAACTTTTAACATCATCAACTCTATAATTCATTACATAAGATAGAAATCAGAGGATTAAGATAAATGATTTCTTTTTCCTTGTTTTTCTCAAGACGTTGGTAGAAAGAAAAAAAACTTAATTTTAAGCAAAGAAAAAGAAAACTTGAAGATTGGATTGCAAAGATTTTTTTCCTCCTTTTAATTGTTTTATTAAGTAACTATAATTGATAATAATTGTTAAACAACACAAATGAGACGCCCCTTACTATTATTATGTCTTATTAATTAAGTGACGAGAGTCAAAAGTGATTTCTCTGATTTTTAATATTTTTTTGTCTTCTTTCTTTTTATGTTTTGTTTCTGTCCTTCCAAACATACAACATTTTAATTAATTAAACTATTCTTTTTATTTTATGTTAAAGACGAAAGAAAATTTAAAGCAAAGCATGAAAAGGAAAAAGAAATTTTAATTTAATAAAGAATTGACTCAAATTGTATGAAATTTGCTTTCATGTGACAACAACTAGTTCAATAATGGACCCAGTTCTCATAAACAAATCATATCCGCTACATAACCCCGCCCCAGATCGAAACACATAAATGCAAACAATTTTTTTTTCTTGTGATTTAATTAAAAAGATTTCTTGGTTCTCTCATGGATTAAAAGAAAAACGAACACTCACAAACTTGCGTAAAAGGAAATTACTTTATTTGCTTTTTTTTTTGAAAGACGATAGTGAAAAAGTATTTTTTATGTTTATCAAAAGCATAAATAATAATGATATAAATTAAATGCGAAGAAATTGTTTAAGACAAAGAAGAAAAATCATCATCATGCAATGCATTCAAAACAAAATAATAAAGGAGGGTAGAAAAAGAAAAAGAAACATTTGTGAGCAAATTTTGTATTCTTTAAGTGACATAAAACATAAAAAACATGATTCAAATATAATAAGATTGATGAATGAAATACTACAGACTAATGAAGACAGAAGAAAATTGTTCTTTTGTGAATTTATTAAGCGAATCGATGAACGAGTCACATTTGGACGCAAGCTTTAGTTTTTAAATGTGAAATGAAAGTTTTTAACTTTTGGATTCGTGACAAATTGTGAGCTTCTTGTTTTTTCGTTGGTCGTTAGTGAAAAATTTGCAAAAAAAAATTATTAAAAAAAATGGAAAACACATTTATCGATGGCAAAAGTGAAAAAGAAAATGTGTTAAAGATAATTCATTAAAGAACATTAAGAAAATACCTATTGTAAAAGTCAATGTATCACATATAACAATAATAAAAATATTTTGAATTTTGAAATTACTTTTCTTTAAGTTCATTCATAAATTTTTCAGTTTAGCCAGAAAGGAAATAAGTTACAATTATAAATCGTTTAACTTTCTATGTTATCATTGTGTGAAAAGAGCTGCATTATGGTCAGCTTGAAGTTTAGAACTTTGAATTTATAGCATGAGAAGTTCTTCGAGACAAATTAAACGGAATCATATAAAAAAAGCTTCTTCAGTGTGAAAAGGAACAGCTTATGGTCATAATAATTCTGATTATGTTGAAACTGCATTTAATCAAAAAGTAATTAAAAACTTGTCTTTCATTAAATTGCATCTGCAAGGTTGGTAGAATGAAGCATAATCATTAACAGCTAAAGTAAGCTTCTTAGTAGTTAACCTGAACGTAAAGTTGTTAACAAAAGTTAAAGTTGTTCTTGTTACTCTTTCTCTTTCAATTTAATGTGAAATTTATTTTTAATAATTACTTAACTACAACACAAAGTCAGAATTTCATTCCAATTAACTCTCATCGTACCAATCTATCGTCTTTAAATAATCTGTTGAATTTTCTCAACCTTCGTCTCATTCACTGACCTTTCTCAAAACTCAAAATTATTCATAAATCAAGTCAAACTTAGTTTCACACTTAACTTTAAGTGATAAGCTAATGATTTTCAAATTACCTCTTTAATGTCACTTCCCCCCTTATTCTCGTATTTAATGACTTTCCATTATGAGTAATCCCGTAAGGTTCATTGAAATTTGTGTGCTGGTTTTATTCCCCTATTTAACCTTTTTCAAAAGAATGAAGAAAAACCCTTTCACAATGTTCCTTCGTGATATTCCTTTTTAAAACTTCTATTGTTGTTTGTTTTGTTTACAGGAAAGCATCGGGATAAAAAATTATTCATGGATAAAATCCTTGGTGATTCATTTCTTTTATTCGAACAGGAAGTTTCTTATTCTTCTTTTTTTACGAGATGATAAAATGTAAAGTTCATTGATGAGATGTTTATTGGGGGTGGACATTTAAAGTTTATCTCATCCGAGGTTTTCTTTTTTAAAACCTTTTAAAATTGCTTTGTGGTTATATACAAACGTGACATCATTAAGGAGAAATTTTAGGACTGAAGAGGATGATAGAAAGAAAGTCTCTTAAAAATTTTGATTTAACGAAAGCTTTGTCAGAAGCTCTGACATGTATCGAACTTTGAACCCAAATCAAAACATAAAGAGAACAGGAAAAATGTCATTACACCGCCAATCGTTCGATAGCATCATGAAATCCGGGAAAACAACTTCCCACCTTTTCTGACTCACAAATCAAATAAAATTTAAAATAAGCTCTATAAAATCATAAGCTGGTTTGTCTGCTGTTATTCTGATAAACCACATGAAATTTAATTCAATTTTCTAAAATTTGTTCATTGTTGAGCGGAAATTTTGTGTTTTTCCGATCTGTGTTTTTCATTCGGTTGCATGATGACTCGTTACGGATGTATGTAGCTCATCTGGTTACTTTCCATCATCCTACCTCAAAAACCAAAAGCTTTTGAACTTTTTTTTGGGTTTGTGATTTATTTTTCGTCGGAAGAAGGTTGATGTAGGTCTTCGTTATTGCACAAGACAATACGATGATGTAATAAAGTTGAGTTATGAGTTTTAATGGTTCTGGCAGATCGTTCCTGCATGAAATATCTCCACATTAGGACGATAATCTTTTGCAATTTGAAGTCACCGTGGTTAAGATTTAAACTTTTTATTTTCCTTCATTTGCATTTCTGAATAAAAAAAAGGTTTCATTTGAAATGCTTTCAAAAAAAAAGATGAAAAAAAAGTTTCTGTAGGTGGGAGTACATTCAATTTACATTAATTTGAATCTGAAGATATTTTTCCTTCCGCCTTTTTGAGTATCATTTGACTTTTGACTCTTAAATTTATTCACTCTCTTCTTTTTTGCTTTGGTAGATTTCTTTTACTTTAATTTCTTATTCGTTATTTCCGAAATACTCAGCCAAATAAAATATTTATTAAGCTTTTTAAGTGAATATGTAAACGAATGACGCGAATGAGAAAGTTCTAAAATATCTTAAACCTTGTTTTATTTCAAGGTTTTTGGCATTTTAATCTCTTTTCAAAGTCAATGTTCTAGAAGGTTTTTCATCAATTAAATGCATTTGAATACTTACGAATATCAAGTTAGTCAAATTCGGTTATCGTTCTTCAAAATCTTTTAATCTACTTCAATGTTCTTCACCATATATTTGTAGCTTCAAGGAAAGTTTAAATTTCTACATGAAAGCTTAGCATATCCACATATGAGGTTGAAGGTTTAAGTTTCCACACTTTGATTTGCATGAATTGAAATTTCTTGTCTGTTGTGAATTGTGTAAGATAATATGCAGAAGGGAATGTTTCAAATTTGTTGGCTCTTGAGATCTGTGGTGAGAAATGACCGAGGAAAAATAAATCCTCAAGAAAGCTTTTGTTTATTTCTCTAAATTTCCTTAAATCTCAATTGTTTTCATTTCAATTCAAAGTATAGGAAAACTTAGGTGAAAATAGAACAACTTCTTAAAAAAAGTTTCTTCCCCTCAATCTGCATGATAAACAAAGTTCTCATAATCTTTTAATTGTTTCCTCGCTCTGTCTTCAAATTTCTTTCATTAAGATGCTTTGATAATAATCTCCGAAAACCTCTGAAATGTTTTCTCATGAACGCTTAAAATCCTCTTCAAAAGATTTTATCAATTTGCGTTCATTAACATTAATTAGTTCGAATGAAAATCAGATATTCCCCCCGTCTTTCTGCAAAACCCGGAAAACAACAAAGCTTAACGCTTCAAAGAAGCGACAGCAACGAAAATTCTCACTGCCATTTCACCGTTTCCCAAATAATCTTCTGTATCATGCTGACTATATTAGATTTGCATAATTTTGAATTTATTTCCCTTATTTATTAGGTGTGTGGATTTATGAAGATGAAAAGCTCTGAAAAGTTTTGCTCAGGTAAAAATTTCTCTTTAACTTTTTCACGATATTTTAATCTTCATCCCTGAGATAGGCTTTCTCTTTACATCGTTTCAATTTGAAACCAATATCATTAAATCAATAATTAATTTGTTATTTATTTAGTTATGTAGTATCTTAGGATATTTGTTTGCGATCTAAATTATGTTTTATAATTTAAATAAGTTGTTTTTGCTTTCTATCTGACAAGGGTTTTCTTTCTGTCACTTTAAACAAACCTTTTTAAAAATTATTATGGTGAGACTCTTTAGACTTCATTATTTTTTAATTACTAGCTGTAGTTACCAATAAATATCTAAAATCTTTCATAATAACTTCAAGTAAACCTTGAAAAGCTCAATCGAAGTTTACTCCATTAAGTTTAAATTGCTTTTGCAAAGAATTGATATGAACAAATACTAAAATTGGCAATAAATTACTAAACTATAAATATGAACAACATTCAGCTTTTAATTCTTGCAAATTGCTGACCATTGAGAAATAATTTTTGTCAATACTGAAAGTGTATTTGGAAGTAGAGAGAGAAGTTGCTACTCGCTTAAAATGAATCTTCTGTTCATTTCATTTCTCTGGACACTTGTTCAATTTTGTTTCCAATTGACTTTCAATTCTCAGCTTGGTGGAAAATAAAATAATCGAAATATTTTTGCTTAAAGTTGGCATATGGATGAGTTATAGGCGATAGAGTCACATGTATGAATTCAATATGAGTTTTGCATTTGAAATTCAGCATTATTTGCATATTATATGATGATATCGATTAAAACTCAAGTCTGATTCTGATTGCATTCCTCAATGTTATATCATTCCATGTTAGGATGACAATTGAGAAGAATATTTTATCAGCTGCATGCAATTTCATTCAACATTGATCACTAATGTGATTCTTTAAGTTGAACACAAATGAAAATTTTTAGTTTTTGTCATAAAACATATTCCAAGGTTCTTAAAAATAGTTGACACTTATGGTCAATTTGTCATTGCAACCATTTTTAAAGCTTTTTAAATCGTTTATGTTCAACATGATTTGCTTTCTCAACTCATTTTCCCCACCCATGCTCAGTGCTTGAATTTCTGTTGCTTTGAATAATGAAACTTTTCTTTCTAAATCAGGAAATGTTGAAACATCTGAAATGAATTTTTAACATCGATACACATATATCAAGTTTAGAGTTTAAATTCGATTTTCATTCATTTCCAATTTTCTGACTGTTCAAGTCATGTCGAATGTAACAGTTTTGGGGCTTTTGAAAATTTATTTTGCAAGTTTTTTTGTCGTGATTTTAACAATTCGAATTGCAATCATGTTCACTTTTAATAAATGTTGCTTTTATGTGCTGACGACTACTTTAAAATTAAATCGAAAGAAAATCCGATTTGGAAACTTTGCTTGAATTTCAACGATGGAAAATCTTCAATTTGCATAAATTTGTTGTTCATTTCACTTTGGTTCACTTTCTATTTCTTTACGCGAGTAAAAACAATTTTCATGTCTTCAATCTCCTTTCATGTCAAAAAGACGACGAAGAGAGAAAAAGACGAAAAAGAAAAAATATTTATTGAAACACGTAAATGTGGCTCATCATCATTAACTTCGCCTTGTTATCAAATTGTTCTTTCTTCTTGATGGCATCATCAAATGAGATGAAAATTTCGAGCTTTTCTTAAAGAGATTCTTCAAGCTTTAAAGCTCAATTCATATCAACGCAGACATCGTTTGAGAGAATTGAGATTTTATTCCGATATTCGTTTGCCTCGTGTCAATTCTCGACGGTGCTTTTTCCGCCTTCTTGCTATCTTTTCCTTTTTCCTGATAATGTTCCATTTCCGCTGCCATTCAACATTCTTTTAATGCTCAATTTATTCAGGGATTGCCGAGATATAACACAACATTGCTACGTCGTAAAATTTCATTTTTTATTTCTTCTCGCCAACTAACTGCTTTTGTATCGTAATTTAAAATCTAGCAGTTTTGATTGTTCGTGTGTGAATTGGAATTGATGATTACATAGATAAAAATGCTTACTTCGGAGTTTGCATTCGCAAGCTTAAAAGTATTCTTTGTTTTCGGAAAGTCATCAAAACAAAATGAAATGTTGTTTGGAATCTTTCTAAAAAATGTTTTATGCTTTCTGATTGATTTATGTTTTCATAGCATATCACCTGCCATATTAATGCAAGAAATCAGCGATGTTTAAAATTAAAAAAACAAAATGCCAGGTATGTGGGCAGTAACAGTAACATTCAACAATGTTTTTAAAGGAAATTGGAATGAGATGAAATAAAAAAAATCGATCTGCACGAAAATTCTGCCATTTTACCGACATATACACGGAACAATTGTGTTCGAGAATCATAAATTATTTTCTCGAAGTATTTCAGATGAATTTTTTATTTTAACAACATTTTGCCTTCCACCATTCCCACCATACGGTTTTTCGGATTTTTCCACTTTTAATTTATATTCACAGGGCTTTTTATGAGCTTCTCGGAAAGAAATTCTTGGTATTAATTTTACATTCAGCGATTCGTTTTTATATAGCCATTTGTTGCATTGAAGCGTGAAATGAATCGCTCGTTTTTTATTCCTACTTTAATGATCTCATAAAATATTCGATTGTAAATTTGCCTTTTTCTAGAGGGATAGCGATTGAAGCTTTTTTGAAATCGAATTCGATTTACATTACATTTCACATTTCTCTCCTTCTCGTTGAACTGTTGAAGTAACATTGAGTCATTTGAGATCGTTATTAAGCGATGCTCGTTAAAGGATATTTCATGAGATAAATTTGTAGGGCCCGTTCATCAATGCCATCACAACAAGATGTGCTTTGCTTCAATATTAAGGCACAATTTCATACCGAAGTATCAAAACTTTCCCAGGTGATAAAAGTTTAACTCATGAAACAACGACAAACATTGACGTCCTTTTAATTCCCTTCAATTGAAACTTTTATTCTCTCTTTAATTACTTTTTTAAATCACTGATGTTGAAAAAGAATCAATTAACTTTGAAGTCGTACAATGTGTTGTGTTTGTTTGTTGTTGTTCGTTACAAAGTTCACTAAACGAGGAATGCCTTTCTTTATTGTGAAAGTGCTTAATGAGTTGGCAACATGTGAGATTTTAATCGAAAATTTTTCATACTTAATTAAATTTCTGTATTGAGGTGTTCAATATTTGTGCAATCAACTTTTATAGAAAATCAAACATGAAAAAGCTTTGTGAAATTTCAAAATATTTAATTGAATGTTTCCAGTTCACTGTGCAATTTCATTAATAATTTCATGTCCTTTAATTCGCATAGAAATGTCGAAATGTGTGTGCTTAGTAAATACTGCTGTCCAATCTAAAGGCTAAAGCTCATAAGACTGAATAATTAAACAAACCAAATAAATGACAAATAGAATTGTGATTAGATTCAAATGCAAACGATAGATTCAATTTCAATTTTAATTTTGCCTTGGAGGTTCGCCGACATTTTAGTACATTTCATGAAATATGCTCAAACGGGATATTTTATTAATAATTTTCTATTCTAGCGGATGCTAAATCATCTGATAATCTGATTAGCTTTTC
The DNA here is from genome assembly GCA_900005825.1 of Clunio marinus. Lineage (NCBI taxonomy): Eukaryota > Metazoa > Arthropoda > Insecta > Diptera > Chironomidae > Clunio > Clunio marinus. The sequence continues at coordinate 1,073,976 of CVRI01000048.1, forward strand.
CGTCGAGAATACGCTTAAATTTATCGCCATTCAATGTTTGATTCAATGTGCAAAATAATGAAAAAGCTTCGCCGATGTGAAACAATGAAAGTCAAGATTATTTACGCATTTCATTTGAGGGCCATTTTTAGTATTTATGGCGTTTTCCACAGCTTTTCATCGTATTTATTTTTACGTTATAGAAAAAGAAGCGAGTTTCTAAGTTCCCTTCAGCAAACAGCGCTTAGGGATTTAAACTTTCAATGTTTTTATTTCACTATTTGGCAAACTTAATAAAAACTTTGAAAGCAAAACAGTAAATCAAGAGAAACTTTAATGCACTTCACCAAAGACTTTTGCTTACTCACTGAAAAACTTAAAAAGTCTTTTGAGAAAGTTTAAATGCAATCTTCCATCTTATTGAAAATGCAAACATTGTAAATAGAAAGAAGCAGGCAAGGCAGAAACTTCTTTCCAATCGTTTGCTTTTCTACGAAAACTTTAAAAAGAAGCTTTCATGATTTTTATTTATAAAGCAAAGTTTTTTTATTTGAATTCATCTGAAGGCATCTGAAGGCAGCATCTCTCATATCTCACATCAAGTTGAAAAATTCATTTCACGTTGTTTCACTCGATGAATTATGATCCCAATAAAAATTCCTTCTCTAACTTTTTTTTTATGTTATTCATGTGTATTTCCGTTGGTGGTTATAGCGCGAAAGTTTTCTTTTTTATATTTATCGTTTGCGACACAAAAAAAAACGAATTGAAAATATTATAAAATATCGTTCATGAAAAACTCTAAAAAGGAAAACTTTACGACTGTAAGTAAGAATGAAGAAAGGCTGGAAGTGAATTTATGTATGGTAACACAAATAAATATTTCACAGCTAATATATTTTGAGCGAGAATTTATGATCGGCAGTTATGTAATAATTCGATGAGGCTTGAAGGAAAATGTGCATTAAACTTTGTTTAAAATTTCTCAAAGCTTTCAAAAGATTTTTAAAAGCTTTTCGTATTTTATGTGTTTCCTCTTTTCCAAGTAGAAGTTTCAAACTAGATTTGCATGTTTAATTTGAAATTTAAAGAAATCGAGTAATGTTGTTAATGTTAATGTACATTTTGTAAACCGAATATACATTTTTAATGTAAACAGTTTGTAAATGATAATGGTTGAGAGGGAAATTATTAAGTCAACCGTTGTTGTTTTTCCATCCGCATTGAATGTAAGTAATTGAGTTGGTTAGGGTTTTGAAATCTTTTTTTTTTCGTATTCACAGTTTTAGTCGTAACTTTCTCATACCCCAATAAATTGAAGCAAACAAGGAAGATCCTTATTGCTATATGTACGAGAAAGCAAACTCATAACTCAGTAAAACTACAGAAAAAAACTTCTTTCATTTTTCTAAGATGAAAGTGTGGCGTAAAACATTTATTCAAAAGCAAACATAAGGGAGAGAGAGAAACTAAAAGGAAATATGCATAAATCTTTCATGTCTGGAAACAATTTTATGTTAAGAAGAAAAATATTTTTTAGTTGCATTAAAAAGGCTTTGAGACAGATACGGAAACTTTTGCTTTGAAATGTTAGCACATTTTTATTTGTTTCCCACCCGGAGCTTTATGACAAAGCAAGCTTAATCCGTAGATAAATTGTTGCTTAAAGCGTGAATTAGATTGAAGCCTCAAACGATGTATCTATTACAGCATCTAGATGAAGTTTATGAATGGAATTTGTTCCCATTATTATCATTTCATTCGTGACTTTATGAGATATAAAAGAAAAAAAGGAAAAGAGTTTGAATTATTGCGAAACTTTTTTCTTGTCATGGGCTCATGAAGAAAATTTCTCTACAGAAAAATTTAAAGTTTTATGATAGAAGAAGACTTTATCGCAAGTCTCTCATGTTTTAATTGCTTGAACTTACGAAATTCTTTTCTCTTCTCTCGGTTGATGTAATCAGAAAAGCAATAAATTTTATTGAACTCATTAAAGCTTTTTTCTTTTCTTTCGCTTTCCCCAAATTTTCGCTCGGTTGAACATTCTTCATGTTTACTCTCCAACGATTGCCCAACGAGAAGTTTTATTATATTTGAATAATATTATTGCGGAAGCTTAAGGAGGGGACATTTTCTACTATGGGACTAACTCCAAAGCAATAAAATTGAATGATGACTGGAACAATAAAAAATAATGTGCATAATAGCTGAAAGCATAGAATAAAAACGAAGAAGAAATGACAACAAAGCAGTTTCTCTAAATGACGAAATAGAACAAGACATGACAGTCTTTAACAGACAATAAGACTTTTATCATGAAACGAGATGCATGTCACATCAAATTACTTATTCATGTCTTGCAATGAAATGAATTTTTCTCTTGGGATGCGACAAATAGAATAAGAAAGGGAAGGAAAAAAAGAAACTTCGACACTCACTGTCTTAAGCTTTAGACGATTTTTATTTGCGTTGCTTAGATAAATATGTTAGATGTCGGGGATAAAAATCAATAGAACTTGTGTATCTGAACATCAAACAATTTGAATTGATTTAATGTCTGCCATAAAGGCAATCTGAAACGGTTTTTATTGAAATTTCACACGTGCTTTCCGACATGAAAGAATAAAGTACTCAATAAAACTCAAGCGAAATGCTCAAATATTTGATCGGCAGGTGTTATTTATCTCAATAGGGAAATTTCAATAAATATGTTAATAATACATTTACCGATTGATATTATGCCGCCCACAAAACTCCATTTGACAGTTAGGAAGAAGACCTTTCAATTTTATGGCATGGTATTTGGAGACACATTCAAAGCTTCTCATCGTTTTGATAAGCAATGCAAATTTGATTGCTTTAAAATCCAAAAAATATAAATTCGTTGAGTGATTCTTCGCAGATAAAGGATTAAATACTTCTCTTGAATCTTGTAACTGATCGTCAACAAAATTCTTGTCTTTAATTCCAAGAAACTCTCAATGGAATGTTGTGAATCTCAAGGCGACAACTTCTATTCATTTTCAAAGTTTCAGGTTGCACAATAAACTTTTTTTCTCTGATGATAATTTGATTCGAAGAAATTGAATCAAGCAAGACATTCCATAATGTCCTCGAGAGCGGTAGCATAAAAATTGAAGTAGAAATAAGCCAATTCATCAGAAAAGTTTGCAAGCGAAGCGTCTGCCAATATTTCAAAGTTTGTCTTTTGATTCAAATTTTCACTTTCGTCTTAAGCGAGAGGAAAGTTTTAATGAAACTGTCAGCATTTTGTTAAGGAAGTTCATCGTCTTATACTAAGCTTTTCTTTCTTATAATTTCTTTTTTCTATTTATAATTTACTGTGCAAGTAATCATAACTTTTGCAGCGAACAGGATTTTCTCAGATGATTAGAGGATTTTTATTAATTCGTTGAAAATAAGCTTCAGTTTACTTGCAATACATTTATTTAAAAAATATTTATAATTGCTGTAACAAAAGACCAACAAGCAGCTTTTATATAATATTAAATGCCATTTGTATTTGAATGAAAGATAGAAATGTATTAATTATACAATCAATATTTAATTAGCTTGTTGTCTTCCTTACTAATTAATAATTCTTAATTTTTATTATAATAAAAAAGAACAACAAATCCATAAAATTACTTTAAATAAATTTATTGTGAACTTTTGTCACGTTTTTCATAATATCCATTTTTTAAAAAAATTAACATTCAAACTTTCAACATAAGTGCAATAAATCCATTAAGCAGTTTTATTTGATCGTGAGCTTTTGTCATGTCCTTCATGATTTCCAATTTTTTGATATTTAATATTCACACTTTAAATTTAAGCACCGTTAAAGTGAAATAGAAGAAAGAGTTCATTAAAATACCTTAATTAAACAGTTTTTTGAAATATTATATTGAAACTTTAATTAGGTATAAACTTTTCCGTGATTTCTGATTTTTCACAAATATTTATTATCTTGTTTCTGAATATAAGCACAGTTTGAAAGTTTAAAAAATCATTTCTAGTTTTGCTTTTATCATTTGCAAGTAAAATGAAAATTATTTTCCAAAGTTTCTTCTTTCTTTTGTTCTTAGTGCTATTAGTACAAGAGGCAAATGGTGGAGGAGACGGTTAGAAAATTTTTGAATTCATTCATTCATAAAAAAATTTAAAAAGCGTAAATTGATAAGTTGATAAAAAATTAAGTTGAATTTCGTTATAAAATTTTCTTACTCCAACTTTGTAATATATAATAAAGTATTATTTATTATTTTTGAAACACCCGTCTCGTCATCAGGATGCGTTCGAGTTGTTAAACTATACGCAAAAAAAACTTGGAAGAGTTGAATGGCGGACATGCTACCAATTTAGGAAAATGTTCTGGAGAATTGGGTGATAACTATTTGTCGGCAGAAACAGTAGGGCCCTATGAGTGCACTGCATATTCGGCTAAAAATTGCGATGGTCAATCTGTTGTTATACCTAGCACTGGTGTTAATTTTGATTTCAATATACAATCAGTAAAATGTGAATGTAAATAAATCGAGAAAAGAATTTAATTTAATAAAAAGTAATGCAAAATAGCTTAAAACCTTCCGATTTATTGTGCGTTGGTTTATTCAGTAAACATCAGGCATTCTTTACACAAGTATTTCCAGTCATAGTTTCACTTCTTCTCATGATAAGAATGTAAGTCATGTCTTTTGTTTCTACATATTTATTGATTTTAATCGAATTCTCTTTGCTTTTAATAACTCATTGAATCCTAGAAAATTCTAAAGCTTAAATTATTGAATCAAGAAACATTTCCTTGTTTATATAAAATTTATTACGACTTGATAACATTTTATGTTCAGCTAAATATGTAAACTTTGAAGAGTATCAGGAAATTCAATTAATTTGAATTAGTTATCTATGCTGGTTTTTAAACATGAGTAGGTGAAAGATATTATAAGCATCACCTACAAACATCAAGACGTAATTTGCCTAATTATGATAACGTTTGGGTGTTCACTTCAAAGCAAACTTTATTGTCAATACATTCATGGAAAAAAATCTTTTGATTCTTTGTTGAATCAAACATCCAATCCATCAACGTTGCCATTACCGTCTTTTCAAGCAAAGCAATTTTCCAAATGAAATTTCTTGACTCTTTTCACAAAATGTTCTTCTTTCGTTTGAGTTTAATGCAAGCACAAAAAATGATTTCAAGGAGGGTTTTGTCGATGGAAGATGACACGAAATTCCTCCTGTCATCGTTGACATTTCCCTGCATCAGTTACCTAATGGATGATTAGTGGAACATATGAAAGGAAGGAAAAAGAAGAATAAGCGAGAAGTTAATTCAATTACAAAAAATTACCTTTTCCCTTGCTCGACTCAACTCTGCTCCATTATTATCTTCATGTTCACCATCATTTGCGACGTTATTTATATCAGCTATAAATATTCACCAACGCACGAGATGGAAATGAAACCTCGAATTTAATTTACTTTGATTAATCTCACACCCATTTCAGTGGTGGTGGTGACGATGTTTTTTCATGATGTTTCCATGTTATCACAGTTCGGAGGGGCAACCAAAAGTGTTTGTTGTTATAGAGTATGTGTCAAAGTGAAATCAATTCAGGTAGAAAATCTATCGGATCACGTCAAACATTAAAATCAAATTTCCGCATCAATCACGTGTTCTTTTTCAAACATCTCAGAATAATTCAAGATATCTAAAAGCGTTAATTGATCTTAATCTTCATTAAAATTCTAACAAATCCGCTTAGTTGATAGTTAATGATGTCTTCCAATCTTAACTAAAGATTTCTTAATCGAGAAGAGCTGGAAAACGTGTAAATGATTGGATTCCGGAAAGTTATTCAAGGTTTTTATATAAAAAAGTCCAAACTTTATTCTTACTTAAAAGTCATGAAAACTTCGTATTGCGTTCTTATCGAACTTTCCCAACAACTCATAATTGGATATTTCAAAAATGCTCGTGTTAGAATCCAATCACGTTGCGTCGTTCTGAAATAAGCTGAAGAAATGCAAATTTATGGAAATTGTTCTGCGTTTTTTAAGTCGCTCCCTCTCGTTTTCACCTTGCGATGAGAATAAAATGAACGTGACGACCATCAAGGCTAATGGATTTCGATCAAATGAAAAATTTTCGGGAAGCAACAAAGGACAGGTGCGCAGTTGAAATGGGAGAATAATCTCTTTCGATTTGATGGAGATTTCTCATACATTTGGATTCATTCACGTAAATCATAAAAAAATGTTTTACATTTTAAGCAGACAATCAAAATAAAATAATGCAACATTCCTTGGACTTACCCTCGATTCATTGATAAGAATATTTACACATTGTGTCTACAAAGTTAATTCTTATCAGGAAGAAGTTTACTCAGTCATATCAGCTGACAAGGTCATTGTTACGATTTTTTTTTGGCGCATTTAATTAAGTTAATGACATTTCATTGGCCGCATAAAATTAAGTTCATAATTCATTTAAAATTAATAAATTTCTTGTTAATTGGAGTAAACAATGATATTATGAGATGTTCACTCATTTAAATGTTGCTTCGTAATTCCAGCATCTTGAAAAGCTTTCAGAGAAGTAAGGAAGAAATTTTTCTCTCAATCTTGAATGGAATTTTATTTTAAAGCTAAAGCAGAGGTTTAACCTTGTCAGGAAAATCTCATTATTCACAATAAAACTGGTAAAATGTGATACTTTCGTAGCGAAGCGACAATAAAACGAAAATTTTCAAACTGAATCCTCTCTGAATCTTATTGCTGCCTTGGGGTTACTTTTGCTGTTACTACTGATAAAAAAAGACTCGTGTAATGTCGAAAACGAGTGAAATAAATTCAGTTCTTTTTTTTGTTATCTTTAACGCTATTATTTCAGACTTAAGAACATAAAACCGTTAATCTGACTATCTGACTTCTCCCAAACAATGGATAAGATGAAAAGAATAAAATTGGAGACTGTAACACTCTATTTGCATGAAAATACATCATTTGCAATAAAAAGCAATTTCATTTGAAAACTTTATGTAGAAGTAGAGGAAGTAATCGAGCTTCTGTCCTTCCTCTTATTGAAGGAAACTTTTCTCAACTACAGTAGAACAACGAAGGAAGTGAAAATTTCACACTCAAACCAATTTGAAAATCGTTCACTGAAAAATAATGATGAAGAATCTGCTGATAACACAACTTACCCTTACTTCTTTTACCTGAACACCTGAACCTGAATATCTTCGTTTTTACTTATACTACAATTAAATAAAAGTTTATGAATTTTCAATCAAGATTTCAGAGAAAACGAAATTTAATTATGATGTGAATATCTTCATGCTTGCATAGAGATGCAAATTCAGTTTGAGAACCGCAATGGCAAGAAAATCTTGTCGCTTGAAATTCATTTAGAAAGCAATCTAATAATAATTTCAAATGTCTTAGTTATGTTTGCAGCATCTGATGACTTTAACTGAAAGACTAAGACAAGTTTTAATTCAACTTTCTCAAACGTGTTGACTTGAATTGTAAACTGAATTTCATATAACATCAATATTATCCCCAAGCTTGCATTAATAGCAAAAAAAAGTTTTAAAATATCAAAAAACTTTTGGTAATAACATTAAAAGTTAACTTTTCAATTTGCTTGCTCCTTAATATTTTATTAATGCATAATTAAGTTTTTTCTTTATAGAAAATTCAACTTTTATGGGAGAAAATCTTCTCCATTTACTTGTCACGCCAAGTTAAAAGTTAATTGAGAAAGTTTGTCAAAGAAGTTGATTTTGTGTTCCTGATACCTTGTGTAGCTTGGCCACCTCAAACTTTTTGCATATTTATAAGCGTTAAAGTTTGTTAAGGAACAATTTTTGAATAAAAAATGCATTCGACGGTGTCAATGTAAACCTGGCTATAAAATTTTAAATATTTAAATGTTTTGAAAAAGTTAATTAAATTAGTTTATCCTGTAAATAAATTCTCAGCATTTTTCAGTTAAAAATATTTTAGGAAATGTTCAACATTCACAACAATAACAGAAATAATTATGGTGACACACGTCACATCGTCCATAACAGCAAAAACATAAATATTTATGAAATTTTCAAGTCATCATCTCAAAGCAAATTGAAAACTTGATGAAATTATTAATATTGGGAAAGTTAATCTCGTCAAATGTTGAAATTTATTATTTTTAATTACATACCACGAACATTAATTATAAATTCAATTTTAAATCAAATCAATCAACTAGAAGGTTATAATTTAATTATACCAAACTAGGTAAGTGCACTCAATGCATAACATTTGGTTTTTCAATTTCACTACTCTTGCAGCTTCAGACTCAACTTAATTTTATTTTAATAATTAAATTATGTAGCTTCGGCAAATAATTGATGGCGACAAAGTTTAATTACAATTTGAAATTTAATTAGAAAGAAGAAAAAAGTAATCAAAATATTTGTAGTAACGCTCGATTCGAGGTTTCCACATTGAGGACAAGCGACTTTAGGTAATCTAGAAAATATTCTCATCAAAATCTTGTAACCTTACAAGATATCTCCCGACACAAATATTTTTCTGCATAATTTAGCCAACTGTAAAGTAGCATTGTCGTACATGAAATTCTCTTATTTCACCAAATGTTTTTGTCATTTTTCAACCCCCACGTATTCACCAAAATGATGAGACAATTACGATAAGCTGAGACATTTGGATAATAAGTAACAACAGATCCATGACGAACTCAACCCATAATTAATGTAACTGTAAAAAATTGTGTTTTTATCAGCACCTGTGACACTTCACGACATCGAAGACATTTTATGGAGACGAGATGGTACAAGCTGTGCTGCGATAAGAAAACATTTTACCATGGCATGGTTGAAAGACGATTTTCTTTTTCTTTGTCTGCGTAGCTGACATTAAAACTAATTTTACAGAAAAACTTTTTCTCCTATCTTTGTCTTCGGGATCGCTGAAAGTGCAGGGATAAATGAAAAACTTTTCTCCTTCCCGACACATGTTGAACAAGCATCTTAATTTAATTAAAATTATGTCTTCGATCATTACAAGTATCATGCTCTGAGCAGATTAATGCTCAGCTTTGCCAGATACACAAAAAAACTTCATCTTTCAACTCGAGATAAATATTAAAATATTTTTATATAATCAACGTCTGTCTTCGTAAGTGCTTTGCGCAAAATAAATGAAAAACTTTTTTCAATTAACTTTCTCTATCTTATCTGTTATTAAATATTTACAATGCATGATTATAATTCTTTCTCTTTTAATCTTTTTAAAACGAGAACATAAATCTTAAGTAAGTAAGACCTAATTTACTACCTATTTAGATGACTTAATAAGCTTCTGGTATTCAACTTCATTGAAAAACGCTAACCTTTCTTGATAAAGACAACAAAACACTTTTCAAGCTTCATAAGTTCAAAACAAAAATCTCTATTCACCTCATCCGAATGAAGGCGCAAGCACAATACTTCATTTCCTCAATTTAACATTCTCGAAAAAAAAAATCTCATGTTGAACCTTCATCGCTCGTATTCGACGCACAAAGCGAGACAAATACGTGCTTTAAATATTCCCAACCTTCAAAAAAGGCTCTTCCATCTTCCATTCTTGTGTTCTATTATGGCCTTACATCATCGTAACTGAACAGAAGAAGAAGAAAAGGTGAAGAGCAAGGTAAGCGGGAAAGCAAACGAAAATTATAATTGTGGCATTCGAGTCGAGTGAATTAATGTTAATGAAACAAAGGTAGTGAAGAAAAGGGGAAATTGCTCTCTTCGCACTTTTTCTGCCTGTGTGCTTTGAAATGAAAGGGAATCAGGTACAAAGCTTAATAATTCATGATGTAAAAGTTTTTCTTTTGAATTAAAAACTTCACTGCTGCGTGTTTATTTTAATTATGACACGTACCGCAAAAGCATGAACTCATACATGTGCGGTTAAGTGTATTTATGTTGATGAATTTCTGTAAGTATCTGCTGTTTGCTGTATGAATGATGAATACAAACAGTTCATTTCAAAGATATCTGCTTTAAGTTCTGTTTTAACAGAATTAATTTCATGTTTTTCTTTCTATCTTTTTTTATTTAGTAAATAAAAGAAATTTTCTTCTCCATCAATTAATTATATTTAAGGGAAGAATGCTTGCATTTTTCATATCGTTGAATTATGTACGTGATGATATGGCAAATAAATCTTACTCAAAGGAAAACGGCTTTTAGGTCCCGTTCTGTCCATATATTTTGTATTTATATATAAAATATGAGTAAGCTTCTTTTGTTTTAGCAAGTACATTATATTTATGTACCCAAAACAACACTCTGACGTCATTTCATTTAGAAAAACCTTTCAGGAAATTTATTTATTCAACAACATCAACAACAACAGTATCCGCTCCTCAAATTTTCATGTAAATTAAATTTCCTTTCTGTTATCATTTTCAATTTTTAATCTCCTTTTATGATGAAGTTCTTGAAAGAATGAGATTGAACATGATTTTTTATGATACTCAGATTTTGTTGAAATGTAAAAATGTTTATCCTATTCAAATAATGTTGGAAGGTGAGCTTTTATACCCGTTTTTGTAGAACTCAAACGGATTTGAATATGGGAAGCAATAAATAATTTAATGATTTAGGATGAAAAAAGCTCAATTGCTGGTAAGTAAAAGCTACATTCACTTGGAACTTTACTGAAAGTCTCAACTTCATTATTTATGTTGGTTTTTAAAAGTGAAACCTTTTCCGTTGAGTTAAGTGATTTCATTTTATTCTTTTTTAAATCAGAAAACGATTTGAAAGCCTTCGAGACACCTACACGTCCAGTAAAGTGAATGTTTTATAAAACACCAAATGTGTAGGCTTTGAATTTGACGCCACATGACATGAAATTTCATTACACCTTTTATTTGTCTGAAAAATTAAATTGAAGCCTTCAAGGCGTACAAAAAGCCAATAAGAAGTATCGAGAAGAAATGAAATGTAAACAATGTTTATGTTAAACAAATATAACATTACTTTTATTATTATTTTTTGAAAATTAATGATTCAGTCTTTCAATATGTACAATTATAGAAATTAATTTAAATCAATATTCATGCTGTGCTGCTGTTGTCGTGCATCTCCTCACCACGCTTTATCTCAATTGATGTTGTGCTTTACGAGAAGCGAATCATTTCAGGTAGATTTCCATGATTTTTCATATTTCTTATTCTTCTTCTTGTCTGCTTTTCAAGCGATCAACAGCAGCCATACAGACGCGTTCGTTTCGGAATTTGAAGCATCTCTGATTCATTTATCAATGTTGGGTGGTTGGAGGAAGAGTAAAAGAGAATAGATAGGAACAAGGAGGGATGAGAGGGACGAATCATAAAATATTTACAATAATTTTTCTTCTATATCAAAAAAAGAACGAAAGAAATTCATATTTTGTTTGTTAGGATGAAAATTTTTGTTGAATCTGTCCCATTGGCCTGGCGGATGCGTAAGTTGGGGGAAGTTGCAAATCAAAGAGAAAAATGTAAAGAAGAAAAAGAAAGATAAAATGGAATAAATGAATAAGTTATTTATATTTCAAGATATTAGAATTCTTTAGATAATACTTACAACAACTCGATTGATTGCTTTTTATTTTGTTGATCTTTCGTCGCCAATGAAGTTTTCTTTTTCACCAAAAAATATTTTCTGTAGAATTTTCTTCGAGATTTTCTCGCCGTCGTTTTTCATATTTTATTTTTAAAATTCTTAATATCTAAGGAAATGAAAATTTTTATCCTGATCGACTACGTGTTGATTCTCATTTCTTTTTAATTAGACTAAATGAAAAAAGTTTTTTTTTCTTATGTTTTTTAATGATGAAAGATGAAGGACGATGTTTCTGTTTTGTGGTTTTATGTTGGCGATGTTGTCATTTTCTCTTTCTTTGTTAAACTCTATAATGGAATCCCTTTTTTTGTCTTACTAATTAGCACTAAATTTATATAGGACAATCTTGCGCTAGTGCTCGCAACTCTTCACCTACGGTGCTTGGATAAATTATCGGCGAAAGCGTCTTCTTTAAACGTACTTGATCCTCGGTCGTTTTACGATACACGGGATTATCGAAATTTATGGACGTGAGATTTTTGTGAACGTAATGTCGGTAGACGAAGACAGCAAGCTGGGAAATGAAAGAAAATTATGAGAAATTATAATGAAAATTAATGTGAAAAAATGTTTTGATTCCAAGCAATATTTTTTGTTTTTGTTTGCACGCTGTTTAAGAAAATTTTCGTGAGGAAACATTTTTGTTCAACAGGAAAACGGCAGAAACGGATTTAAAGTGTTTTGATCTCGACGAAAATCTCTCAAGCGTGCTTTTGAAAACAAAATTAAAACTTTCTAGACGAAACCAAATGACTTACAACTGTTAGCACGAGAACCAATAAAGTTGCTACGAGAATAGTCACAATGGCTATATAGCCTGAGTCTGGTGCATCGTCTGGGGGTTTCTCGACATCGCCAGGGGGTGCAGGATATAATTTAGCTGTTGATAAAAAGCAATATTAAACATTCTCACTTAATTTCATAATCACTGTTGCCAGTAATTTGCGGTTAGTTAATTTTATAGGATGCGAAAATTTTAATATTTATTTCCAATAAAAATTTTCTGATAACTACTCGTTTTTATGTGTGTGTGTTAGTGGTTTTTAATTAGCCTAATGAGTGGTTAATGATATAATTTATGAAAGAATTCAAATTAAAAAATTGGATAAGCTAAGAAACATAAAATTAATCAACTAATTTTAACTATCTATGTTAAATCCCAACAAATAAATTTATCTGAACGTGAATTTCGTTGGTCTCAATTTAAAGCATCGATGTTGATTCATTTTATGGTCATCCAATGGTTCTTTAATCATTCTCCACCGAAATTAATCAAACTGGAAAATGCTCTGCAGGGTTGGCTCAGAGAAGAAAAATGAAAATTAATGTTTATTTTTCCGCCTCCATTAGACTGGGTTAATATGAAGCGTTGTAACGATTTGTGAGCGATGTTTCTGTTTTTTCAATGTTAGTACGATGTTGCTTTGGTTTGCCTTCGCTTCTACGCTTCACTTCCGTTTCCTTTTCTCGAACATTTCTACGATGTCATGTTTGTATCAGCGGAAATTTGATGCTGTTCTCGATGACTTAGAAGTGATACTTCAATTATTGTTTTTTTTCTTCCTCTTTTCGCCAAAAGAAATCTTTTTGATTTATGTGAACGTCAAAAGATCAAAACATAATTGAAACGAAAAATTATAATTTGATTTAAATTGATCGATTTGATTTTTGTTATATTTGAAGAATTGCGGAAGGGAAATTTTCTTATTAAAAAGATTTGCCATCAGAAGCAGATGAATTAATTATTGACATTGTAATCAATCAGCTTTTTATGGAGATTAATTAAACAAAGGCCAAACCAACATTGTTTGAATTCACATTAATTAGAAGTTATTAATTGCTAACATCTTGAAATGACAAAAGAATTATTAATTGTAAATAAAGTAACTTTAAACTTTTTCTTTAATATTCATCGAAAAGTTTTTCAAACACTCGAAAAGGCGCACAAAAAAAGGGGAGCAGCGAAAAAAATATAGAAATAATTTTCAATTTCTATTTGCGCCTTCATTTTCATGATTCGATGAGCTTTTGTCGTTAATTTAAGAGTCACAACATTTTCCTTGTTTTTCCGCCATGAAAATGAAAGTCTTTCGTTCTTTTCGCGATACGCATTGATGAGACACGGCGTGGGGAAGATAATTCCATCGTTAACTTTGAATTACTTTCGTGCTGGTTAAATTGAACGTGAAATAAAGACGGAAGATTGAGAGGAAGATGTTATTGCTTAACATAGTCAGAAGCAGGTGATTTTGGAATTTAATTTATCAGGTTTCCAAGCGTGGGTTGGTTCGTTGGCTGTTGTTAAGATAAGCTAGAACCTTAGAATCTTTCCATCATTTTATCTTTACTTTGCCGCAAGTTCTACATTTACGTTGATGGGAATCCATTAGTCTTGATGGTCGTCACGTTTTCTCCAGAAGGCGATGGAAAGAAAATGAAGAGATTAGAAAACACGTCCATCAATTTCCATAAATTTGTATTGATTAACTGTGAGTCCTTGAGATTACTTCACTTCAACATAACATTTCAAAGTACTTTTCTCAAACTTTTCTTTTCCATAATTATTCCTTTCTTCAACTCAATACAAGTTTTCAATCAATAAATGACTTGATAACAGTTTCAAGCTTTTTCTACAAACTTGGATAAATAAATATTAACTTTTTACTTCTCAATCACGCAAGCAATTTTCTCGCCCATTCCTTTTCGAACCTTTCATCATCACAATTCACAACAGAAATCAACAGGTGATTGATGTTAGTAAAAGGAAAATTGAATTTTCCCGAAAATTTTCTTTCTATACGAAATTTGAAAAAATGAAAAAGGTTTAGTAAGCAATTTCTTAGATAAGACGACCACTTAGTTCTTAATAAATCAAAACGTCTTGTAAAAAGGTTGAAGTTCATCACCTTTTGGTTTTCTTTTTCCTTCTTTTTTATGTTACAACATTTATGAACATGTTTATGCGTTTGTTGTCCTCAAAGAGTTTAAAGTTAATGTTAGTAAAATAAACAGAATTATTGCCCAATCAAAAGCTTCATTTTTATTACGATACAACATTTAAAGCCTCAAAGGCTGAGATCGTTTAATCTCTACTTCCGTTATTGCTCAATCCGAACGGGGTTTTATGGAGCTTTTTGTTGTCATTTATTGTTTTCCCACAACGATTACAAAGAGCTTGTTGTCAAATCTACTGAATTTCCCTCTCGTCTTATCGACGTCACACATAACTCAATTTTTCTTTTCCTTTTACCTTTGATGCACAAAGCTTTCATGACTTTGATATTTGAATGAACTTTACGATTTGCAAGAGCTTCTCGTTTTGTTGTGTTTACATTTCTTTCGTGTTGTAAAAATTGTTCTTTGTGTGTAAAAGCAACTAGCTCTGCAATTGTCTTCGCACGATCCCAGTATGAAAGATTTGATGAAATTATTGGAGATGATGACAATGATGATGATGATGATGATGATGAGAAGGTAACCGACGGTGTGATTGTCTCTTCATCCCTTTCAAGATTCTCACAAATTTCCTCTTCAATCAAATATTCCCGAAATGCTACTTCATCCATTGCTTCAAATGTGCCATCAAGAACTGTGATAATATGGAAATATCGTGAAAAACATCACCACTGAGATGGGTGTGAGATTAATCAAAGTAAATTAAATTCGAGGTTTCATTTCCATCTCGTGCGTTGGTGAATATTTATAGCTGATATAAATAACGTCGCAAATGATGGTGAACATGAAGATAATAATGGAGCAGAGTTGAGTCGAGCAAGGGAAAAGGTAATTTTTTGTAATTGAATTAACTTCTCGCTTATTCTTCTTTTTCCTTCCTTTCATATGTTCCACTAATCATCCATTAGGTAACTGATGCAGGGAAATGTCAACGATGACAGGAGGAATTTCGTGTCATCTTCCATCGACAAAACCCTTCTTGAAATCATATTTTGTGCTTGCATTAAACTCAAACGAAAGAAGAAGATTTTGTGAAAAGAGTCAAGAAATTTCATTTGAAAAATTGCTTTGCTTGAAAAGACGGTAATGACAACGTTGATGGATTGGATGTTTGATTCAACAAAGAATGTTTTTGTTGTGTGTCAATGAAAATGAAATTTGTTTGAAATTAGTCGATAATTTAATTAAATTTCACCTCCACCTTTAAAAATTAAACCTGAAACTTGTTTGCGATTAAATTGGTGCAAAAGTAGGACAAGGAGGAATTCAAATCAAGAACTTTCATGCATTGTTAAGCTCAGCATATTACTTGTAAGATATCTTGGTATGAAAATGAATTGCACAAAGGATTGTGAAATTTGAGAATCCATTTGTAAAATGAAAGAAATTTCCAATCGAAATCTTTTCACTTTGCGAATTTATTCATCTCATCTCACAATCGTCTACGTGCATTTGTGCATTCTAAAAGCTTTTACTCACAGGAAGTTTTAACTATATCTTTATCACTATCATAAATATTAGCTGATGCATGTGTGATTGATTTCATACTTGGAGTTGTGCTGCTTTGTTTACGTGTTGTCCTTGTCGTTGACGTTACAATTGTCTCTGTCGATTTTAATGTTTCAATTATCCCAATTCCCGTTGCCAAAAATAAGTTCGATAATGAAAAATCATAACAATTAAAGTTGAACAGTTTGCCAAGCGAGCGACGTAAAAAAATGAAAAGACAAAAAAAAGGAAGAAAATAAAATGAAATTAGATTAATTCTCGTTTTTTTTAATTTAAAATCGATTGAACGATGAAAAAGAATGCGAGCGATGGAAAGGATTTCGGATTTCTGACCATCCCGAAAACTCTTCGCATTCTATTTCGACTCAACATTGCTTCAACATAAAAAAGCAAAAAAAATGAAATAAAATTAATTGAAAAAGTTTTGTGGCCATGTGAGTGAATTTATGTGTGTGTGTATGTGTATGGGGCAATAAAAGAACTTTAACGTGAATCTGATAAAATTGGATCAATAAACGATTTTCGCTTTTACCCATCATTCGATTTAGCCAATTTTTGCTTCAACATGAGAAAGGCAATAAAAGATTCGAATTACTCACCATCCTCAACACACATCAGCCCATCATCCATAAGTTTCAATCCTGTCGGACAAGCACACGATATTCGTGGACTTCTATCGGTTATCTTTGGTGCGGGTAAACAGAGATGAGAACAATGTCCATTCACAGCTTGGCAAAAGTTTTCGCCATCAGGCTGTCGATATGGATGATACACGTGAATGGTCATTGGATGTTGAAGCTGGCAAAAAGGAAGAGTGAAAGTGAGAGAATTACAATCAATTAACTTTCATCATTAAACTTTAACTTTTTGTTACCATGTGAAGAGCAGTGACGGGTTCAATGTCTGCTCCATTAAATTTATTGGCACGGAAAACTGCTTCCTTGTCCCAGTCGGTCCAATAAACCCAATCTTCAAATGTTGTTATCGAGAACGGATGTCGAAGGGTGTCGGTGGAATGAAGTACAACATTTCGTCCCGAACCATCGTAATTACATGATGAAATCACATTTAATTTGGCATCGACCTAAAGAGAACATAAAAAATGTTGAACAAAGAAGGAAAAGTTTTCAATTTTTGACTTTATTTACCCAGTAGACGCGTTTACGAACAAGATCGAGTGTCAGTCCATTAGGCCATTTAACGTCGTAACTGACGATTGTCTCTCGATGTGTGCCATCCATTCCTGCACGTTCAATTCTCGGACTTGAGCCCCAATCTGTCCAATACATCCAACCATCAAGTGGATCCAATGCAATCGCCCGAGGAATCTCCAAATCGTCTTTGATCAAAACTTTTCCCATATTTCCGTCAAAGTTCATAATTTCAATGGTGTAGCGACGTGTATCGGTGAAATAAATGTGATTATAAATCCAATCAACTGCTAAACCATCGGATGTTACTGTTTTGTCTTGTAACACTACAATCTGTTCAGTTCCCTCATCAATTGGCGCTCTGAATTGTTGCAAGAAAATAATTGAAATTGTATGTTGTAGACAAGTAAATAATTAAATATTGTTGCCTCTCTCCATTCAACTTACTTATAAATTCTCTGTTCGGTTACATCACTCCAGAAAATCATTCCAGTTCGAAAGACGTAATCGAGTGCGGTTGCTGATTTTGTGTCGTTAACAATTGACGTCATTTCACGATGATCGAGAGAAATTTTTCTGATGTCATGACGACGTGCAAATAATAACGATGCATGACCTTCCATGGCTTTACATTTTGTATGATCTCTGGGATCTCTCAAGTAACCTTTCTTACATTCACACTGTTTACAATCAAAAAAGATTCATTAGTTCAAGAAAACTACTTAGTTAAAACTAATTTCTATTAAAATTCTACCTTAAACGAGCCACGTTCATTTGTGCAAAGTTGTGAACATGAACCAGGAATTTCGCATTCATTTATGTCTTCACAAGTTTTGTTGTCTATGAGTTTATAACCAGAACGACATTCACAATAAAATCCAGCTTGGGTATCGACACACAATTGTGAACATCCACCATTGTTCACTTGACATTCATCACGTCCACATTTACCGACAGGTTCATCTTCAGAATCAGGACAATCTTGTTTCTTATCACAAACCTTTGAAAGTGGAATGCACATTCCACCCCCACAATCAAACTCTGTTTTCCGGTCGCATGTTCGCTTCGGTGCAGCTGTGAAATTTATCGATAAATTATAAATTCATAGATGAAAGTATAAAAAATGCTTACGGCAATTTAATTCATCACTTCCATCACGACATTCACTTTTTCCCGAACAAACGAAATGTCCAGCAATGCAAGATTTATCAGCACATTGGAATTGATCTGCACGACATGTTATATTTTGACAATTTGGCATCATTTCATCATCACCACCGGGACAATCTTGTTCGCCATCACAAATCCAACTACGATGAATGCATGTGATTCCATCCTTACAAAGATATTCCGCTTGAACGCATGACATTGGCTTCTTACGTTCGGTGTCATCTATTTTTGTACAATTCTAGAATGGAATTATTAGAGCATGAAAAGAAAATCTTCCGAAAGTTTGATGTTTTCAACAGAGAGAAGTGAAGTGAAGTGAAGTGAGTGAAAAACAAGTTGAAAGCTCTTCCCAGCTTTTTGTTTTCTGGTTTCTTGCTTCTGGCAGTTTTAATCCACTTTGAAATTAATAATTTATTATTACTTATTTAAGGTAGCAAACACGCCCCCGGACGATGAATGATAATTGAATTTCGGGTGCTTTTGGATATGAAAACTTTTCATGTTTTCATTCTTTTCATTAAACATTAAAATTCTCAAATCATGATTTCGGATTCTTTTTCTGTCTTGCTCAAAGCACATTTTGCCATCAGCATTTTCAAATTGAACGACCATCCGACCGTATGTTTCATGTATCTAAACTTTCCGATCTCTGATGGGAAAATGGAAAACAATAAAAGCAAATTTTCCGAAATCTTTTGTTTAAAAGGACAAAAAGAAAATGCATGAAGTTGATAAGAAGAAACAAAAGACATGATTTATGTTATTGTGATAAGAATAACTGAAGTTGGGACTGAAATTGGATACTGTAAGGAATATTCAACTCTGCTGTGTTTACTGAATAAACAAACGCAGATTATTCAGCTAAGAAGTATCATCTAAATATATTTTCAATAATACATAAACTTACTCGTTCATCTGACCCATCAGGGCAATCCAATTCTCCGTCACAACGCCATTTTGCTGTCACACAATACTTCTCTGAACATTGAAATTGTTTGATTGGATCACATTTTGTTGGTGTACATTTAGCCTCGTCAGAACCATCACCACAATCATCATCTCGATCACACACCCACCGACTTTGAATGCATCTTCCATTGCTACAGGTGAATTCGTCTGATCGACAAGTATCGTCTGTTTGGTAGAAATTGAAATTGAAATTGAATAAAATAAAATCAATATGTGTCACTTATAAAAATTCAATTTAATTTCTGTCTTGAAATCGGTTCTTGTCATGTCTGTTTAGTTTAGTTCTTTAACGTTGTGTCAGTGTCAGACAAGTTGAAATTATTTACTCAAACTGTTCGTTGTTGTTATTATTTTTGCTCTTTTTTGATCAATCAATTTCATTGTTGGTGTCATTATTGATTGAATGAGAAAACATTAAATTATACAAACATAAAAAAGCTCTCTTCAACAACGAGCTTTTCTGCTTTTTTCTTTCTTCCGTTTTTTGTTGCTACCGCCGATTGATTGCAAAGCA
The DNA here is from genome assembly GCA_900005825.1 of Clunio marinus. Taxonomy (NCBI): domain Eukaryota; kingdom Metazoa; phylum Arthropoda; class Insecta; order Diptera; family Chironomidae; genus Clunio; species Clunio marinus. The sequence continues at coordinate 1,093,901 of CVRI01000048.1, forward strand.
AAAATAGCAACAAAGTTTTATCATAATTTGCATAATTTCCGAATAAATTTACATCTAAAACAGCATTATGAGGGCTTTAGGGCACGATTTCTAATCAATGTTATAATATTCGTGTTTCGTTAACGATTCATTTGCTTCAAGAAGCATGTTCTTGATTAGTACTTTAGAATTATATCCGAATCACGTTCGTGCTTTATTTTTGAATTAAGGATAATAATTCACTGAACAAATCCTGACAATGTCCGCTTTAACGACTTCCCCAATGCATATCTTATGAGATGAAATTGATTTTCCATTTAATGTTGAAGACATTGTCATTATCTTTCAAGTTATATCCTAAGGTTGCTTCTTCCCTCAGCTGAGACGATTTAGATAAGAAGAAAACTGAATAGATTTACTTTAAGTCATAGATAAAGTTTAACTTATATTGCTTGCAATTCATTCAAACTTTATTATTCTCAATTGTTTCAGCCTCATCATCCAAAGCTACGAATAAGAAGAGAAAAATCGTAAAATTGTTAAACGTCTTCGTTTTGTCTTACAAAACTTTTTCTTTTGCCTTCTTTCTGCCATAAAAATTCAAGAAAAGTGAGTTGAGAATGGAAATAAATAAGAAAAGTTCAATAAGATTACAGAACATGCAGTTACAATAGAAAATTTATACTTATGGGAGCTTCTCGAAAGCTTCATTTTACTACGAATATGTATACGTATGTAGGTATCAAGGGAAAATGAGCTGGAAGGTGAAAAAGGGAAAGAAAACTTTACTTCATCTTAGCCATCTTAATACGAAACTGATTCAAAACGTTGAGAAAGTTTAGCTTCTCATTCTCTTACAACCTGCTTTGTCGTTGTCGCTTTACTTGCTTTAGAAAATTCAATAAAATTTTATCGTCAAAAATTTTCCTTTCCATGCATGAACTGCGATGTAAAATCTTTATCTTAGCATTTAATTTTGGGGTAGATTCGTAAATTCAGTAGATTCAAATGATTATCATTCCCTTGAAGATTGTGAAGTTCAGGAAATGACATCATTTTAAGATGAAATTCCGTCATTTTGATATGACGTAATCAGCGATTAATACCCTGAAGCTTCCTGGATGAAAGTCTCACTTCTATCATGTTATGAATGTCTTCATTGCTGTTCAACATAATGCTAAATACGAAGCACAAAGGAAGGATATGTAAGCGGCTTAAAATTGCTTCAGCATTGCCACAATGGAGCAGGATATTACCAAGGAGGAAAAACGTAAAAAAGAAGGAAAGAGTAAGAATAAACATGTCGCGCTACTTCATCACAAATAATTTCTGAGGTTGAAAGCACACAAATAGAGCTCTACGCTCGAATAAAAGCGTCTTGAAATGAGAGAACGTCTATAAGATGAGAAAACAGTGTTAAAGTTGCCTGCCCTTAAGGAATTCATAATAAACTTGAAACGTGATTCTCTAGTGTTCATTTCCACCGCTTTTCTCTTCCATCATTTTCCTTGTTCTTTTGTTTCTAGCAGAGGAGACATACTTACATATACAAAAAAGCAGAAAAAAGTGAAAAAGAAACGACAAAAGTACTTTTTTCTTTATAAAGTCTCATTACAATTAGAGACGCCTTATGAAAGGGCATGATGAAAGATGAAGGAAAAGCATTTTCTTTTTCCTTTCTCCACTTGCCTCGTGTTGGCCTTTTTCCTTTTAATTTTTTATGCCTCGAATTGAAAAGAACAAACGCGAAAGAAAAACGAAAATATTTAAGAAGATTACAAAATAAAATCCGATGCTTCATTAAAATTTACATTAAGCACATACACGACGACAACATTGGCAACTGAAACATAAAAAGGTTTCGTTGAAAATTAATTAATTTTTTTTCTCTAAACGTTTTCTTTCTTTAGGAAGAGAAGAAAAGCTTTCCGCTATTTATTACCATCACGTCACTCGATTAAGTCTTATGGGGTTACGACTAAAGACGGAACAGTGTGGAAAGAAAAAAATGAAATGAAAATAAAACGCTTTCTCTTTCCATTACAAATGAGCTTATAATTTGTTATGTGATATTAGATGTAATGAAAATGGAAAAGTGAAAAATCGTTTAGGATCACAGGATGGAATTCGTCTTTTACCAAAAAATATTTTAAGTGAAAACATTGAAGTCGACGCTTGCTGTGTATAAAACGAATACACATTGAGCGTGTGAGTAGTAAAAAGAATGTTTTGTTGCCATTTCAACTTTTTTTTCGTCTCTCAACTGTCAGACATTTTTTCTTTCGGAAGAAATGTCATCAAATTTAGCATTTTATGGAGATTAATGGTGAATCATTGCAGAACTGCTTTCGTTATTACTTACTTGCTGTGCTTACCCACAACGTTGAAATTGAATTAAATGAGACGGCATTTCAGTAACATTACGAAGATATTTTATTTTTTTTCCTTGTTTCTTGTTTCTATTTCCCCGCAAATATCAAGATTGTTTGCGTGGAAGCTTTAAAACAAAACAAAAGTTGCAATGAGAAACGAGAAAAGTTTGGAAAGAAACAAATGAATTCAACAATGAACAACGAGCTCTTAAGAAGAAAAAATAAAGAAATATAAAATATTTCAAACTAAATACAGAAAAAGAAGCTTTTCAGATGAAAGAAAGTTTACTCAAAGCTTCCCATTTGTCTGTTTGCTTACCGAGGAGTGGAAACAAAAAAAAGAAGTAAGAAAGAAAGATAACTTTTCATTATGCTGGATGCTTTTAAAAAATATCCAAATCTGAACGCAAATATTGTTTGATGCCATCATCAAAATAAATAAAAGTGAAAGAGGAAAGAAAACTTTTGTTTTCTTCTGCCTATGCAAAAATGTTTCTAACGAAACAAGAAAGAAAGTGAGAGGGGAGAGGAGGGAAACAAGAAAGAAACGAGTTTTTTCATCCATTTAAAGTTTCCATGGATTTAATTAAAACTTAATGGGTAAGGGACGGAAGAAAAGTAGATCTTTCCGGTTGTTTTATGTTTGCTTTTATGTTTATGTCAGCTCGTTTTCTGACCGAAAATTCTGGTCTGCCTTCTGTTTTGAAAATTTAAGTGTTTTAGTTGTTCCTTAATGCGTATAGGTGGACGAAATGGGAAAAGGTTACCAGCAAATTAAGTCGCTGAAGTTACTAAACACCCATTGCGAGCTTCACTTACATATATTACTCTTGTTAATGATTAAACAAATATTAAATTGTGACTTAAATTGTTCATAAACCTTCATGAACAACAAATGAATGCCTTAAAAACCCTTTTTTTATTGAGATAATTCTTGTTCTGGTTCACTAAATAACATTCAATAACATGTGCTTTTGGGTTACATGAAGTTGTTTTTCTTTCTCTCAAATAATCCCCAATCATGAATTACTGCGCGCCATTTCTAAAAAGGGTTAACAGACCAAATGTGTTTGTTTTTGTTTTCAATTTTGTTTTAGTTTTCTTTAAATAATTCAACAAGAGAAATTTCTTTATTTCTTTGTACTTGAATTTCTCTCTAAAGTGAATTGAATTACATGCATTCAAGTCCCATTTGTCATATAAAAGTTCACATTACATAAAGCTATTCAAGATAACTTACTGCATGAAGCTTCATCTGATCCATCGGTACAATCCTTGTTGCCATCACACATCCATGCTAATGGAATGCATTCACCATTGTTACTCCGACATGTGAAATCTTCCGACGAGCAGATTTTCGTCTCTAGATATTTGAATGAAAATGAAAGAAAAAATGTTTTTTTATGTTAAAAGTTGTTAGTCGATTTATGAAATTTCTCTTTGCGTTATTTCGTCTCCATGCATTAAAATTTCCAGAGCATAAATTACTCCTAAAACTAGTATTTTTATTTTCAATGAAATGAATAACGAATGATATGACAATGAGATGAAAATAAAATAAAATTTATTAAAAATGAACAAATGAAAACTGCGAAAATCTAAAAAATGAATTATTATTTCAAAATGTTAAAATACATATTTTCCTCAAAAATGTAATATCACAAGCAAATAAATAAATAAATAAACATTGCACATGAAAAGCTGTTGAATAAATATTTGTTGTCGCTTGTCGTTGTCACAATGAACCGGAGAAAAAAAAGTTCATGTGCATAAATCGAGAAGCAGAACAATTTATAACAAGGATTTTAATGTGCGACTAACAATTGCGATGAAAATTTATTTTCAAACATATTTCATCATCCATTACTGAAAATGCGAGTTGCGATGTTCAAAAAGAGAAAGGAGAAAAGGAAGCCAGCAGTTGTGTTGAATCTAAAGCCATTAAGTTGAATTTAAATATTTTCCGCAACGATAAAAGTAAAGTTACTGATATAGTCGACATGAATAAGTATTTAAGTATTTATATTTATATATACAGCGTCACAGGAACAAAGTTTGCATTGCATAATTTTTAATTACCCCTTTATTATCTAGTAGAGAATTTATGTATGGAGTACGGTTAATTATCATATAAATTGGAACTCGCGACAGCTATAAGCATGTCTCGCTTTTATAATTTGCACGAGTGCTATAATTTGAATAAATTTGATGTTTATGGACAAATTCAGAGTGAAATAATAATAATATTATGAAGTGATTAAATTCGAAACTGTGTTAAAACATTTTCAACGAAATGTATTTAAATTAGTACTGAATTGAATTCTTATCTACTTGAGATCTAAAGCTTTTATTTATAAAAGCTCAAGAGAGCTTCAAAAGCTTTCATATCTTTTAACTTGTCTCTTGGTAATTATTTCTTACAGCAACAGCAGCGAATGTAAATGTAACAAAGTAACGTTACCCTAACGATAAGCTTTCGAGACTCCGCAACCAAAGGTGATAAATTATGTTGAGTAAATGCAGTAAGCTGTGTCGAAACCTTTTCTTTCTTTTGTTATACAAAATGAAAATGAAGAAAATGAAAATTTTCATGAAATCAATGAATTTAAATTTGAAAACAGAAGCTCGAAAAATTCTTCTTTTCTCGAAAAAAAAAAGTTTTTTTCTTCTTTTTCATGTAGAAAACCATTCACTAAGCGAAAAGTAAATTTTTGGCTTGAAGAGTCAGTTTTCAACTCAACAATCGCCATGAATAATTTATGGGGAAGTAAGGCAGAAAGGGTGTTAATGACAACAAAGACTCTTTCGCTTATTTTTCCCGCCTGTAATTGCTTATTTCAACAAAGAATGAAAAAGGAGACCAAGTGAGAAAATGCAAAGTGTTTTAGGGAAATTGATTAAATACTTGTTGAATTTTCTTTCTCTCGTATTTTCGCTTTGCCGCTAAATTGCGTGCCAATCCCATTGACTTACGAGCGAATAAATACTTTGTGAAAGTTGAGAAATTAATTGAATTCTATCCTTAATTAATCCGACCACATATCAATCGAAAACTTTTATTACGTTTCAATTGTTCAAAGTTCAAATGTGAATAATTGTCGATAAAGTTGTTTGTAGTTGTTTGTTCATAGTCGTCGAATCTTTCAACATTTTAAGCTCTCTTACCACCACATGACTCTTCATCTGAGCCATCAGAGCAATCTTTTGAGCGATCACAAATCCAACCACTTGGAATGCATTGTTCGCCATTGCTACATAAAAACTCATTGTGAGGACAAAAAGTTTTCTTCACTACACAAAAATTAAAAAAGTTTTCATGATTAAAAAGTTTCTTTTTGATGATTGATGATTTGATAAGATTAAGTTTGAATTCATTAGCATGGAGATGATAAAAGCTTTTGAAACAATGACATTTGACTTACGACAATGACTCGTGTCTTCATCTGATCCATCACTGCAATCTTTTTCTTGATCACATTGCCAACGTTTTGGTATACATCGTCCATTGTTGCACCGAAACTGATCTGTTGTGCAAGTGTTTTCTGTAATGAAAATAAAATAAACATTTATGATTAGATAATTGCATTTGAAAGTATGTCAGAAAATAAATTCAAGGTGACTGCTAATCGATTTAAACTCTATTCAAATAGTTCACAATATGAACATATTTTCATTCATTTCTGTCATTAATTGTTCATGCGAATGATTTTCATGATGCGCAATTCATCAAAATCAAAATGTGTCGAGTCGTTTTTGAAGTAGACAGTCAACGCTAAAATGTGAACAACTTTATCTGTTGTTGCCACAGGCCGTTCGTAATTCTGCGTTTCATTTTACTAGATCGCTTTACATGGCAATTGCAAGTCGTATCAATCATAAACAAGTTTCGAATATTCTCTGCAATGTTATATAAGCATCCATCGTTGATTTTAAGCTGTTGCAAGTAATTGATCCATGATGTGCTAGCAGTCTCATTCTTGCTCTCGCTGCCTACATCACCGTCAAGAGTAGTCAAACATCTCAACTTTCCTTTACAGTCTGTTTGAAGATGATACCATTGATTTTCCATAATTCTTCGTCAAAATGTTATTTTCTTCTCAATTTGCAACCTTGAATGTGTTGCTGATGTTACTTTGACTTTGCAAGCATAAATATTTTATTGTCATTATCACAATAAAGCTTTTATATGTTGTTGACAATCTCGAAAATCTTCAGCTTTAAATTGCTTTCTTGCTAATGATTTTGTTCATCTATGAATTCTAATTGTGACATTGTCTTTATACTTCATTGTCAATTCAATAACAAACGTGAATAAATTACATTATAATGTTATCATTACATCCCTTATGAATTTAAATGCATTCATGATATTGAAAATTAAATTTGAAACTAGGAGAAACTTTACCAAACACGAGTTACAAGAGAATAATTAAACGATGTGATGAGAAGCAATAAATTTAAGTTAATTGTCAACAAGGTTTAGCGAGAAACTCTTCCCGGTTTAATAAATATTTAAAATGAAAATTTTCCCTCCTTTTTATCAACCATGCTTTGTACTAAATAATCTTACAAAGTTTAACATTCCGCATCTTCCTTAAGAATTATTGCCATATCGTTCTGTATTTAATTAACAAAACTAACAACTGCAATAATTATTTCTTCAAGGTTTTTATGAGAAAAATTTTACTAATTAAAAAATAATAAAAAGTCTAACATATCTTTAGTCATCTTGTAAAAGAGAGAAAGTAATAAAAATTTCTTTTCGTGTTCTTTTCGAGTCCTTTAGGAGCCATTAAGAATGTTCTTTCTTCTTTCTCTCATTTCATGACATATTTGATAATGACTATCACGTTTCATCAGACGTTCACGATATGTTCCATAGCTATGGATGAATTTGGGTCACCGAATGATTCATTTTGTTCCATATCTTTATCTGTATCTGACTAAATTAATTGTCAATGCAAAACGCAAATCATTTCCACAGACTTTTTATTCTCATTCTAGCTCACAATCTCAGGGTGCAAAAAAAAATAGCAAAATCGAGCATTTCGTTTTTTCTTATCTCGTTCTCGATTCTTCTTCGATCTATTTTCATCTCCTTCACATCGTGGAAACCTAAAAACCCACATTAGAAAGGCGAATTAGATTCACAGAGTTGTGAAATTCTTCCAATAAATGTACGAGTTTGGTTTTTGTTTGAATGAATACAGCGCGGGGGTGGAGATGAAAAGAAAGATATGAGAAGAAGAAAAAACCGGTGAGGAAAACTATTAATATTAAAAGTTGGTAGAGAGATGAGAATACAAAAAAGAAGTTTCACTCCGAAAATCCTTGACGAAACTTTTCTTTTTTCTTCATTCTGTTCTTCCGAAACGGAAAGTTCTTCAATGCTTCGTGTCGTTCTTCTTATATCTTGTAGCAATTCTTTTTTTTTCTCATCTTCCTAAAGCAGAAAAGAACTTTTCTACCGGTCGGTGAGTGCAGAAAAAAAACAGAAGCAAAAAGAAAGAAAAGTTTTCAAGTTTGTAGATGAATATCGCTGGGAATGAGATAACTGAATACTTAATGTACTTTGCTTGCCTGCGCTTCTTGTCGACGATTTCTGCTTCAGTATTCTCTCCTTCTGCCTCGTTATTTTTCTTTAATTTTTCTTTTAGAAAATACATTATATTATTATATAGGAAGAAGAAGATCTCTTTGGCTCATTAAAAGTAGAAGGAAAGTTTATAAAAACATATCATTAAGCAGAGCAAGTTTCATGCTTTACACTGTTTGGCTTTCTTCTCCGTCGCCGTTGATGAAGGAAAGAATTATATAACTCAATAGAGATAAGTAAATGTTTCATATCATAAAAGAATGAATGATAAAAATCTGATAAGTCTTCTTAAGAAATTAACTACATTAAGAGCAAACAAAAATTCTTTTAAATACTTTACGCAAATATCAAATTTATAAATAACGAAAACTTCTCCTCCCTACGATTGAATTAATATCCAAAGAAAAGTTAGAAATTCTCGCACATTAATTTTCACCTCAAAAACTTCTTTTTAGTTATTTTTCTTTTTGAATTAAGTATTGCTTACAATTTCCCAAGAGTTCTTCATTCTTACCAACCAGCAAGGACTCGTTTGAAACAAACAAGAATGATTGACATGAAAACTTTTACGTTTCTCTCTTATCAACGAAATTTATTAAAATATTTTTATTTTTTTGTAAACATTTCAATTAAAAAAATATTTTGAGAGTCAATGACTTGAAGTTTTATTTTGTTTGCTTCTCTTTACATTGAAAGGATGATTGCCTTTATTGAAAGTTTGTTTCTTTCCTTCCGATATTCAACCCGAACCATTGGCATCCTTTCAGCTTTTCAAGAATTTTCATTAATTTTTCATGCCACCAAACAAAAAAAAAGAGTAAAGAAAGCATTCGACTCTTAAAACAAGAGTGAAACTTGGGACGAGGGTTCATGTTTTAACCTCGCAAAGCAAGGCTGAAAAAAAAGGTTGATGTTTCCATTCCAAACAGTTACGAAAAAAAAGGAAGCAAAAAGTTTTATGTTTACTCTTGATTCAGAATATAAAATTAGAAATCGAACATGTTGAGAAAAACTATTTTTGTGTTTTCCAGCTAAACTCAAAGTCAAAAAAAGAGAAAAAACAGCGAAGCTTTCCCTCATATTGATTTATTGCGGTTCGTTTGAGAATGAAATAATTTTAAAGTCTGTTTTTGAAACGGGATGAAACACATAACAGAACATGTCGTGGGGTTGGCAGAATTGTAACTCTTCGCACTCGACGATGAAATATTTTACGTTCCTATTTTCATCATCTTCAAATATTATTTCCCATTTTCATTATTCTTCTACCTTTGTTGTTCTTCCTTTCCAAGTTTTGTTGCGGTATCGCACCATCGATAGCAGCAATTGTTGACAAAGCCACGAATAACAATAATAAACTTTTATTATTCATTGTCAAAAATTATTTTCCTCTTTTCATGCACAAAAAAAAAGTTTCACTCAATTGCACAGGAAAACTTAATTCGATAATTTATTTCTATTTAATCTTGTCGTCACTTATTTAACTTATTCTTGATTCTTGTCATTCACAATACTTAATATTATTAAATTTAATGCAATTTGTAATCTTTCAGTTTTATTTTCTCACTATGAAAAGATTTTTTGTTGTTTTCTTTCTTTCTTGTTTCAAATTGATCTACGAACTTTCACTCGAGGGAATCTTGTTCTGGCCAGTTATGGGCTTTTGAAATCCACTTTACGCTCTTTCTTTATCTTTTGTTTAAACGTAAGTTTTCAAGCATGAAACATTATCAGTAACTAATTATTATTCCTTTTCTTTTTGTGCCTTTCATTCGCCACTCTTCACTTTTCTGAACTTATGATTTGAAGACAAAAAAGTATCCGCGCGTTCGCGAGTTTGATCTCCGTTTAAGCATCCACACAGAGCAAAGATCTGGAATAGACTGATGCGAATATTTTTCTTTCCATCATCGCATATGACAGTAAGATAAGGTTTACAGTCGAGCTTTTTTCTGTTTGGAAAATCACGTAAAACTCTCTAAATTGTGTTGGTGAAAAGACATTGGAAGTTGCGCAGCATCCAACGAATGTTATGGTGTTGGTAAGTCTGGAAAATGTTCATTCATCATCGAGATTGAGTTTCTTGGAACATTGGAACACGCGAAGGAAAATTTTGAATGAGTTTTCTTCTTTTATTCTGGGGGAAATTTTCTGAGGACAGCAGGTCGGGCAATGTTGCCAGTTCGCACATTTTTCTGTATCAGCGACTTAAGTTTCAATGCCTGAAACAATATTTTCATCTTTTAATCAATAGAATAAGATGAAATCTCTTAAATTATTTTTTCAGCTTCGAAAACGTGCGGAAGCATTTTTCTTCTTATTTTCTCGTCCATGGATTGCTTCCGTAACTTGGCAATTTTATTCCACAGACCGAAACTAATAAATCTACTCGCAAACATTTTCAATGAATTGCTAACCCGTCGCGTCATATTTTGTCGGGAGTCAAAGATGCGACGCTGACAACAAAAAAGAAATCTAATCATAAAAATGTAACAAAGAAAAATTGACATAAATTGCAATGAAAAAAATGATTAAATCACCGACACCACAATGACACTTGCGGGGTTATCGCTGATAAATTATTCCTCTCAGTGTCATTATTCATTTACAATAATATTTATCCTTTCTATCCCATCTCGTTCTATTCAACCCCCTTCTACTCAACGAATAATTAATTTAGATTGAAACAATTTCATTATGGATAGATATTTGTGAGGCGACACACATTATTGTGTGCAAAACATGACGCAAATAAATAGCCAAGCAACGAGTAGAGAATTGACATAGGATTCGACCTTCATATCGACATTAGAAACGAAATTTTACTGAATTTTCTTCGCATTTGATTAATTGTTTTGGAATGATGGGAACGTATTTCATTTCTTATCAGTAACGGCCTCACAGACGCGTGTGCATCGCTTTAAGAAAACGCAAAATACGAGACGAGAATCTTTGTCATGCTACGACGTAGTTTTGACGCCACAATTCAGATCTCGGAAGTGCTCTGAATGTCAGAGTCTTTTTTTCCATCTATTTAAGTATGAGGTTATCATGGGGAATTGCGCAAGGCTTCAGTACATAGCAGAATCACCATAAGAACAACATACAGAATTTTTTGCGATAGTAGAAGGTCGAATGAAACGACCATTAGAACGATAGTCGTTCTTGATTTTTTGGGCTATAAATCTACTTTCATTTTCTATTGAAGCTGTTCAAGCTTGATGAGTAAACGCAATAAAAAATGAAAAGTTTTGCGTGACAGAAATTTAATGTTCGTTCGGATTTCTTCCAATTGACTTTGTTCGATGAATTATTTATAGATTTAAGCAGAATATTTAATTTCTCTTTTACGCATTTACTCTGAAAAATTCAGAGCAAACAAAGTGTTTTAAAAGATTTAATGCGATGAAATTCTCTTTATTAATTTTGTTTAATATTTCATCAAAATAATTTTCATTACAATTCTGTGAAGATTTAAGCATTGAAGGTGTAAGAATAATTTTCGAAGTGAAACGTAATGTGCTTCGTAAATGGTTCGATTTAACCAGACTTACATATTTTGTATGTATCGACATTAAATTATTCAATTTTCAGCATCAAATGAGTCGTAAAATTCGTTCAATTGCAACATGAAATTTATTCACTAGACGATAAAAACAGAAAGAAAAAGAACGAGACACGAACTCGAGACGGTAAGACTTCAAACCGGTCTTAAAATTGCTACTAATTGCTACTTTAAGTTACAGTCTTGTTAAGTTTATGATGAAAAACGGCTGATTCAATAAAATAGACGCATTGCACCGGCCTATTGGCTTTCGCTTTTTGACTTTCAAGCACATTTTACAGGTTTAGATAATCGACGTGCTTCGAGTTTAAAAGTGTTATAACAATAATTTATGTTTCGCGGTTAGATATGTTGTTGTAGGTAAAGGTTGGAATCGCAAAAAGTCATTTCGTCGTTGAGTGAATTGTAAGAAGATAAATTATTGCGTCAGTCAATTTCACACCGTTCTTGGTGTATCTAAAGCAAAGAAAGGAAGAAATAAAGAGAGAGCAATGGAAACGAAAGAAAAAAATCCCCAAAAGTTTACTCAACGAACGCGCTCGATTTTCTGCTTCAAAACCTTTTAGCATTAGTAGAATTGTGACGAGAATTTATCATCACATTAGCATAAAGGAGCGATCATAAGTCATGCCACACTTTGATGTTAAAAAATGAGCTTTTGATGGAACGATTACGATATTCTTGAACGATTTCATCGAAATATGTTTCTGCACAATGAAACAAGTACATATTCTGTTTTATATTATATTGGAATTAATAATGCAACTCAACAACTCAAAGCTTATAATTAGATAAATAACAAAGTTTTTGCACTATCAAGGTGAAAATATTTTTATAATCCAATATCACAATAAAGCTTTCAGCATATGAAAAAGCTTACGATTTCATGCTGCGCATTTATTATTTTTATTTCTCAAAGAACAAAGCACTTCTCACTTCATTGTGTTTAATTTATTCTTGCAACTGCAACTTTTAAAGCTTGTTTTGTTTTTGTTTGTAAACAAATAAGCTTTATTCTTTTTAATAATAGTTCAGGACAATTTTCATAATTGAAATTAAGTAAATAGTAGATTTTGATCATTACAGAATTTAATTTCCCTTGCGGTTCAAAGTTTGAAAGCCACACAAAAAAAGCGAAACTAATAATTGTAAAATTTTAATGTTAAGCTCAATTTTGAAATTAGGTCAAATTGATAACAAGCGGTAGACTGACGGGATATTCATTTAATCGCCAAACTTCTAGTATTTTACTCACAAGAAGAGGTTATCAATTCCATTTATGAAAAGTGTGTCATTTCAGAAATTGGAAATTCAGCTAAAAAGGTTTGAAATCATTGCTGTTACATTTCTGTCTTTCACCTAAATAAATATTTTATTTTTAAATTTTCTTAATTAACTGGTTAATTATTATGGAACTTCAAGACGTAATTTCGATACTTCAGAATTTATGTAACATCTGCGAAGGCTTTACATCGGGCGTTGAATGCTTTGACGATTATTATGGCGATATTACTTAAACATTTGTTGGAAGAATCATTTAATTTCTGTTTCATTAACAAAGTGTTGTTATCTTTCTTAGTTGAATTTTCTGTTATTTAGATACGAATCAATATTTCGTTTCATTATCAAAGTCTGAAAAGTTTGGAAAGTGCAATTTAAAATTAACGGTTTTAATCAATTTAAAATTAATTGTTTAGCTTGTTGCAGAACTTGAAGGGGTAAATTGAAACAATTGAAAAATAAAGTTTTTCTTGTGTTTCTGTCGAAAATTGAATTTTCCTGTTGAAGAAAAACATTTTTTGAGAGGTAAATGACATCAAGTCTTTACTTACCAGTCTTTTTTCATAAGGTTATGTCATATTTTTATCACTCATGAGATGTTTTTTGACAGAATTGATAAGAATAGATTCGATGGTAAAAGATTTTATGACAGATTTTTTTTTATCTCCGGTTATAACCAATTTTTCAGTAAAGTAAACCTTTTACGCCTTTATTCTGTATGTAATCGATCTTGAAACATTACATAGTCATTTTTTTATAAAATATCATGTTTTAAAAGCGAAAATTTCATGGACTTTCATTAATCTATTTTGACGTAAAAATCTCGTTTCACTTACCTTTATTAAAGCATTGTTTCGGATCTTCATCGCTATTATCGGAACAATCAAATTCACCATCGCAAGTGTATCTTATGTGAATACATTCACCAGATTTACATTGGTACTGACGTTCAGTACATTTCCGTTGACGCACTGAAATGAAACGAAATTGAAATTTAATTAAAGAATTCTAAAAAATCTTCTTGTTCAATGAATTGTGTCATTTATCCACTAAGAAAAAAGATTTTGAGTCAATGACATTTAAGGTGAAAACAAAAATTGTAAGCCTGTGAGAAACTTTAATAAAATTTAATCAAGCCAACGTAAAGTGTGCGAAGATTTAATTGAATTAAGATGATTGTTTAACAATTGATTTTAGAGCCTGAGGTCAAATGATAATCATTTAAATAAACTTTTTCGTCTTTTCCCGTGTCGAAAAATATGACGACTTAATGTATAGTAAATTTACCTAAATATTAACAGGAAACTCAAATATTGAGCTTAGAATTCTAAATGCACATACTTTGAGTGACTAGGAAAAATTCCGGACGATTGAAGAATTTTTTTTATAAATAGAATACAAATCAACACTTGCTGGCCTTTTCATAAGCACTTGAAATAAATCAATACCATGACGAAAGCCAAATCAAAACATACAAGTCATTCAATAATCGTTTTTGACGTATGAGACTTCAAAAAATTGATTAAGTCTCTTGAGACCATCATTGCCGTTAATTTGTTTATTCTCATGTTGCCCCACGTCATATGTCTCAAGTTGACAGTCAAACATTGTCGAACCTTTTCGGGCTTAAGAAAGAAAAAAATCATTCTACGACTACGGTAAATGTTTTGTAAATAAAATCTCGAGATTTAAGCACATAAATGGTTTAAATGATTAGACATAAATATTTCTGTCTTTTGAAGTTTATTAAATCGGAAATAAATCAAACTTGGATCAAGGTAGCATTATGAAGATAAGAAAATTACATTTATTTTTATTGTAATCTTCGTTGGATTCACTCTCATTATTTTGGATGAAAACATTTTTTTTTTGCGAGAAGTCGTTACGACCTTCTTCTTTGTAACCTGCTCAAATGTCATGATGAACAAAATTGCGTCGCAAAAAAAGGAAGAAAAGCTTTGATGGCAAGATCAAGATCAAGATATGATAACAAAAAATAATCCATTCACGTGTCGTTGTTTCATTACAAAATGAAAGAAGAAAAACATGAAATCGATCAGTATTTATCGCCACCATAATTGTTTTTGCAATTTTACGTCGTAAAACTCTCACAATGAATTTTTGTTTTTATCTCTATTAACATTTAAACGATTCCAATTGTTTGCTGATTTCAAGCTTTTCTCCATTTACAAATATCGCATAAATTAAAATCAACTGCCAGATTTTTTTTTATCACAAAATTACGCTTGAGAAAATTTATTTTATCAGTGAAACTCCTGCCGCCTTTTCTCAGTCCCTTTTAAATGGTTTCCACAAAGAATAGAAAAATCCTTAATTGCCTTTCAATTTTAGATTTCAAAGAGCTTTTACAACGCGTAAGTGTATTTAAGTCCTGAGACATAAAACATTCTTCAGCCCGATAAAATATAGAAACCTGGGAGTTTCTCGATCTGATTACAGTTGCGGTAGAAGCAGAATAAATTGGATAAATTGTTCATGACGCAAATACTAGAGACGAATAAATTTAATTTCAACTTCAAGTGGCAAGAAAAAGGTTAAACTGAAATCCCATTATGCTTAAATACTCAAGGTTAATGAACTTCCACGTGAATCTTTTGAAGTCTTTCATTTAGGTATTTATAGACGTGCAAAAGAAGAACTTAACTCCATGTGTGACAATGAAATAAATAAATTTCCATTCTCAACCAGTTGTTGTTCTAAGTATCATCCTAACCAATTACATTAAGTAGAAAACTGAATTAAAAGATAAAACGAAGACGTGACAAGGTGATGAGTTACGAAGAAACAAGATGAAGATGAAGAAAGTTTTCAAAGTAATTGAAATGGAATGAAATTCAAAATGTGATATTGAATTGGAAATGCTGTGGATTGTCAGTTTGACAAATATTCTCTTTTTCTTCTGAACATTCTGGGATTCAATTTGCGAAATGATATTGAAAATTTCTAAAGTAGAAGTCGAGTCTCAAAATAAAGGCTCCGGTAACCTTTGAACTTTGCATCGTAAAATCACCGATCAATGCGACGCTAATTGAATGTTTATTTGCGCTCAATAAATTACTCAATTGACTGCGTCGCCGACAATTTTTATAAAAACAACTTACTTATTTTTCTTCCAGTTTTCATGGAAAAAACAAATCACCAGACGTTGATTCAATTGAGTCAATTAAGTGTAACCTAAGTGCTATTAAACTCTTCAAATTTATTACATTTTGAACTGACAGTTTTTCAGATTAGGAAATGGGTGCAAAGTGAAAACTTTCAATTGAAATAGTTTCTTAAAAGAAAAATAAATCTTCGTCCATTGTCTTTCAAAAGGATTTGATTTCTTCCTTTCAAGGATCATTAATTTATCCAACTTGTGTGGGGATGGACGTCATGAAGATGAAGTTTATAGAAAATTGTTTGTCTTATCTTGCCATCGCATGATACTTTTTAACAATGAAACAAAGATTACAATAAGTGACCTTACATTAATCTTCATCTTCGTTCGTATTTCATAGTCAAAGTTTCAACCTTCGATAGATTTTTGTTAGTACCAAAGTGGACATCATGAATTATTGTACGTGTCCAACAAGAATCATGAAAGACATGAAAGACGAAATAAAGAACTTTTTCTGAAAACGATGAAAGATTTGATGAAGTTACTTAATTCTATTGTTCATTGTCGAAAGAAGATTCCATTGGAATTTCATTAAATGAATGAAAGCAAATGTTTTCTCAATATCTTGCCATTATAAGGAGATTTCATCAAGTCGGTGAAACTCAATTGTTTCATTTTATTAGCAAATATGTTGAAAATTCAAACAGAGAACGATTTATCTTATCGATGATTATCAAAAACCAAAAAAGGTTCATGAATTGGAAAATTTAGGAATCTAATAAATTTATTTAGACCATTTTATGATTGTTTAAAGCTCTTCGAATTCATCGAAAATTTAAATCAAAATACGAAACGCGAATCAATAAGTTTAAGTTAAATAAACAAATGCAAAACAATGTTGAATTTTATTGAAATTGAGATAACTTTTATGATAAATTCAAGTCTGAAGTTCATTGATTTTCATATCAAATTCGCATTCACCTCAACCAACTGGCATATCGTAATAAAAGAAATTTCATTTCGCTCTTTTCGTTTTAAGAGTTTTTTCCCGAACGTAGCAGATCCTTTACAAGATTTCACTTTTTTTTTTCTCAATCAATTGGCTTTCGAAAAGTAATGTGTTAGGAAAATTTTTATTACGCAGGATTCGGATGCGTGAGTTCACCATAAATATACAGCTTCAAGTAAAGATCTGTAAGTTAAATAGAAGCAAAGAAAAAAAGTTTTTCAATCGTAAACGATTTTTCTTATCTTTAATCTCATTTGAAAATTTATGTTTTCAACTTTTCTTTTCGCAATGTCTCTGTCGCTGCTTAAATATGTAAGGAAACTTTTTAACATAACGCTGATATTTATTTCTGGAAGCAAATCGACGATGAAAAATATTTATTTCAAATCAACCATAAGGTACATTCACGCCAAATAAATTTAGCACGAGACGAGAAAAATCAGGAATGGAGAAAACTTTGATATGAATCATAATAGAAATGGTCTTGTTGATCGAAAAGAAAAATAAATTTATGAATAAAAAGAAGAAATATTAAATTACGATAAAATCAAATACGCCTCAACAATTTCTTTTCTTTCTGCTGCTTTCATGTTTTTAAAGAAGTTTTCATTTTACGGTAAAATTTGAAATATTTTGGTTGCTGAGTCAGCTTTGTAGGTTTTTTTCCAGTGAAATTCAGCAATACTTTGTAAATTAATTTAAATAAACAATTTGACAAAGCTTTAAAAGTTTCAAAAGCATCTTAAATATTTATTTCTATAAATAGATAATGAGTTTCAATGTCAATCTCAACAAGAATTGCGTCAATACACATCCAGATTTATCGAATTCTGCGTCTGGTTTTAAGCTTATCTTAAATTGCTATCTCAAAATATCTTCAGTGGAAAACTGTAAATATTTTCCAAAGATTTTCTCTAAATATTCTCACATGAAACAAATGGAAAACTCTGATGAAATAAATATATTCTCCCCAATTTCCGGCAAAAAGTGAAAAAAAGAAAGTGATTTGCATAAAAATTTGATATCATCTGCTTCTTTCCTTTTTTCTTCCAACTTTAGACTTGAAGAAGTTCTATTATTGATTGCATACATTTATGAAAATTTTGTTCCAAATTCAATCTTTGCTTTAGTACTTGAATGCTTATTTTCATTTCACCTTCATGGTGCCATGTCGTAAAGAAAGTTATTTGAAGTCGAAGCAAAAGAAGATGAAATTGGGCAACGAAACTAGATTGACATATGCTGATGAAATATTCACAGTTTATGAAAACATAAAAAGGTAACACATTTGCAAGATATTTTCTTTTGCCTTCATCTTACTTTCATTTCCATCAAATCCACTTATGGCTTCTTTCCTTTTCCTTCTTTTTTTTTGTTCATTTTCTCTTTGAGCTAATTTAATATTTATCCATCGCATGTTGCGTAAAGCTTTTGATACTCGACTTTCGTAATAAATGTTGCGTAAAAATATGATTTTCCCTTTCCGAATTATGGACTCCATGGTTCTTTATCATGAAAATAAATTCAACAAACAGGCGAATTTTATTAGACGATTTCCAGGCATCATGGTCAGGTCTTGAACTTGTGAGAGTTGCGGTTTTATTTTCTGGTCTGATGTTTTATGTATTTATTGGAAAATCCTCTTTTCTTCATGTTAATGTCGAGTTGTGGAACTAACGAAAGTAATTCCACTTACGAAATTCTTTCTCATCCACATCGACAGAGGGTCGAAGGCAATAATAAAAGAGGAAATGAAATCCTCGATGGACAAAAAGGTAAAGAACGAGAAAATATTTTATTTCTGCCACTTCTTACAACTCTTTGAATGTAACACACAAATAAATAAAGGCAGAAGAACAAGCAGGGAAGAGAAGCGTCTTAAACAGAACAGGTAACATAGATAAGACGTTCATATGGGATTCGAGCAACGTAAATAAAAATCCTTTTATTCAAACCATTCTTTAGATCACAATAGAAGAAATTCCTTTTCGCATC
Organism: Clunio marinus; assembly: GCA_900005825.1. NCBI lineage: Eukaryota > Metazoa > Arthropoda > Insecta > Diptera > Chironomidae > Clunio > Clunio marinus. The sequence goes on from CVRI01000048.1 coordinate 1,112,819, forward strand.
GGCTGCTCTCTTTCTTTATTACGTATGAAAAGAAGTTGAAGAGATGTGCCAGTAAAGAGGCAAACGTACTTGAGGGTACTTAAGTGGAAAAGTAATTCGGGGAATGTCTTGTAGGCTAAAAGTAATGCGTGTCAATGCTCTAACACGATTCAGTCAATAACAAATGATTTTACTCTGTTAGGGGTACCGACCGGTCGATACGATAATTATAAAATGAATTTACTTTTATATTTATAATCTAGAATGACATCAAGTCATCTTTAACCCCGAAAGTGATTGCCTTAAGAAAAAGATTCACATTTAAAGCCAATCAAATTTACAAAACATTTGACTCAAGTGATTCAATTATCGCTTCTTGTTTTCTTTTTTTTTGACACGAAAATTTTCGCTCTCTTCGACAAATCCAATTCACTTACACATCTCAAGTTGTTTTCTCGTTATTTCTACTCAAATTCTTCTATTTATGTTGGTACTTAAACATATCAAAAGAGTGAGTTTGTTTCTTTTCAAATTGAGAAGTTGACAATATATTTCTTGCATAATGTTTGTAAGAATACTTACAAATGGAAATCAATTAAATTTTATTGAAATTGATTTCATATTTGCTTAAACTTTTAATATTTTAAAGAAAATTACAACAAAAAGAAATGAATGAAAATTTTCTTAACGATTTTGAAACAAATACAGAAAAATCGTCTTTTCTACTTTCTTAAACATAACCATTACACAATATCAACAACCCAGGATGTTTTGATAGGTTTGAGGAGTTGAAAAGGGAAAGGAAACCTTTTGAGAAAATTGTTAAAATCAATGTTAGGCACGTGGCGTTCGTGATTGAGATGCAAAGCGTTTACATCTGATTCATTTTGATCGATTAATATTTCAAAGATGTTATCACAATTTCTTTTTTAATACATCAAACTAGAATTGCTTGCAATGAATGACGAGAAAGTCTTTCTCTTTTTGTATAATATAAATATACAGAAACATTATTAACAATGTTGAGTGATTCTGACACGTCATTTCAGTGGGAATAGAAATACATTCCTAATATGTACGTACGTACGTATTTATCATCTAGGGAAAGTGAAACCTGAAATCCAATTTATCAAATCCTTTCTCAATGTGATCGTCACACGCTTATCATCACAAAAATAGTTCAACATCATCTTAGAAATATTAAATGACTCCATCAAGTGACGCCAAGCAAACAACATAAGCCAATTATTTTCATGCAAGTCAAACCTTTTATATTTATCAACAATCGATAAAGTCGCAATGAAGTGAAGGAAATTGTCTTGACTTTAAAGCAATCAGATATAAATTTAAGTTGTAAGAAAGCAAGGAGTTGAGTTTATATTTTAAAATTTTCTTTTAATAGTTTCAAGATCGTATTACTTATGTTGTGTGGGTGGAAAGGGGAAGTTTAAACTTTATTCGATTGAATCAACTTTCACCATCCGAAACGAACACTTTACGTGTTCAATTTTGTTTAAGAAACGCTTTGTTAGAAAATAAATTAAATTCCAATAGCAAGTCGAGTGTAAATGCTTCCGATTCACTTAATTCAATTGTTGAAGAGAAGGGGACGAAAGTGCATTTACCAAAAGATTTTCTAGGGTTCTATTAATGTGGTTTATTTGTTATTAAGCGATTTACTTCATTGCATTATTCAATAGAAAATAATTGTGAGATTGTGAATGGGAAAGAATAAATCACACGTTGACGGTGGGTGGGTGGAATAATGAGTAACGGGTGCTGTTGGAATATCTCGTGAATCATCAATTTGTCGGCATCAGCAGATGTCGTCGATTACTTGAAACCCAAGTAGACCTGCTAACAATAGCATAGACAGATCAATTAAAGTCACATTGAAGCTTTGTTAAATTACATGAACTGCTCGAAGGCAACCGAGCAAATTAGTCAAATTGCCTTTTTCGAACATTGATCACAGATGTTTCACAAAATGTTCTAATGAGATAATTTGTTCAATGCTGTCAAGCGTCAAAACCAGAAGGATGCGCATGGAAACTATTTTTAAAATGATTTTACTTGAAGAAGAAGTCATCAAAACTTTCTACATGAGTAGCATGAGTGGATCACGTTTCATATTAATAGCATAATTCAATAAGAGCTTCACATGTGAATGTTCATTGCAGTATTTTCGCTAGCACTTATGATAAATTTATTGTCATTAAAATTGTCTTGTTTAATATTAAGTATAGAAAATCCACTGATTTCTTGATCTTGTGATTAACTTCAATATTGATAAAAGAAGGCAATGATGAATCGAAGCAGGAAAATCCGAATGTCTTCCGGACTGAAGATCTCTGTTCAATGTTAATTATAAAAAAAATCTATCAATCTTCTCAAGTCTGCATTGGGAGCTTGTTGTAGACGACGAGAGATTTAGGATGAACGAATGACTTTAAAAAACGGAAAAGGAAATTTTTCTGCTCAATGATCTGAAATAAATGCTTTTTCACACAGAGTGAGATTCACTTATTGCCTTCGATGAGTTGCAAGAAAAAAAGCCAACCAGAAAGACAGTTCAGTAAAGCGCTACATTAGATGAAAGATGTGATGATGTCTGCACAGGAAATATTCACAAAACTGTCGATACTTATATCAATACAAGATGGTGAACCGAAACAAGGAAGTTTCAACTTTCTATGCTTGTCGTTTAGCTGACAAAATCTGAACAAGTTGTCAGCAGCTGTTGAAAATGTAAGGAAATTCCTTTAAGGGCTCTATTTATGTAATGGGATTTATTTCAAAATAAAGTCACATGATCATCTAATATGCTTGTAATGCCTTCGGGAACAGAAACATCACAAAGTGAGAGAGATGAAGGGAAGGAAAAACAAATTTATGAAGCCTAGAAATATTGCTGACATCACGTTTCAAACATTGACTCTTCAAATATTTTTTTCATTATAATTTATTGAGGTTCCAATTGACCTTGACTTAACACACATATTCACCCCTTTCCTAACATCCAACAACGAACCCTTTCAATTCCAAACATGATTTCTTATATTTTACTTTCTTTCTGCTTGCGTTTACAATTTCAGCATGAAAACATTTCTCATGCTCTTTGTTTGAGATTCGCTGTAATGTTATGAAGAAGTTCATTCTGTAAAAAGCTTCCACACATATTTATCTTTCCTTCCTCGTTTACTTTAAAGCTTTTCCTTTCTCTTCAACCTTTCCATGTAAGATTTATTCGATAACTATGCTAACAAATTATAAAACTTTTCCATTTTGTTGAGATTCTCGTTGGATTTTCTTTTCTTTTTGTCTCTGCTTTTTTTGAATCATTTTTTCGGTGTAAAAGCTCGCAAGTGATGCGCGAAAAAGCAACGAACGAAAACATGAATGGAATTTAATTTCAGTATAAACACATATCACCAGCGGAATTTACCATAAGGAATGTCAGAACACATCGTATGTTAAATTCACGACTGTTGTCGGTGGCATTTAACATGGGTTTTCGTTTGCTCTATCAACGAAAAAGAAATTCATAAGACTCGCATGTGCTGCGATAAGTATCAGCTTGAGATGAAGATGAAGCAAGTAGATTATATTCGATTTGGTTGACTCGATTCTTTCAGTATTTACAGAAGCTGGAATAAACGACCATAAGAATTATTAAAATTTATATTTTGTGGATGGTAAACGAAGAGACGAGAAAATTTGAGTTTCAGATAATAAACCGCACATCGAGAATTTATGCTCGTAAAAAGCTTCAGAAAATTTTAATAATTTCAAGATGCAAGTGTTACGTTTAAAACAGGAGAGGAGAATGAATGAAGTAACAATGCACACTTTACTGCAACAACCTTAGTAATGACCCGACTATTGTTAATATGCAAACAATGATTTTCTAACTTGATGGAAATTACCTTCAGAGTTATTAAAATTATTTTGAAATAACAGGAACTTCGTCGTTGCAACAAAGGAAGCTTCAAGTGTGGTTGAAGCAAACAAACAATCAGTTTAAGCTTAACACATTTAGAACTCATTGAACCTTCACTTTACCATTAAACACAACTCAAGATTTTTCACCTGACATTTGCATTATTCTTTCATTAGAATCTGCAATGAAAATTCCATTAGCACTTCGACTGCATGTTGGTTCTCTCCAACACAGAATGAACATTAAATTTCGTCGTCGCAGAGTTCTCTCGAGTATCTACCTAAGTGTTCGTTTTTAAATTGTCATAATATATTGCGTGCACTGAGTGCATCATTTTATTGTATTTTTCCCTCACATAAAGTTGAAGCTAGAACTTCCAACGACAGCTACATTTAATCATCATTACAGGTAAGTACTCTAAGTACCTCATATCCACGACAATATTTCGTCTCTATGCATATTCACATTGCCAAATTGCATGCAAAAGAGATTATTACGTTCAAACTCGACATATATCAAGTTCATTGTACCACTATGCTCAGCACGGCGCATTTTTAGTTCGCAAAAAAGAATCCGAAACGAAAATCTCGACAGCTGAGAGAGACAAAATAAAATTCTTCAACTTTTGTACTTAATTTTTGAGAAACGACTCGGGAGGTTTATTTAGGCACGAAGGTATTTCATTGGAAATCCCGGAACGCAATCGAACAACAGATGCAGTAAGATCGATTGGATAACATAGATTAAGAATTCTTATAGAATGTAAAATGATTTTCTTCTTTTATTATTCAATTTAAAAAACGTTTTTTTAATATTTTCTTATAATCTTTAAAGATTATTCAAAGAGAAACAAAGAAAAGATAAAAGGGAAGAAGAAATTAACAACTCTTTTTTCAATTTATCTTTGAAGACCTTCGAAAAACCTCAGGTAAATGTTTTCAAGTGTCACCCAATTTGTTATCATTTTTGGGTCTTTTGTCAATGGATTTGTATGGTTGACTTTACCAACGCCAATTTATATTTATTTGTTCAGAAAGCTAAAAAACAAAACAAGAACTAGAAACCCTTGTCCAGGTGCTTACAGAAGAGTCATAAATTAGAAGGGATACGATGAGATGAGAATCTTTACACGGAAATATGTTGACGAGTGAGAGAAACGCGACACGTTCGACGACGATGAACAAAAATTAACAAGATAAGCAATTTGATGATCATTCTTATGCCCTTAACAACATTTCAATAAAATAAAATGTTCAATGAAATGACAGTTTGAAATTCTTTGTTGAGAGCTTGTTACAGTTTAGTCATCGCTTCTCCGATGCGACTAATTTATTTCAAATTCTCATCCCATTGAGTTCCTTCTCGCATTTCGATTATGTTATAAATGCCCTTTTCAAACTTTTCTTACATTTTCATTTTCCCATCTCATTCTCTTTCTTCCATCTAACTGAAATCGAATTAAATTGTTACTGATGCTGCCGCGTATCTGAAACATTTAATTGGAACCGAATTGGTGGAAATAAAATATGATACCGTAATTTTTCATTCGCCGAGTTTGTGTTTGCTTCTTCACGAAGGTTTCGTTGCTTTTATAATTTTTTTTTCTGTTTTGCTTTTTTGGATAAAATAAATTGAGACAAGACTGAGAAATTTATGTTGTAAATTGAAATTTATTTAATGTAATTTTTCCTCTGCTAAATTTTCGCACAGTTCTGTTTGAAAAGTAATTTTAATTTAGCATGTGGAATGGTGGAGAGAAATTCTCAAATAACGTAACATGTTGAAATGAATGAAAATTGTCAACAAAGGTAAATTTTTAATGTTACTTGAATTTCGAATGTAAACACAAAAATGTCTTCTCATATTTTAAATTCAAGTCATAAGTGAAATGAGAAATTCCTCATATTCATTTCATTTCAATTTTCATTATTTTCTTTGAATGTTTAAACATAAAAATTAATCTTGAAGCAAATTTATGTGAATGAATTTCTCTTTTATTTAATGCAATTATTTTACGATTAAAGCTGGCCTATTTTATTTAAAGTCCTTGGGACTTAATTACTGGAATAGTCAATTATTTGACTAATTGCTCCTTCATCCTAATTACCCTGAGTTTTCACTCTCTTTCTCTTTTTCTCGTTGTTTCATCTATTTCTACTGTTCCGACACTTTACGCTTTAAAGGATGCCAAAATTCCTCATGCCGCAGTGGCTTTGTTTGTTTAATTATTAAATTAACTGTAATTTGTTTTTGTTGGTGCTGTGATGGTAGAAAGAAGAAAAATGGAAAAGGGTGCTTGTTTGCTTATCAGAATTTGTTTATTCGTACTTTATCTCAGCCTCGACATTTGACTCCGCTACTAACTCAGCTCGCCATGGAGCGAAAGGAGATAAAACAACCTCGACTCTTCTATTTCATTTTCAGCCAAGAAGCATAATGGAATGCAATGAAGAAGCAGCGCAAAAAAAGTTGCGGAACAAAAGTTAATTTATCTGACACGTGGTCATGCTGGGACGTGATCTCTCAAGAGATTGCGTCCCAAGTCAAGCTAATAAATTTCAAGCTTGCTACTTCGCATTTTGAAAACAAAAATTAATTTCAATTTGTTGACGGTCGAATGTGGTTGGTTTGACAGTTTCGTTTTGCATTTCAAACTTTCAGCTTATATTTCTTTGTAATTGACGTAAATGCAATTTGATGTGAAAGGATAGAATCAACTGAATCAATGATTTTCATTGTGTTTCGTATGCCATGGCGTGATCGTCTTTCGCTAGACTTTCATTTCTTAATTGGCTATCGAGTTATTAACAAATTTTGCAATTTATAAAATAAAAGTTTGTTGACATATAATTTAGAAACCCAAAAGTAATTGATATCATGTTTATAATTTGATAATTGCAATTAAGTATTCAACATAAAACTTCAATCAGCGAAAATATTTTATTTAAATGAATTAATAACTTTGCTTTCAATTTATTCAATATTTTTCATTTAGATCATGAACGTGAATTAAAATGGTAATTAAAACATCGTCAGAAAAGTTTATGACGTTCTCTTGTAGATATTTGTATTGTCTTACTTCTTCTTTTTCCTTTATTTATGTCAAAAACTTTGTTAATAACTCAAAGAAATGAACGAAAAAAATAAAAATAAAATGCAAATTAGATAAAGTCGCACGTTCAATCGAAAAAAAGTTGTCGAAGGTTATTGAAGATTTCTTAAATCCAGACTTTGAAAAGTATTACGACTTCATTAATATCGATAAACACATTCACAAATTATTTTTTTAAGTAATTTTCCATATAAACAAATACTTCGTTATTCACTCAATTTCAATGTCTGGCGTTACGTTGTTTGCTTGATATGAGTTTAATCAACTAAAGCAGCCAACAGACGGGATAAAAATTATGCCATATTTTCCCTTTCACTCAATAGACGAGCCCTTTCATGGGTTTGACTTGCAAGCAAGTATTTTTTAATTTAATGCATCTGCTTGTACATTCAATTCATCTGAGCTCGTCAACAATTCAAATCAAAAACAATTGACTTTAATTGATGCCAATTTAAATGCGAGCCTTGCCAGAATTTTTTTTGTTATGCTTTATTTTACTTACTTTTCTTCGATCCGATGTATAATCCAACGCTCGGACCCGACGTCTCCGCAGACTGCGTCACATATTTGTTATTCAAACTCGTGTATTGTTTACTTAAAGCTACTCTATCGTTATCACCTGCCTGCTCGATGCTATCACTTGACACAATCTTATTCACTCTAATTGAGTTTACTTTGTTTTCTTGACCATTCTTTCTGGTGGCAATTTCGTCCACCAACTGGCCATTGACAGATGAAAGAACGATAAATAAAAGAGGTAAGAAACACAAAAATCCGCTTTTACACCGCGAACTGATCAACATGATACAAGCAAAAAAATTTTAAATTATTTATTATTATGTATTATTCAATCTTTAAAATAATTAAATATTATGAAAGTTTCTTTTATTTCTTCAAATACGATGCTTCCGTTGTAGGTCGGCAAATGTTATATTAAACTTCTTATTACACATTGCTTTGCAAAAAACTATTTTTCTTCAACATACGATTAATTGTTACACTCACACACTTTATTTATGACAACACATGTAATGTAAGCGAAATACTTTGAAATGAAACTTTACTTTTGTGTCTTATTTTCACCACGTTGATCGTTAAACGTTCAATGATAAAAAAAAGGTTCTCAATTTTTTTTTACTTATTCCAGCTCAAATACTTTTTTTTACCTTATCGAAATCGATCGAAGTTTCGATAAGATGGTAGTGGGGGTGGATAGGAAGAAGAGAATTAATTAACCGTATCGATTTTGTTATTTTTATTTTTTACTTTTTTTTTGAGAGTATTATCCGTGAGATTAAATTTGTGTCGTTAATTAATTTGATGAATTAATTTCTTCGTTTTCTTCCTTTTGGTTTCTTTTCATGCATCACTTTAGTGTAGACGTAGGATTTTTACTTTTTATGTTCACTCTCTTTCTCGTCTCATTACGAATACACTTAGATGATATTTTCCAAAAGTAATGTGTTGCAAGAAATAGAAACAAAACACTCGTGAGCTTTCTTTTAAGAAGATTTCACAAGAAAAATTTCCTTTTTGTATGTGCGAAGGAATTTTTTTTTGTTCGGTGTCGAGCCTTGAGATGAAATTTTTAGTCACACACCTCTTTTCAGGCCTCTTATTTCCTACGAGTCTTTTTTAAAAGATTTTTACGTAATTGCGGAGATGATGTCTTGAATCACGTCTGCACTCATCAATTCGTCAATGTCAATTTGAAGGTTTTTCGCGAAACTTTTGATTATAAACGTCAAAATTTCTGATGAAACTTTCAATATTAAAATAATTTTTTTTCTTTGCGCGCAAGAACACTTGCACCCTAAACACTTCGGTTTCAGAGGAAATCTGTCCGATGAATAACACCAGCGCCCGATATTGTGATAAACATTGCTGAGAAAAATATTTTTTATTTCTAATACTCAGATGCTGTGCGCTCGAGAAATGTACCACGAAAGCACTCATACACCCACAATAACAACTTCGTCTGATTCGGCGCGTTTATATTATTACTTCGAAGTCGAAGTCATTTCTGGTGTTTTCCTCTCTCTGTATTTTCTTGGCTCACCACATTACATTCGATCGTTTATTGACGCACGTAATTTTAATTAAATTCATTGTAATTTTAAAGAACTTAAGTTACCTCAATCTTCACACTTATCTTTGTTATTAGTTTTGAGTTACCAAATTCACTGTCATGAGAGGTTGATGGTTTTTTTCTGCGTTGTGCCGGAGAAGGTGAGCTGGCGGAGACTCTCTTTTCAGTTACGTTAGAAAGAGACAACTCTACTCGATTTATCGTACGATATGTGGGAAATATTTTGAAGTTATGTCATTTAATTTATTTGAAATTACTTCTTACCGATCAATTTCTTTTAAGAAATAACAAATATTATAATTTTTTAGTTTTCGAAATTTCTCAAACATCATTGACTGATATCTCCCAAGTAGTCTCTGATTTCGCGAGTTTTCTTTGACTGTAAGCTCACGCTTTCAATAGAAAAAAATCGTATGACTCAAATAAAAAAGAAATAATAATAAATATACAATCAGCAACGTCAGCGATCGCTCATCATTGTTAAATGTATTAGTTTGTTGAGTAATTTTTTTTGCAAACGATTCAATTATATCGTCATGAAACACCACGGCCAGACAACTCGTGATGATATTTTCAAACCACTCACAAATAATTCTGCCTTCAAAAGAGAGCCAAGAGATTCAAGGGGTAATCCATCGAAGTGCTTTTGCCTGCTGCCTCTAAATGACCCTTGGAAAAATATTAGACAAATTCCGCATAAAAAATACAATTTTCCAAGAGTTTTGATAGTTTTTCTTGGAATTTCACTACTGATTTCCGAAGCATCATTAAGAGGCAGTTGGCAACTGCCAAAATCATCACGATGAATTCCCCCTGCAAAAGACCTTCAGGGAAGAGAGAGAATGACGTTCGTTTCCTTTCTCTTTCTCCGAAGTTTCTTCCACTTTTTACTGCTGCTACATAACATGTGCTCAGCGAGAAAGCATAAAAATTGTACTAGAGTCGCTTATTCATGTTGCAAATGATGTTAAACAAACGATATCAATGAATCATCGTTTAAAAATCATTAATCAGCAAGTATTTTTATATGACAAAAGATAAATTAATACGCAGATGCTTTGATAATATTTCGATATTTGTGATTAGAAATTAATGCTTGAATTGGATATTTATATGCTTGACATTTATGTAACTCTGCAAAAACTAATTATTTTAATGGAAATTCTTTAGAAATCAATCATATACATTATGGATATTAATCTAAATATAACATGAAAATTAATTTTATTGGCAAGGACATTAATGAAGAGTTATTGTGACAATATTTATTTAAAGCATTTATATTTGTAATGATTTCTGATGTGAATTTATCATTTCAGATATTCATTTATGTATTACCTGGATGTAAACCAATCAAAATCAATCTTTTTTTATGTAAAAATTAAACTTCTTAATTAATTAATCATGGAAATGTAAATTGAAAAAAATTGAAAGATTTAATTAGATACAAGAAAAAAGTTTTCCATTGAACATTGAACAACTCAAAAGTTCTTTCATTCTTGAGCTTAACAGGAATACTCTTGATTCAAGTAATCGCATTTCAGTATCACTGAAAATGTGCTCAAGTAGCAAAAAAATTTTGTTTTAATTAATTCATTAATAAAAAGAAATCAAGAAAAAAGTTAATCTAATGGAAATTATATTTCTGTCCAAATTAATTGAAAACTGAAGTTTATAAAATTTATTACGATAGAATTCAATAGCAATAAAAACTTGATTGATAACCTACATTCAATAAAAATTCCGATAGCCGAAAAAAAGCCGAATATCGAATGGTAAATTAATTTCAATTCATCATAAAATTCGGGTAATTGAAGCAGAGGCATTCGTCAGCTTTAAGTATGTCCTTAAAGAGTCTCTACTGTTGTTTGTATGTCGTGTTATGCAAGAGCACTAAAATAGCATAAACAGCATATATACACACATAACTTGGAACAGAACCCAACCAAAGCTGGAAACAAATTTTGAATTTTCCGGGTTTATGAACAAACTGAAAAAATAAGAAAATTCGAAACGAGCCAGGAAATTTATTTTTTTTTCTGTTTTCCTTACGTCTGTGAAAGAAAAGTGCTCTTTCATGACTTGTTTTGTATCTTCGAAATATCCTAGAAGCTATGAAAAAAGAAAAAGCTGGGAAAAATTTCGTATAAAGCTTTTGAAGATAAAATTGACGACTATCTGAGACGAGTACTCATCAAAAATAACTCATTTAGTTTCGAAGTTTTAAAAGGTTTTTATTTAAGTTTCAAGCAAGTATGTCAGAGACAAGGGAACGAAGCAAACAACTTTTAAATGCTTTTACTTAACTAAAGCAATTTATCTATGATACTAAGAAACTGCTGAATGACATTAAAATAAGGTTGCCAATTAAATTACAATTAATATTTTGTTGTATCAAACTTTCTTCTTCATTTTTTTATTAAAACCAGGACAATGAACAGCAAAATGAAAATCTTATAACATTTAACTTTTAATGCGACTTTTGTGTCTTGAATTCGATGACACCTTTTACGTTTGAATTGGATTGATGCCAACTTAGAAGACGAAGAAAAGGGAAAAACCTTCTTCTTTAAAACTTATTCAAAGTTACTGATTTATTTCCAACAATATTATCACCCACGCCAGAGTAACTCTCTGTTCTAAATCTAAAAGCAAAGCTTTTGTTAGAGAAGAGAACTTTTGAAGATAAATAGTTGGGATAACATTGCAAGGCATTAATATAATGGCAGTATAATGTTATTCAAATATACACAGAACTTTCCTTTCTTTCTTTTCATGAGAATCAAAACAGTTTTTCTTTCGACTCTCAAGTTAAATCTCGATTTTATGGCAGGCAATAATTTAAATATTTTGTCTGTCAACGAATGTTTTTTATTGGTCAAACCTTGAGACTTTGGGAGGCTTTCAGTTGTGTTTTATAGTCTAGGTCAAGAGATGCCAATTTATTTCGATATATCTGAGCTAAAGAGCTGTTGAAAATTCGATAAGTCAATGTAAACACATTTGTCTCCATATTCGACAGCATATTTCTCTTTAATGGCTTCTTTAGAGACACCAACAGAAGGAGAAAGTCGTTCGCTACATGATACAATATTTCATGCAAATGATTATCAAAAGTGCTTCCCCGTCGCTTGTGTGCAACTTAAGTTTACCTCATCCCCAAACATTTCACAAACCTTTGCGTCGTTTAAACGATGCATCCATCTGATTCTATACGAACAACCATGAAAACGAGACAGATTTAATTTATTATTTATTCCAGCCACAATTTTTCAATTTAAGGATAACATTTTTATTTAACTGAGTGAAAAGAAATGAGTGAAATATCTGGAAGGAAGTTTTTTTTTCTTTTCCTCTTCAACAAGCACCAAACTGAGTTTCGGAGGGGTAAAGAGGATGATATAAAGAAACAGAAGAAGAAAAACACATTTCATAAATCACAAACGTTATAACGGAAAGAAGGAAAGAAATTTTGTAAATACAAAATGTATTTAAGAAAAAAAATTTATGTTGTCGACGTCTAAGAAGTATAGAAAAAAGTTTCGGATTAAAATTTGTCTTCAAGATGGATTCTTTAAATATTATTTCGAAAGGATTCTTCTAAAATGTTTCAACTCTTAAAAAAGTAGAATGTTAACGACACTTGAAAGTCAAGTGTTTAAGTTGAAAAACAAGATAAATATTTTTGGCGAGTAAAAAAAAATTTCTTTATTTTTTTTTTCACTTCATAAAGTCGTGATAAATTCATTTGAGTTCACTTGATGTATACTTAAACTCGAATGTTTGAAAAGAACTGCAGTAGAATTACGCCAATGAACTCTTCCATCCCTGTCGTCCTTAAGTACCATTTGAGAGAATTTTTATAACTCAGTGATAACTTTGTCTCGATGTTGTTGCCAAATTTTTACCCGTGATTTCTCATGAATGTTCATTTCTTTCTTTTTTCTCAAGAGTACAGAAAACAAATGGGAAGAGAAAAAGTCGCAAAGAAACATCACCCACATTCTCTTTAAAAGATCCTTTGGAATTAAATTAGATTTGAAGTAAAGTGATTTTGTAAGCATTATACGGAAAGTGATGCGAGGGTGGAAATACGAATTTTTGCGATACATGGAAGTTTATCTGATGTTGTAAAATTAATTCAACTGCTTCATATGGCATAGCATTGTAACAACTTAATCGCTCAAAAAGAATCAGTTGTTAGAAACAATAGTAAATTTTAGATCACAGCGATGAAAATGCGCATCTCTGTGACACTTTATAACATGGAGAGCAATAGCAAACAGCATTAAAAATAATTAAAATTTATGTCTCGAAATGATGGAACAATTTGTGTTGAAATGTGCGCGTTTCATTTTATCTCTTTGCATTATGGCATTTGCGTTGGCTTTAATCATTGATACGTTCCTCCCTCTTTTTTTTTTTGCTGTTATTGATGTTGTTGTACTTATAGTGCGCTCATAAAACTAAAACTGATTTTTGATGTGAAGTTTTTCTTATTATTTTTTGTTCTTTGTTTAGAGGTTGTTCGATTCCATTGTTTGATTCCACACGGGACAAATGATAAGCAAGTAAATAAAGCAATAAAACGTCTGGTGTGACGGAAGGCAAAAACGACCTGCCCCCTCAAACATAGCTCGACAATGTCCTTGTTACATCTGTTTAGTAATAAACACATTCAACATTTACTTATCCCATCCCCGTTAGCATACGATGTGCTGATTCTGCTGACGAACATAATTCTTGCCTCGTTATTTTATTGAATCATATTTCACCATCAGCTTTGTTTGCCTTCAACAACTTTGTGTTGTGTTCAGGAGGAGAAAGAAGAACGAAGTAAGGAAAGCAATGAGTGGAAATTGAGAATTATTTATTAACCAAAACCATATAAACATATCTACAAATACAAACACATAAAAAAGAAAGATTTTATCATTTTGCTAGTTGCACATTTTTCTCCCTTCCTTCATTTCTTTTTTATCAGATTATCGTTTTCACTTGAGTGAATTTCTTGTTTCACTTCAATGACGATTTTCGACGAAAATTATTATCGCATTATGCACTTTGATGAAGTTGCTTCCTTGAACTCAAGATAAACTTCCCTTTGAGGGTTCGTGTTGAGACCAACCACAAAGTGTAACGAAGCAAGCTGTTAAATTAACAAGTGTTAAAAATATATGAGATGAAATTTCTTCCCTTTTATTATAAATTAATTAGTGTTATTGGAAAAAAGTGATTTCAATTCTTTATTGGAGCTTTTAAAATGATGTTGTTGTTTGGATAATGCTTTTTGTATCGCATAACAACTGTTCACTGAATTAATAAGCATCCATGGCCTAGCATGTCACATGAAATATTCAATGTTTATCCCAGAAACAAATCTCAGATTATACGTAACCCAAAGACGTAAAAAATCCCAGTAAAAGCGCAGACAAGAAACCAAATCTACACCCACACGCAAGAAAGAAAATCTCCATTTCATGCAACCATTTATGTAGTGATTGTCATGTCGCTCACAAGAGGTTCTTCCACTTGTAAAAAAAGAGAAACTTCGTCAAGGACCTTTTTCAGTTGAATACGTTGTCTGATTGTGAGCGACATCAAACAAGGAAACGAAACGATATTCATTCAAAGTAATAGAAGGAAATATTGAAATGTTTAGAGCTCATGTTCCTATCAATGACAAAGCTTAAAAAACTGATAGCTAAGCTACTCAACATCCACTTTCATACAAAGCAATTTTACAAGATGAAATCTTTAGAATTTTTTTACATATGAAATGAGGTTGTAAATATTTAGAATTGTGCATGAGATTGTAGAATAAATTAATGACATTTGAATGCAGAGGATTTGTGGATTTTTTATTCACGTGGCTTCTCTGGTTGGTCGTTATGAAGAGAAAAATATTTAAAAACGAAAGCACTTAGTAAAAAAAAATAAGTTATTTCTTGATTTACTGCACTATGATGATACATTTAGGAGTTAAAATGCTTCTCGTCGTAATAAGTTTCATGAATAAAAATGTTCAGAAAAACGAGTTGTTCTTGGCTCTTGAATAGCATGCTTAGAGATAGTAGCTTTTAAAAGTCAGTAGATAAAGTGCGGAAATGAATATATGAAGCAACACAAAACAGAAGCAACATCTCCACTAGTTATCACCACAGCAACATATCAAGTGAGACCTTGGTTAGTTGTAATATTCGTCGAAGGGAACAAAGAATTCAAGTTTATGTGAAGCGTTGATGCCTACGCAAGCTTCAGCTAAATCTCATGCAATAAATTTCAGGATTTCATGCTCCAGTTTGCCAGCATGACACTAATTGATGTATAATTAAATGAGAAATCTATGAGGTTGTTAAGCTGAATTCATTTTCCGTCGTAAAACTTTATCGTCATGGCGTGTGTTTGCTTTCATTTATCACATAATGACTGAAATTAGTATTATTTGGAAAAAGAAAGCTTTTAACTCTCAATCTGATTTAATCTTGCTTCTCATTCGAGCAGGAAACTTTATTAAAAAAGGATCATTCGGAAGTTTTCTTCTGCTGTTCTTTCTCATTCACGCAATGTAAAGCGCCTTTCTTGAAAATGAAATGATGAAGAGGCAAAAAAGTGTTCAAGTAATGTTACAGATAAGCTTCTTAAAATTTGCCAACTTGTATCTTAAGATGATGAAAAGCACTATCAAGAATGATTCCTGTAAGATCAGCTGGTGGTGAATAATGAATATAAAAAGGTATCGTTATAATATTAATCATACATTATACAAAATTTTATCGATTTTCGTCCCCTGTTGAGAGGCTGCCGCTATCTTGAAACTCCACAAGATGACGTAATAAGAATAAGAAGAGATGAAAAGTTTAATATTTTTTTCATTCATTCACTTGTCAAACGTTTTCAGCTTTATGTCATTATATCCTATCCATTCGTGTCCCTTAAGCTTGCTGTTGATTCAAGGTTAAATGCTATAGTGGATGTTTCAGAAAATCTTTTCTGTGTCTTTTTATTTTCCTCTCACGTTTTTTTAATAAGCACCGAGATAAAATTTGATATGACTTTGCCGAGACATAAGTGTAAGAAGTGTGAGAAGAGATTTCTCGGTGGAAAAAGGAGGGAAGAAAACTTCTGTCATGGCTTAAAACATGGCATAAGAGCAAAGTTTTCTTACTTTGAAATAAAAGAAATCAAACATTCAAAGATGTTGCGAACAAACATGATAAAAAGAAAAGTTGAACTTATGCCTTCTTATTAAAGCTTAAAGTAAAAGTTTTCCAGTAATGCTTCGTGCTTAATCTCTCATAATGTTTCAAAGTCATGACTCCACATTAGACTATATTGACATTTTCTACACAATTAACCTTTAATGCACCTTAAAAGGTGTTGCTATTAACACACAGCTAAATTTTGACCTTTTACAGCATCTGTATCAAAAGTTTTTAATTTTGTTCGCCTTTCAATGTACGTGTGAGCATGGAAAGTTTGTTTTGCAAGTGTTGTAGATGTTTTGGAAATATTCCAAAGGAAATTTTGGAAATTTGATGGAAAATCTTTGAAATTTGTTGCGTTGCCAAATTTTATTTTGCTGTTGCGATGGAGATTACATCTAATAGAAAATATCTTCAGGATTTAACCAATTACATTAAATCACTTCAAAATTTAAGCTTGAAGATAAATTTGGGTTTGTAAATCTTTGAAGTAATATTTTTAGAAAGACGTTTTAAGAGATGAACTTTCACGTTGTTGGGTTATTGCATTGATAAAAATACCGAAAGGTCGTTTCCACTACCCACCACAAAAATTTTATGCTTTATATTAATATTAATAAAAAAATACTTTGACTTTATTGAAAATAAATTTAAAAGATTTTTTTTTGATCAAATTAGTGACGATAAAGTTTTTTTTCCATTTAATGAAAATGTTTCGAAGTGGTACAAGACAAACATTATTTTGAATGGCATCGTTTAACAAAGTAATTTCATGTTCATTGTTTTAATCACCTCACAATTGATTTTAATAAGAGTCATTAACCTGTTGATTGACCTTTCAAAAATCCTTTCTCGTCGCATGTGTCGGTTACTTGGAATTTTGTCTTGAGGATATTTTTGTTGATGAGTTTTGTGTTATTTTTTTAAATGAAGCAGCTCTTGACTTACTTGCCGTTAGCACATCTTTTCATTAACGTCTTATCAAATTTCATGAAAACATTTTCTTCCTTTTTATTGCCTCTGTTCGACCTTTTTGAAAACATAAAATGGAATCTCGATTGAATTTATAACTTCATGGGGATTTGAAATTTCCAAAGCAATGGTAAGGTCCCTTCCAACTTTTTTTTTATTCCTCTTCTTCTTCTTCGTCAATTAACTTTTCAAAATCGGAATGCAAATTTATGGAAATATCGATAAAGAACAATATCGGAAGCAGTAAAACCTAAGGTACGTGACAAGCATTTCAAGTGGTCTTACACATTAATATTTATTTGAATATCTAAGGCAATGAAAGAGAGGGAAATTGAAGTAAATTTAGGATTTCAATGGTTTCCAATTTCAGATAATCAGCATCAACTTAAGCTCACCTGCCTCTATCTAAAGCCTTGTTTTCTTCTTTCCACTTTTTCTTGTCTTGTTACGCGATCCCATTTAACTATTCCCACAAGGAAAATTAGATTTTCCTTTATCATCCTTAAGAAACATGAAACTGCACGAAACCAAATTAGAGGAAAATACGTTAGTGCTCATGAAACGCCTTTGAATAAAGAAAATTGTCATCACAGCACATTCAGTGAACGTTGTCTCAAATGGGATTTTCGCGCAATTGACAATAAATTATAAGCACAAATACCGTGCTGTCATTTCACAGGTATTTCCTCTTGCCTTTCGGATTTTATTTGAAAGAAAGGCAAAATTTTCATCCACAATGCTTCTGAAAATATCTTTTGTTTACACAAACGAAGCGTCTTTCATGCTACATAAGACTTTCACTTAATCGAGAGATGTGTGAAGCAAAAAATATCTCCTTGTTCTTCTGTGTGACATTATCTTATCCGTTAATGCCGTTTTTGTTCGCTTTATATATTTTATGTGAACATCATGAAAAGGCGAGCGCGGGTGGATGGAATGTGGGAGGAAAATGAATGAAGAAAGATTCTGATTCACAATTCACATTGTTTAAAGCATAAACAATCGTTAGTGAAAGCGATATTTATGTTTTCTCTTTAGTTATCTACTTAATTAATCTTAAAATAGAGCTACATGAGAATTCTTGTGGATGTTTAGCTACTGTCGTATTAGATTTATTAATAATTAGTTCATACAGTTCATCAAAAAGCCTCCTTAATGATGTTATCAACTAATTTAAGAAGTTCGGCTCCATCTCTTTTCTAGTTTAAGTACATCATGGCTTCTGGGGATAATTTAAGTTACTCCAACGATTTCCGGATACAAAATAAATGATAGGAAGTGAGAACAAAATTTCTCATAAAAATAAAGTCCCACAAAATCTCCAAGGGAAAAGTTTAATAAAATTTCCACAAAAATCCATTAAGATTTCCTTTTTATCAGTTCTAAGCAGATATTTACATGTTTTTTAATCTAAAACAAAAAACACTTGTCCCGATCTACATAATACATTTTTTGTGTTGAGAAGAATGTTTTGGGGTTTTGTAAGCTATCGAAACCGAAGCCATAATTGGAATAAGGCAATATTGACTTTTTCAGAAAAGTTATTATCCTTATTATTGAAATCATGAATATATGAATGAAGACTTGATGAAAAGATGAAGGTTCGGAGAAAATACCGAAAATTGAGAAATAATTTGATTTCGAAAAATCAACATTTGTAAATATTTTAACATATCCAAGAATGAAAACAAAAATTCTCCGCCAATTATTTGAAGCTTAAATTATAAATCCTCATAAAAAATGCAAATAAGTGGAAAGTTAATATTCCGAGGAAACTGTTGGAGCTGTTACTAGGGCGTGGAAACAAATGTTACCTTAAAATTTTGAGAATCTAAAAATATTCTCAACAGTAGACCCTCAAATTATTTAGAAGCCTTAAAGGATCAATTAAAAAAGGTTTTTTGCTCTAAACTTGCGTTTTCCTAGACATAAAAAAGTTGGAAAAGTCGAGACTAAAAAAAATTAATTTGTTTGACAAGCGGAAGTGAAAACTCATAAAAAATTTCCTTGATAAAAAAAGTTAAAGCTGAAATAAATGAGATGAGAATTTCCACACCCTGAGACACTTTCCTTGAATTCTAATTTAAACATCAAAAGAAAAAGTCAATAACATCAATCGGAATTTTTCAAATGGTAACGAATTTGATTCATGATTGCTTTAATATTCTTTTAGTTGCCTAAATCACGATATGAACAGTCTGTTCGTCTTAATCCCCTTAACAATGCTTTGAGCTATAAAAAGAACATGTCAAAAAACATGCGAGTCTCTTAAATATTTAATTTAGCACACTTTAATTATTAATCGTAAACAAGCATGTTTGGCGCATAAATTTTTAATTTCTTTCCAGAGAATCGCTTAAAGTTATTTCCTGAACATTCAATAACAAAATGTTGTTATTTAGTGTTCGTTAGTTAAAGAAATTCATGAAATATTCAGATATTAATTACACCCTTGCTTTGAAATTATCAGATATTTAAATTAATTCTTAAGTACTTAACAGTTCAAGTTCTGAGAAGCGAAGGCGCTTCAATAAATATTAAATTTTTATTTACTCATTTGCTGTTTATTTAAATTGATAATTCACAAGTTATTGTGAAGATTAAACCTCTGAAATTTATTTACACGATTTAATTATAAAGATAACAATGAATCTTTAAAGTTTGTCTCGCCTGTTCAAATATTAATGATGAAGTTTCGTTAAAGCTGTGCGCATGTAAGAGACAGCTTGAAGACGTGATGTGAACAGTAATCCCATTAGACCACCCACAATAACTATTAATTTCACTACAGACTCATCAATCATCTTCTTGAGACTCGTAATAAAGATCTTCCACGCCATTTATTCATTCATTCAAACGATGCTACTACTTACATACACTTCTCAATCATAATTTAAAAAAAGTTGCCAGGAAAACTAATTTTTATAACATGATTGATGATCGCTTGAGCTTTTAAGCTCAAACTCGTTTCATCTTGAACTTGATGCTCTGTAGAAAACATTTTGAGTGCATTTTATTTTTTTCTGAGTTTATGATGCTTCAGGGAAAAACAAACATTTCTATTCGCAAGCACTTGAAACTTCATGCATTGAAATTAGATTTCCATGAAACTCGGATATAAATAAAAAGAGAAGTAAAATTTGTTCAAATATTTTTACTTCATTCTATCATGGAAATGTTGGAAAATTGCCAAATATTTTTCCTCTAAAAATGGCAAATTTTTTCTTTATTTTTGTCTCATGTTGATCAAGAATAAGTAAATATTTTATTGAGTAAAACAACCGAGAGGAGTGACTACTTCTTATTGTGTAACAAGACATTTTATTATTGCAAAGTGATTAACATGATTCCACTGCAAAGAATAAGATGAAAATTCTTCGTGCTTAATTGCAGGTGTTCTAACAATTATTTCCAGTTTATTCCCTCAAAGCCCTTAAAAGTTTATCATCAACTTCAAATGATATTTCAGTTGAAATGAATGTTGAGTTCATGCAGGTTTGGGTTCATCCTTGACACATCTCATCATCCTCAACAAGACATGGAAGAGATTCGGAAAAGATTTGGCCATGAACAAGATCGTATAACAAATTCATAAATTCATGCAATAAATCAGCAAAATTACAATTACGATACCATAAATCATCGCGAAAGCTTTAAAATTTTTAACAATCTCGTGTTTCACTCTCCGCCTCTACCTGCAAATCTCGTTCTTTATGCTCACAAGAACGTGAAAATGTTAAAACAAATAAATTGGATGCACGGAAGATGCTTTTAAGAGTTTTATTTTCCGGAAAGAAAAGTTTTCCTTCAATTGAAAACTTTCATAGATGAAGTTGTGGATAGATTGACTTAGTCACATTTTCATTGAAACGTTTTTCATAATTCATGAGATTAATATTCAAAAGCAAAAAATGTATTCCTGTAATCTTTTTAAATACATTTTGAAGCCTTCATAAATCATTTAAGAGCTTTTTCACATCTCATTTCGTGCTTTCAAGCTCTTGAAGTTTACCTCCCCACACAGACATGCAGGTGATTGTTCCTGTTACAAGAATCATACTTGAACAGCAGGCTTTTTATGATGTGAAATAATAAAAATATGCTGGCAGTAGCACGAGATACATTTTACCTTCATTATATCAACATTTTTCATGTCGAGGATGTTCACGCTTCTCTTTGCACTCGTCACAATTTTTATATCCATGTTTTTTTTTCTTCCCTTTTTCATCGCATGCCTGCTTTAGATTCCGCGCCGTTTAGTTCCACAAAAAAGCGAGCTGTGTTAAAATATCAAAAATTCTAAGTAGCACTTAAACGCCAACAAACAAAAAAGGGAAAAAGCGCAAAAATAATCTCACCGCTCCCTTTCTTTCTTTTTATTTCGCTTCCATTCTTCATCAGAAGATGATGTGCAGATGCCACACACGATGATGGAATGTCGGCAAACATAAAAGGAAGAAATTGAAAAATTGTTCGGCACACATCAAACCATTAAAGCGTTTATGACGATGAGTCTTACAAATTCGCCATGTTTTCTGTTTATTATCAGAAGCTTTTCTTGCGTTTTTTTTCCTTTTTTCATCATCGTTCCATTAAGCTCATCTTCTGTTGGTATCTGGCTATGGCGTAAAATGAAATAATTACGAAAATATGTCAAAAAATGTTGAATAAGAAAGCTTAGCCTCGTTAAGCTTCTTCTTCGTGATGCTAATGCCGCTGTTCTGTTTATTAGAGAGAACTGCAAAAAAAATGTTTTTTATTCTCGAAAAGTTCACAACCTCAACGACCTCCACTTCTTTCAAGTTAACTAATGGCTCATCATTCAAATGATTATATAGCACAACACTCTCAGCATTGTTAAACGAGACAGCTTCAATTTTACTGGAACCCTTTTCAGTCTACTGCTCGTGCTATTCGTCACCTTCATCTTAAATAAAACCTTAAGCCTCCCTCTTCACATTCCATCCAACAAAAGCACGCACAATGAATGGATGAAGACCAATTAAGGATTATCTCGCTATAATGACAACTTTGTGATTTTATGATGCGGTTGACATCGAGAAAGAAAACGATGTTTTAATGCCTTTAACTACATTGGGGGTATTCGCCGCCTTATTCGGTTAAGTATTCATCAGCAGTGCTGCAGAGCCCTGAATAAGAAGGATTATCGCCCAATAAAAACATTGCAAAAAAGGTCGAGCTCGTTTTAACTATTATGGGATAATTTCTCGGCGGGATTGTTTACGTCGCTCAGCAACGAATTTATTCAAAATTAGAAATGAAAAAAAGAAGAAAGTTATTTATCATTGAATGAGTTATGGATCTTACACATTTTTATGAAATTTTTATTTTATGTTATGGTTTAGAAATTTTAAAACAGCGTATAACATAAAACAATAAATTATGTTATGGGATGATGCTGATGCAAGACTTTTTGCCACTTTTTTTTGACTAGAAAGTCGAGACTTGTTCGTTCGTTTCCACTCTTCTTTGCTCGTATATTGAGAGGATCTCGAGGCAATATATTCAAATAGCAATATTTTATTCCTCCACAAGGATGCTGAAATCCTTTTCTTTCTTTTTTTTGGGCTTCGGATTTACATTTTATGGTCTGAGAAGCTTCCATGTATAAATTATTGCTCCAGTGATCTTTCGCCTTTAAAGCAGTAGAAAGTTTTTCACGCTCGACAGCTTTTTCGGTAGTCGAAAAATTTCCTATGTTCATGAAGGCTGTTCAGTTTTATGAGTAAATCTGTTTTCATATTTTCTCGAGCCTCAAAAATGCTGTTCATTCACTCGATTTGATAATTAAATGAAGCTTTTCGACCACACATTATCAATTTTTTTGCCACCACCACGACAAGCGAAACTGATGCGGAGTCGAGTGGTTGCGTTAAGGAAAAGGGAAACCTAGGGCTATAAATTTTATATTGGATGCCTTTTATTGGCTCATTCAGAACGATAATAAATTATTTTAGTATTTTACTTTGATTCACAACATGTTTCATCACAGATAGAAAATGATAATTTTTATTCGTTTCGTATGGTGAGTGGAGGAAATGTAGCGTTTCATTGTACTTCAACAACCATTTCATGCGATAAAAATTTGTGAATGATGGTAGAGTGAGATGACGTACATTTACGGGAAAATTGCGGGCTCTTTAACACGCATAATATTTTTTTTTGTTTCTGTTGGCAACATTTCATCTGCTTCAGTCAGGAAGCTAAATTTGAAGTGGATTTTTTTTTTTGCTTTTGATGATTTACAGCATTTTTAGCACGCTTGTAACTTACAACATTCAATCAACCATCAAATCGAATCTTCTTTAGAATGTCTTTCAATCTTCATCATAACTAAATACGAGATCATTGAATGCTCTCATGATGTTTATTCATTGACTTATAGACAAGAATCTGTTTTCAGTATGACCAGATATCATCGACAAGATTCGCAATCAGAAGAAAGAGAACAGAAAAAATCTCGCTTTCTTTCATTTCTCCTAATCTCTTAAGATGAATGTAGATGGATGAATAGAACAGATTGAACACAGAAAGCAATGCTAAATCGCCATGAAAATTCCTATCCCTTTTTTATTAAATTCATTCAATGATTTATAAGTCGCCTTAAGGGTACGATAATTTGTTAAGCACTTGATTCTTGATTTTTCTTTAGCGAAGAACAAATTTACTATAAAGGATGATGAAAAATTCATGGGGTTTTACTCATGGAAAACTTTTTCCATCTTTCTTTGGTGATTTTTTTCTTCTAGATTTCTTCAAACATTTTCCATTTTCCCATCTCTTTCTATGTCGCCGAACGAAATAAATTTTAATTTAGAACCAAGCTATCATATTTTGTGCCTCTGACAGTTAATTTTCCGATGACTAAATTAACGTTTGCACGATTTTTTTCCCTCAAACCTCATCATATCATAATTATCTATTGAGTTTACAAACTTCTCCGACATTTTCATTATGATAAAATGTTTCCTTTATAAAATTATAAAAAAGTTTCGCTTTCTTCCTTCGTTCTTCAAAAGTAAGAATCAAAAGTGATCTAGATACATATTTAATTTAAAATTTCCTTTTTCGTTCTTCATGAGATTCCTAAAAGAAAATGTTTGGAAATTTTCTAACATTTTCGGGCAATTTTCCTTCGGTTCGTATTTCAACAAAAACAAAGCATGAAATAAATCGTTGAAATATCTGATAAGTTTATTATTATAACATGAGTAGAAGTTTTCTGCCCCAAATAATTCTTCTCATATCCCTTGCCACAAGTTTATATTATCTAGTTTAAATTATTTAATAAATATGCCACAAATATTTGCAATTCAAATATTAATTTGAGATATTCAGGCTTTCCATGCTTACGGGAATTATTTATTTCTAAGGTCAAACATATGCTGAGTTGGAATTCATATTTTAATAGCATTTTCACCAACTTCATGCTCAGATTTTCTTGAAATCTTGTAAATAAATTTTCTTCAAAATAATCAAATTTCAACTCTTTTAAAGTCCCATGATTGAAACAACTTTTCCAGTTACTCTTTCAGATATAAATAAATTCAATTTCCTTGATAAAAATTCTCGCAATTTTTCTTTTTAAAATTCAATTTTATTCTTTTATCGTGTCTCAGTCAAAACTAAAATATGAAACTTTTAACGTAAATGTTTGTGACGTAAAAATTAAAAGAAAAAAAAATCAATTCGAAGTTTTCCTTCCGTATATAAAAGTTTTCCCCACAGAATAAGTCTTTTATTTTCGTCTTGTCGCTGGTGCTTGTCTAAACTTTCGACGGGATTTAGCATCCAAAATGAGATTGGCTTGTCGTTTAAGAAAAGATCTGCTGGGAACATCTGCTTCCTCTTCCGATCCCACGCCTATTTTTTCCAAAACAGAAAAACTTAAAATATTAAATGGTAATTAAGAAATTTCCTAAGACAGCAAACGTCACCTCCTCCTGCTCCAGGCGATGCTGAGACTAATCCCGTGCTTCTCCCAGTAATGAGACTGGAATAAACTTGAGGATATGGAGTTGGCTTTTCATCAATAGCGAAATTTCTTATTGACGGTGATTTGACTCTTTCCTTCCCTTCAATGCTTTCTTTCTTTACCGACACAATTGATTTAGTTTCAGCTTCTTCTTCGTCATCTGATAATCCACTGTCAATTCCCTCCAATTGACCTGAGGCAATCATTCCAACCTTTACCTTTTCTTCCAACATCTTTACAATTTTTTCTGTTGAAATATTTCCAGATACCAAATCAGGTAATGGAACATTTGTGGCTTTTTCTCCTCCCACTCTTCTTGCTTGTATATCAGCCGTCATTTCATCCACCTCTTGAAGCTTTAAAACCATCTCAACAAGAGCATCCTTAATGGATTGTAAAACAATATTCGTTCGATGAGCTTCCTCTTCTAAAATTGTTTTTCGTTTCTTCTCTTCGTCAATATCTTTCTTAACTTTTTCAAGCTCTTCTTGATTTCTAAAAAGTAAAAAAAATAAATAAAAAATAAAATGATTCAAGGTAATTGAAAAGAAATTCAATAGAATTGTCGATGGATGTCATAAACATACACTTCATTCTCACGATTATCACTAAATTTAAAGACGTCAAGTTGCTGCGTCATTTGTTCACGTTGCGACTCTAATCTCTTTTTCTCGTGTTCTGTAACATTACGTAGGTATGTAAGGCGTGCGCTTGCCTCCCTCTGTGCCAAAAAACGGTCTACTAATTCGTTTGAAGCCGTTATGCCTGTAGCTGTCATTAGTTTCTTAAAATTGCCTTCCATCGTCGTCTTATTGTCGCGTATCGATGTGTCTTCATCATCAATCTTACCACTGCTTGCGGCACTCTCTTGATGAATGATTTTCGTGCCAGTGGCAAAAATTTTCCTCTCGAGACGTTCAAGCTCTGCCTTGCGATTCTCAACTTGTCGACGAAATTCAGCAGCTTGACGCTCTCTCGCTCTATTTGATGAATTTGTAGCTTGTTCTTGTTTAGAAAGAATTCCTTTTGTTGCATCTCTCATTTGTAAAGCTTCTTGATATACAGCTTGAAGTTTATTAATCTCTTGCTGTTGTTCCTTAATTGCTGCTTCCATTTTAAGTAAAGTACTTTCAAATCTCTCCGAATCACTCATCAGCGAATTTTTGATACAGCTTAAAAATGTTTTACGAAGCTTAACGTCATGAAATCTTTTATATTTTGTTTATTAAAATTCTTCTTACTGATATTTCTTTCGAATGTGTTCCGCCTCATTCCATTGAACTTCCATTTTATGAATTTCATTTTCAAGACGGGTTATAAGCTAAAATTGATAACAAAACGAAAATGGATGATTGACGCATCAATATGTTTCAAGCTTTAGATAAATATACGAAGCTGTGAAAATTTCAATTCAACACGCGCTTTTTCGGGAACGTTGAAAAATTATTCTTTGAATAATAGCTAGAATCAAGTATAATAGCTCAATGTCATTATTTCACTTCTTACCTTTCGATTTCGATCTTCCTCCATTGTTTCTGGTGGTCTGTAAGACGTTGCTGTCGCATTTTTCTCATTCTTATAATTAATCAATTTATGGAATTCCAACTTCAATTTTTCACAATACTGTTGCTTCTTAAGAATTTTCGCATGGAATAAATCATTTTGCTTTTTTAAATCAATGATTTGTAGATCGATAATATGAACTCCTTCATCGTAATTTTTCGCTCCTTTTGGGAGTGGGATTTTCTTTTGTTGCTGCAATGTCGAATCTTGTTGTACTTGCTTCTGGTTCTGTTTTGTTGGATTGTGAAGAAATTTAAGTTTCGAAGTAAGAATTTTTATTTCTTTTTTGAAGTCGTTAATTTTTTCTGTAAAATGTTTCTTGTCGACATCCTGAAAGTATATAAAATTAAACTTTGGTTGCTAATGGAATTTAGTCGCATTCTTACCCATTCCTCGACGTTTGCTTTCTTCTGACCCTCTAAGTGATATTTTGGTAGCAATTGCAGAATGAAAACTTTCAACAACAGCAGTTATTTAACAAATAAATAATTGATAGCTTACCTTTAAGAACAATTTTTCTTTTAATCTCAACAATTTTCTTGTTTAATTCTTCTAAATTAGCTTCATTAGTCTTTATTGCTGGTGCATTTTCCATTTTTTTCGACCACTCTTGTTACTGTTTTATGCTTCACTCACTTATGAAAATAAATTTGATGTCAGGGAGAAATTCATTGATCAAGCACACGTTTCCATGCCAGACTGTTTCTCCATATTAATTAGCATAATTTAACGTTTTACGCTGTCGATGTTTTGACTCGTGCTGTATTTTGTGGATAAAAAACTTCGTTGCCAGTTGATGGGAATTTTTTCTGTTATGCTTCACAACACGCCGCTGCAAAATAAATTCAAATTTTAGACAATTTATGTTACTAATTAAATTGAATCTGTAATTATAACAGCTTTGCAAAAGCTCTCTTGCAACTTCGATATTAAAATGTAGTAGAACCAATCTACACGTATAAAATCCACCCACGTTTTACATTCATTTCTTTTAATATCCAATTAAACGCATAAATTATTGGAATTCAATTTTTTCCCTATGAAAATTATCGAAATAGCAAACGGTAAGTTCACAGGTAGATTGAAAAAAAATCTGATTGCAATTAATGATGTGGCATCGTCGTGGGAAGTAAGATAAATTTTCCAAGTGCAATCCAAAACAGCAGTCGTGAAACTTTTGAAGGAATGAAAAATAAAACGAATTCTAAATGTTATTTTTAAAAATGATTCTGAAACTTCCGCATTATATATGTCAACTCCAAAAGAAAATTTGATGGAAATATTCTATCCTTACAAGAATTTAATTACGGAAAATGAGAGTCTCTAAAAGTTATTCTCGGACTTTATTAGTAACTGAGGACATTAAAATGGAATATAAAAATGAAATGAAAATTGAATGAATGTTGACTCAGCTGAAAATTTCCTAAAGCTCTTTTCGAATGATTTTTCAAAGAACCTTTTTCTTAACCATGATTTTAAATTTCAAGCACATGGAAAATTATTATCCGTTAATGGCTTTTTTCTTTTAATTTAATCTCATGATTATTTTATTTTAATGTTTTATCTCTTGATTATTTTTCCCACTGCGCACGTAGCAAGAATTTCAAGTAGTGTTGATGCATAATTTAGAACTTTTTCCATGCTGAGCTTTTGCAATTAAATTACCTAGGAAACATGATCTTTTATGGTAATGTTTTTACGGGAATATTTTCAAAAGAAAATCCATTCATCCCCATACACTTTCTTATGCAGTTTTATGTATAAACAGATTTAAATTCTTGTAAAAAATAAGTATGAGTCTTGAAAAAGTGAAAAAATTATGAAGGCTACACCCCTTAAGTGAATTTCTGTTTTGAATTTGTTCTTGAATGATTCACAATTATCATGACACATTGGATTGAGTTGACTGTTTAATGCAAATAAATTTCCAGTTCAACATTTTCTCATATAAAAGTCAAAAAAGTTATCCAAACAAAAATTGTATTGATTCTCACTAATGAACAAGTGTTTTAAGAATCAATATTCACAAAATTAAGTTAAAAGAAAATTAAGTTTATTGATCGCAATAATTATATCATATGAGAAATTATGGGACTGAAAATTTATTTGTATGTATTAAATTTTGATATCGATTCATTATCGATGCAGTTTATGATATCATCCAAAAAATACTTAGTAGAGGGGGGAGTTTTCATATCTTTCTTTTGGCAGAAATTGTATAAATTGCAGTTTTTTAAAGCTAAAATTATCAGTAATTCATAGAGCATTGAAGAGTATTCTTAACTTCTCTTTGCCATAATGAAGACCTTTTTGAATATAATTCTAATCACTGCTTTTATCGCAAGTAAGTCATTATAAATGTTAAAAAATCAAAATATTTAACACATTTGAAAATAGTTTGCAGTGCATACCATAATGAGAAATGTGTGACGATTCCACCTGGTAAGAAAAGATTAAGGAAATATTATTCCTTTTTAAAAGTTTAGCTTTCACGGTTTTTATCACAAGATAGAAAAATATTAAGAATTCCATTTATAGCACTCTCCGTACAACATTTTTAACACTTTTGTAAGATGCCAAATTTTTGTATCTAAGTTTACATCATTATATTAGAAGTTCATTGTGTTTCCAATGAAAATAAAAACATACATTTATTTTTTTCCTATTTATGAAAAGCAGACGAATCGCCTGAAACACCAGATTCATCTTCCGGACCACCAATATGCTCTGATCAGTGCCCGATTCGAGATCAAAGAATAAGTGTACTCACGCAAGAATTATCTGTTGAAAGGGAAAAGATGATAAGCAGTCTGGAAGAATTACTGAAACCTGATGAAAGGGAAAGCTTTCAAAACTGGCTAACGAATCCGAATGAAGTAGGTGAATACTTGTTACCTATTGGCGTAGGTGAACGACGTATGGATGAAGGTTTAGCTCCATTGGCAATGCCTGTTTGGCCAGCAATAATTATTGCGGGCGTTAGTATAGTGGTTGCTAAAATAGTAGACGTTGTAGTCGATGACTGGGAAGATTCAGGATGCAACCGTTGCCCACCGGTTCCTCCTGAACCTTACGAAACAATAGAAACGTTTGATGAGAATGGAGTACTCAGAAGAAAGGTTACTAGGCAATCCACACCTTCAAAATGAATTTGAAATACTTTTAAATGTTTGGTGCATTTGATCAGTAACATATTTTCTCAATTCATATATGATTCTGATACGTGTGAAAATTTGGATTCAATAAATTTTTTTGAAAACATCTGACTGATTATTTAATCGGGATTTTTGATCCTATTTTTTCATTTGCAAAGTATTTTATACATAATCCGTAAGTTTATAGATACTTGATGCATTTTTTAAAACAATGGAATGCTACTGTGCTGTTCGGGACACCCTTTTTGGAAAAANCTCAGAAGAAAGGTTACTAGGCAATCCACACCTTCAAAATGAATTTGAAATACTTTTAAATGTTTGGTGCATTTGATTAGTAACATATTTACTCAATTTATATATGATTCTGATATGTATAAAAAATTTGAATTCAATAAATTTTTTGCAAACATCTGACTGATTTTTTATCGGGCTTTATGATCCTATTTTTTCATTTGCAAAGTATTTTATACATAATCCGTAAGTTTATAGATACTTGATGCATTTTTTAAAACAATGGAATACTACTGTGCTGTTCGGGACATCTTTTTTGGCAAAATTCCAATCTATATTCATCGTATAGTTAAAATAAAACAAAAGCAAAGAATTCATTACAATCACTACTTTGCCTCATATGATTCTTCTTTCTTTTCTTGTTATTACTAATTTAGTATAAAAGGCAAATTGTTGAGGTAGTGAGAAAAGTTTTGAAATCTTTCATTCGTAGTTAAAAAATCTTGAACAGCGTAAATTGATAAATGTGCATTTGGCGGAAAATTACCAGTTCTTTGCGCAGATCTTATCTGGGAAGCTACTTTAATTTTGGTACGCTTTGAGGGTAATATATGTTGCTGCATTAGAAATGATATTGGCGTAGCTTGATGATTTTTTTATCTGAACTTATAGTTGATAAACATTTTATTTTTGTTGACACGTGTAAATTCTTGGAGAATCACAGAAATCTTCAAAAAAACATTCAAGAAGAAAGTCACACTAAATTCAATTTTAGTAATGACAAATATTCTTAACATTAATACAAGTTAACATAATTTTTACTTCAGATGTCAGCAAGATCT
>CVRI01000048.1:1146861-1183841 GCA_900005825.1 Clunio marinus
ATGTATTTGCATGTATTAAATTTGCATCTCGATTCATTGTCGATGCAGATTGTGATACCATCCAAAAACAATTTCTTAGCGGTGGGGGGAGTTTTAATATTTTTTTTAGGTAAAACGTGTATAAATTGCAGTTTTTTAAAGCTATCATTATTTTAACTTCTCTTTGCCATAATGAAGATAATTTTGAAGACAATTTTAATCGGTGCTCTTATCGCAAGTAAGCATTATAAACGTTAAAAAGTCAAAATATTTAACACATTTGAAAATAGTTTGCAGTGCATACCAAAATGAAAAATGTGTGACGATTCCACCTGGTAAGAAAATATTTAGGAAATAATATTTCTATTTAAGGGTTTAACATTCACGATTTTTAACGTAAGATAGAAAAAATATCGAGATTTCCACTTATAACGCTCTCCATACAACATGTTTACTAACGGTTTAAATACGATACTATCAGTCTCCAAATATTTGCATCGAATCTTTATTCGATGCATCGCGGTCCATTTAGATATTTATATAAGATATTCATAGTATATCCATTGAAATTAAAAATTATATTTAAATTTTTCCCATTTATGAAAACAGAGGAATCGCCTGAAACACCAGAAACATCGCCTGAAACACCAGACACATCACCAGAAACACCAACATGCTCTGATCAATGCCCGATTCGAGATGAACAAATAAGTGTTCTCATGCGAGAAATATCTACGGAAAGAGAAAAGATGATTAATGGTCTGGGAGAATTACTTAAACCTGATGAAAAGGAAAGCTTTCAAAACTGGCTTACAAATACGACTGATGTAGATGAATACTTGTTACCTATTGGTATAGATGAAGGTTTAACGCAATTGATTATGCCTGTACCTGTTTGGTTCCCATTAGTATCAAGAACAAACATTATGAGGGAAAAGGTGGATGAAATAAAAAACATTATAAAGAAGATATGGTTGGATTTATATTGCAAACCTTGCCCAGCGGTTTATTATGTAATAGTAATTGATGAAATAATAGAAACGTATGATGAGAATGGAAAACTCCTGCACAGGATTTTCAAAAGAACAACCATAATTTTACAGTCAACTTGAAATGCTTTTTAATTTTTTCTGATCAGTAACATATTTACCCCATGTGATTTTGATATGTATATGTAAAATTTCGGATTCAATAAAATTTTTGAAAACATCTGAAAGATTTTTTATTGGGATTTTTGTTTCGTTTCAAAGTAAGTTACCTATGTATTTAACATTGTAATACAATGGACTATTACAACTGTGCTTTTCGGGACATCTTTTTTTTTAAATAATTCAAATCTGTATTAATCGTATAGTTAAAATAAAATAAAAGCAAAAAAATCATTACAATAATTATAGGGTAGTTGGCTAGTAGTGACACCACCCCCGAAAACGCGTCCAGTAGTGACACCACTCTATTAGTTTAATTTTAACAGCTCCTAGAGCTTACCGGAGGAATGTGTTAATACATAACGGTAGAGGAAGGTTCAAGGATAAATAATTAACAAATCGCCTTTTCCGGTAAGCCCTAATTGCAGATAAAATTAAATCGAAATAAAGTGGTGTCACTACTGGACGCGTTTTCGGGTGGTGTCACTACTAGCCAACTACCCTACTTCTTATTTTTGGACACAAGTGCAAATGTCTTCTTAGAGTAAATTTATTTCGGAGATTGATAAGCATAACAAAACTAAATCACTAAATGCTTCTTCTTCTTCCGTTTATCGTGTCACTTGAATGTTCAAAGAATACAACAATAAATGTGATGCGCTAGCTGATGCAAAGCAATTTATTCCAATTTTCATAATAGTCTGTCAGTCATGTGGATATGTGCTTGGACTTAACACATTTACAAGGAAAATAATTCCACAACCAGAAGCATTGCAAGGACATTGAAAGTGTAAGAAAAAAAATCCTAAAAACCTAGATTGTTCGATATTTGTCGATACTAAAGAGAAATTGAAATGTAATTTCCAAATTTTCAGACTCGTGTCTAAAACACTCGTAGAAGGACCAAATGTTCGTTCATAAGACAGGGATGCAAGGATATCTTCAATTAAATTGTAAAAGTTATTTTATAAGCAGACTTGATATGGTTTTCAATCCGTGCTCTACACAATGTGAAAGTTTTTCTTGAAAATTAAGATACAACAACATCAGAAGCAGCGACATCCTTGTTAGAAATACTTTTTACGGTCGATAGGAAATAATTGGATGTATAATTTTTTGCCAGCTTTGCCTTTCTATCCTTTCCCGAATGATCCGAAACATGTTCACTTAGATATCTGTTTTCTTTCTTGCCACGGGGAACATGACATCAATAATGAAAGCAAAGCACAAGAGAAAAACCTTGTTACACTAAATCGACAATCATTATCGCCAACTTGTCGTAAGGATATTTTCGTTTCTTTTTTTTCATCTTCGACTTGAAGGGACAAGTTTTGATGACAAACAATGAATCTCTTCATCGATTTTCTATTCCGACATCTGTGTTTGTATTTGTGGTGTCCGAAAAGAAATAACTTTATAGCTAAGATCTAAATAAACCAGCACAAAATTCTTCCTCGAGAAATTTCTTTTTCTTGTGTTACAAAAAACATGAAGAAAAGTTTAGACGAAATCATTATGAAATATGCTCCGTGATTTTCGATGATGATGCTTAGAACAGCAGCAGTTCGGCACAAACACAAAATGTCGCCATAAGGGATGAAAGGAAACTTTTTCAGAATAATAAAAAAGTGCTTTTCTTCCATTTCAATTTCATCATGCACAGAAATGCTTTTCCTTTATCTTCTCTCATTTTTTATAAATTTTCAAACTCGTGTCTTCAAAATGTTTACTTCACATTGCATACAAATTTTTGTCTACTTCGCAACAATGAGCAACAGTAAGGCTGCGAGACCCATTGTGCTTCTTTTTAGAATATTTCACTTGGAGACAGAACGAACTTGAAGACAGAAGCTAGGATGTATGTGAGTTATGTTTCTGGTGATTTGTTCTCGTTTAGTTGTTTTTTATGACATTTGTGAAGGCAATATTTTCATGTTAGCTTGAGAGAAGGAAGGGAATGCAAGGAGAATAGTGGGTAAAGGAGTCCATTTCTGCATCACAATAGATTTTTTTTATGTTTAATAATTTTCGTGGAACTTCTATTGCTTCTGGTTCCATTGTTGAACAGGATGAGAAATATTATCATTCTTTCGTTTCAATTTTATTTCAGAATGCGGAAATTTTTTTATCTTTCGAGTCGCATTTATTGTTTACATTTTTTCGTATTCCAGGCAGAAACATCACATTGCTCTGTATCATTTGGCAAATGTGTGTGCTTATTCACATCGTTTCAGAAAGCGAAACGTGGGCAACTGCTGATGGGTGAAATTTTGAAATAAACAATTTTCCCCGAGTACTTTCTTAAAATTGATATTCAATTTATGCGTGGGATAAATTTTGATGTTTTCCCTTGCCACTACCTAGAGCACTTTCGTTTACTTTTGTTTTCCTTTTGTATTTCATCATGAATGCTTTTCTTTTTCTTATTTTTGTATGTAGAAATGAAAACAAACAATGTTGAATGAGAATTCACGAATGCATTCATGTTGGTATTTATTTTCAATTTTAAAATAATATAATTAAATTCTAAATAGAAAAGCAGACTTAGGCCGTGAGGTTCGGAGCGGAGCCTTGTGGCACATCAAGAGTAAGTGAAGGTGAAAAAGTTGATAATAAAATTTTGTTTCATATTCTACTTTTCGCAGTTGAATTTAAAACATTTTTGAACTTCTGTCATGTCTGTTTTTATTCTCGTATATTCTCTCATGAACTTCTACAAACGAAAACTTTACCTGGCCTTGACAACAGTTTTATTGTTCAAAATATTTCTCTATTATTTTAAAGCATCAAAAAATGTTTGTGGGATTAAAAACAAACGTAATTTATCTTAGAGGTAGAGCAAGGAACTTAAACCAACATCTAAGACAAATGATTGAAAGCTTTAATTAAAACTTTCTTTTAAAGGATATTGTGCCAGGATATGTTTAACAAGGTTGGCAGACATACTGTGAAAAGAGTGAAATTGATTCAATAAACACTTAACAATAAGCCACATACAACCTTCCTTAATTGAATTCTGAGAAAGTGTATATCAGTATTTCGATTCATACCCCCAACAACCAAAAGCATACACAAATAAACTCTTTGCTTGCATTGTGCTTTTCGTTGAAGACTCAAGGCGAAAAAGCAGCAAATTTAGAGAACAGTGAAAGAACAAACACATATGCGGTTCTACCCTTTTACTTAATAGGAACACATGATCCAAATTTGAAACATTGCAAGATTGTTTAACCATCTGAACCGCAAGTATGCATGGAAAGGGACGAAGCCGAGCGGAAATATAATTTAAAAAATAAACAACAATTGAACAATAAAACCAACAATCCCCATAGCTAAACATAAATTTAATTCCATTTATGGGAAAAATGTAATTGAAAAATTGTTTTTTGATTTTATTCCATTTTTTGTCTTCTGAAGAGAAAGTAACTTAATTCTGGGGGAGTCAAAATGGAAATGATATCGACCTCAAGGAAAATTTATTTAAATGTCTGTCTTTTCTTGTTCCTTGTTAATTTATTCAATTATTCAACTTTTAAGGATGTCTCCATCTCCATAATTCATTTTATTCTTAGCCTTACTCGTAGCTACAGTCTGTTACTGAATTCAACACAATATTAATTGTTAGAAATATAATTCTGTGCTTAATTTTATTCGATGTTAGTGTTATTTCAGGTACCAGAAGTTGAAACTTTTGATACTTTTACAAAAATATAACACAAAGTTTTCATAACAATAAGCAAACAAATTATCATGTTAAAAATAACATTCGCTGTATGAACTTCATTAATTAAAAGCAGAAATATTGAAGCTTTTGAAGGAAGCTTAGCTAAAAATAGAATTTGTTTCGAAAGAGATCTGTGAAGTTGAAAAACAATTTCCCTTTCAAAATCATAATAAAATTAAAATCCTCGAAACAAAAATTTTGCTTTTGATAAGAATCAACAAGTGAAAAATATTTAAATAACTTTGATTTGTTAACAATATTTTCATTAGATGTCTTCAGTCCCTTTGATATCATTCCTTACATTGTTAAATATCTACTTTCAAATGGTTTCT
Source organism: Clunio marinus (assembly GCA_900005825.1). Classification (NCBI taxonomy): domain Eukaryota; kingdom Metazoa; phylum Arthropoda; class Insecta; order Diptera; family Chironomidae; genus Clunio; species Clunio marinus. The sequence goes on from CVRI01000048.1 coordinate 1,152,045, forward strand.
TGTTGTTTTAGAAAATTTTGTTGCCCTTTCAAGTCAACTCTCATTCCATAGTTAATATCTTTCCTATCTCACAATAGCAACAAATACAAAACAAAATAAGTTTAAGGACAACAGATCCTTTTCAATTTTGGAATTTTAGTTCTGTAGAGATTTTGTTTTTGTGACATTGAAACAAATTACGAAATTGACCACTCGAGAAGATTTTGTTTCATCATTCCGGTATTTGAAGTTTCTTTCATTGTTTAACTCGGCATTTGAAAGGAAAAGGATGAGATTTTTAACACACTTTAAGTAACGCTATTGGCGATAACATTGAAACACATTTTCAAAGCTTTAGTATTCTTGGAAAAGGATGAAAGCATTGATGATAAAAATTGCCTTGAATTCAATAGGAAATGAGATGAAAGAATGAAAGCTTTCAGGCTTTCACTTGATTAAAAATTGATGTTGAAATGTGAACTTTCCATTGCTGTTATCTTCTAAAGATATTTCCCCTTACAGGAACGTTCACCACATTTTCTTGTTGTTTTTTCAAGATGGACAAGAGTGGAATTTCTAACAACCTTTCATTCACTTCGCATAGCTGAAAGTTTTATTTACGAGAGAAACAAAATCTAAAGACGAAGACCAGCGATTTTAGCAGTGACATCATGGTGAAAGCTTGAACTTCTAATCTTACTGTAAGATTTCAGAATTCTTCAATAATAAGAAATGACTTTCCATTCTTTTGAAAACTTTAAATTAGATTTATCTACTTAAAATTTAATAGACATACATATTTGAAAATTGTCTCGGAAGTTTCAGAATTTTCTTTGTACTTCTTAGTTCATCTCTAAATTTACTCATAAAAAATTCAAATAATTTTTTCTGCGAGAAGGAAAAGAATGTCGGTAGCATCTTAACTTCAAGTAGACAAAGGAATCTCTTTTCATAATGGAAATGCAATAAAGATTGTTTCGAAATTGTTTAGCTTCTCAAGAGAGTCAAACATCGTATTCTCAAACACTTATTTTGTTGGCCCTGAGCGACAGACAGAAAATTTAATTAACTTCATGGGATCTCTTTAGAACTTGAGAACATTCCTTTGATTTTCTTTTATTTTTTAAGCAAGCAGAGCAGGATGAAGCTTCGTGTTTGTTGTGAAAATAAACCACAATAAAAACATCAAATCACAATTGCAATGATAACTTTAAAGTGAAACTTGCACTTGAGGAAATTAAATCACAATGAATGCTGAGAGTTGATAAAACAGAAAATTCAAACATTTCTCTTGCTTTTTCAAGGAAATATTCGAATCACAAATCTTCATAGCAAAACAGATCATTCAAATATTGCAAAACATCATCAACATAAACAGAATTGACAGTAAACATCGCTTTCAGCCTAAAATCTTTTAAACTGTTTTCAATATTTTTAAAGTGAAAATTTTCCTAAGCAACGAGAAAAGCAACACAATCATGGGAGCTTAAGAACCATTTTATAAATCGCTTTTAAATTGAAATAAGCCCCATGTTCAGGGTTGCTGCTTTCGTTGTATAATTTCCTATGTTTCCACATTTTCCGGCCACATCACATTCAGTCAGCAACAAAAGGAATGAAGCAACTCATTCGAATGATAGCAGTTAGCACACGAGAAGATGGAACAGAGAAGAGCTAGAAAACGATATTTAATCATAAATTATGGACCTCCATTCTTGTTTATCCGTGCTGATGATTTTAGAATAGAAAAGTGAGATTGTGCAAATGAACAAAAGGAAAACGACGTTGATATAAATAAAATACCTCGCCTAAACTTACCGCATCGTAAAAATCACATTTGTGGAGTGTTCAGAAGCGAAAGAGCAAGTTAATGGACCATGCTTCAGGTACGCTATGATATGACACAATTATTACCGCCACCACCACCGCTCGTTTGCTCGCCTTTCACTCCTTTCACTTCTCCACAAAAATGAAGTCATTTAAAATTCATTCCGTGTGCGAGCAATTTTCTATGCCATCATTAGTTATAGCTCTTTGCAAAGCAAGGAAATTAGTTAAAGCAATAAAAAAGAGTGGAGGCGAAGTAACTTTTTCATTATTTCTAACCACTATTGTTCTACATGTGAGGTTGGAAAGTTTTCGTGATGGCGAGTTTCATTCGAGAAACTTTCATCAATAGCTTTTGTTCAATGCGACATGAGACATGATGCTGATGATGATGATTACTATGATAAAGAGAATGTGAAACTTATTTGAACTTCTCCGAGTTGTCCCTTTAGATGTGCGGGATAAATGTTAGAGATGGTTAAACGACAGTGTAAAGGGACAAAGTTTGAAGCCGAACAAATGTCGAACAATTTGTCAATAATTAAAGAGGGAAATATTTTTGGGATTTAAAATTGAAGTTGAAGTAAGCATTGAGATATTTTGTTATAATTTGTTACACAACTATTTATTATGTTCACCTACAACATTTCTTGATGGGAGATCGTAACTTTCCTTCATAGCACAACTTTGTTACAAAGTTTTTCTTCCTTCTTTGCTGTTTCATATCAAAACATCATCGTAGCATGTAATAATCGTTCATATACTTTCTCATCCTGCCATGACAACGCCAACATATTTTCTGATAATGAAAGCATTAATTTTCCTCGTAAATATTGTTTTGAAAGTCTTTAAGCCTTCTTTCTGCTTTTGGTTTCATCTTTAATTAGGATATTAAACAACATACTGTCGAATTGCTTTAGATTTACTTCTTCGACAAAGCAATCCATCATTGTGATGTGCTTTAAACATTTTATAAACAAGCTCGGAACTTTTTTCCTCCATTTCTGCGCGTGTGCTTCTCATCAAAGCTCACATTCAAAAGGATTACATTTTATTACCCTTTTAATGCTTTTTATTTTCTTCCGCTCTGATATTTAAAGAATTTTTATAAATTCATTAGACAGGAAATTTATTTGTAATGGAAAATAATTTATTATTTAAAAGATTATTAGCACGAAACGCTTTTTCATTAAGCTAACTATGAAGGACTTCTTAACATTTAAGCTCTCTTTAAAATTTAATGTTTTCTTGTTGTTTAATTTTTCATTTATTAATCTTTAACTTGACTTTAAAGACAAAAGATTTATGTTGTTTCCACTCAATAAACGTTAATATGTTTAGGTGTATGTTGCATCCCACTTCTTAATGTCTTCAACCATTCGATTGTAAACAAGCGATCTAACATTGATAGCCCAAACAAAGTCCATGTGGTTGAAAGCAGTTTGCTTGAGTAATAAAACAAATAAATTAATTAAAAAGTTTCTTTAAGAAAATTCATCGAAAAGTAAACTTACTGGGACGAGATATTTCAATTGAACTTGATTTGCTGTCAATCGGCTGTAAAGCGTATTCACGTCATTTGGGGTTGCCATCCAATCATTCGTACTGTGATAGAAAGAAATTGGAGCGATATGTCCAGTAAAGCGATAATTTGGTGGATAAAGTTGACCATAGCGATAAAAATTCAAACCATCATAATCAAATTGTCTGAAGGTTCTACTTCTCACAATCTGAGCATAATGAATCATGTTTTTCGTGCTTGCACCCGCTGGAGAATGAGCATGAATGACTGGAAGCATCGTACTATTAACTTCTTGAGAATTAAAACCAGCAATTAAGAACGTTGTTATTGAACACATTTCTAAGTAAGTATAAACACATAATAAATTATTTCTCTTCGACATTAAGTCTTTAAGATTCAAACCTTGATATGGAGCACCATCACGGCAATCATCGTAAGCTGCTTCCTTGTCCATTTCACTTGTTGGTGCAAAATAATAAGTTCCCATCATGTTTAGAGCTAACTGCATGCTGTACAGATAAGTAGCAAGCCAAATGACGTAAGGCGATTTAACATTGTGCATGTAAGCAGCTGGAGCAAGAAGTTGACTACTGATAATCTTATTGCCGTAAGTTGGACGTTCACTAATCATGACAAGATAAGCAGTTGTTCCCATGCTATGACCAACATAATGAAGTTTAGCTCGATTTGTATGTACCAGCGCGTAATCAATCATAGCTGGTAAATCAATACTGCCAATTTCATGCCATGAAAAGTCCCAATAAGCTTCTGTTTCATTATTCAATGTGCTGTGGGTATTGGAGTATCGATTTCCTCTTGAATTTCCCATCCAAACATCACTGAAATTAAAAAAAAAAGTTTTTGTGAAATTATAAAGAAGAAGAAGAAGAATGAAAATCTTTTTTTACTATCCCAGATCGGACAACATGTAGACCAGAGATGTTTGTGGACCCATAAGAACATAATCAGCTGATGAACTCAACATTCCATGCATTAGGAATACAACTTGCTTTCCAAAGCGTGGTGGTGAAACTGGGCCACCGGGACAACGATGCATGTTTAAAATGTAACCATCTGATGTCGTGACACGGTGATTTTCAGCTGCATACCCGTATTTACGTAACAAACCAAGCTTGTTAGAGATATGACGTGTTAATGGAGAATGACCAGAATGTCAGGGAAAATATCTCACCACATCCAAACGAGTATCTTCTTCAACATTTGCTTTCGCAAAAGGTATGAAAATGTAAAGAAGTGAAATAACAATCCAAGCCTTCATCCTTTCCGAAGTTTTAAAAAAGACTGCGTGGGATTTGGCTTGTCACAGTCTTTTAAAGTAACAAAGGAATTAATTCGCTAACGTTCGGCTCGATCGCTTTAAACTTGATAAATTGCTGAAATCGATAAATGTAAGTAGAAAAGCCTTAAAGCTTTGAAGAGATTTAAAAATTGTTTGTTTGTGGTAGACGTAAATTACATTTAGTACATAGTTGATAAAAACTTTAGATTGATAAGAATTTAATGTTATTTTTAGTAATTTTATGAATGGAATTTTTTAGTTCAAAAATAAAATTGAGAGAGAAAAGTTTCAAATTATTTTTGTTGTGATGAGAAAAATTTCAAGTGGAGCTGAAAATTCTTGGAAATATTTTGTTATTATTGGATTAGTTGAGATATTTTATTGTTTAAAATATTTGACATTTTTTATTGCTTTTGACAATTTTTTTGTATCATTCAAATAATCTCCAACTTTTCTCTTCAATTAACTTTAACTTTTCTGCTTTTCGTTTCTTTTTTGAATAAACAATTTAAAGACATTTTTGAGATTTTAACTAGCAGAATAATGAAGACTATAAAGATAATTTGAATATCCCAGAAATGAGAACCTAACAAGCCCAAGCTGACCGTTGCAGGTTGTAAATGTGTCAGATTTGGATTTCTCATGACATATTCGCACCACCAAAGTGCACGGTCTAAAGGTTTTTCAGGCTGATCTCTAAACAGTTTCGATCTTCTTTCCATATTTTTATGATATTTCTGTTGATTATTTAGAACTTCAAGAATCGCATTTTTGAATGTTTTATGGGATAATTTATCAAAGTCAATTTTCACAGCTACACCAGCTTTGACACTTTTATGCAAATTTCTGTATTGATCAGCAAGGAAAGGAATTCCAACCATCGGAATTCCTCGCCATGTTGCTTCGTGTGTTGAAAGCATGCCACCATGAGTGATGAAGAGTTTCAACTTCGAGTGAGCCAGAATATCGTTTTGAGGTAGCCAATCACTGATCATAACATTCGATGGAAGTTCCGACAACATTTCCGATGTTTCAAATTTCCACACAAAATTATAGTCAGGGATTTGCCGAAAAACTTCTACAATCGTTTTAATGTTGTCTGCACCAAGACTGTCTGATCTGATATTTGTTCCAAGTGACATCAAAACCGATCCCTTCACACCTTTCATAAGAAACTTTTCAAACTTCTCCGGAAGTGGCTTCGGCTCGCTTATCTGCATTCCACCAACTTCGATAGTATTTGGTGGTAAAGAATCTGGAAAGTCGATGACCGGATTGGAATTTACAAGCGTTAAAACTGCTTTCTTCTCCAATTCACCAGAAGGTGGTAAATCTGATCCAAACATTTCTCTCATTTTCACATCGATAGCTGGCAGCGAGAAATATTTGCGATAGCTGTAAATAAAATAAAAAGAAAACTTTCTCTTGGAATTCCATGAGATTTAATTTAGAATCTTACAATGAATCCAAAAAGCTCATAACCCCGTTCTCTAAGCGTTGAAAAATGTTCATGTCAATGTCGTAAGATAACAGATAAAAGGGTTTTGTCGTCAATCCAAGCTTATCTCCGCCTGTAATATCAACTGTGTAAGGTGGATTACTAAACGCAGATAATCCTATCAATGGTGGATAACCAAATTTGGGCAAGAGACCCAAAAGACAAGAACCAACTGTGTAATCATGAAGAACCAAATCAAATTTAAAGTCTTTTGGATAGTTTCGAATCAGATTTAATCCAACTGCGCTTTTCTGAATTCCTTCACACATAAAAGCTCCAAAATCATAAAATGAAATGACTGATTTAAATTTGCTTTCTTTGCTCATCTCTAACAGATCAATATGGTCTGATCCACTATATTGTTATCCAATAAAGAATAGTTTTAATAAGTTATAATAAATCTCATTGCAATGAAATTACTTGTAATAGTGAGAATAAACTTCCTCGAGATGGATGAAGTGAACATTTTTCGGAACTTTTTTCTCGATATCTGGAGAAAGAAACGTTAAGTTGTGACCTTGTGCAGCAAGTCCATAAACCAAAGCTTTGTTGAAAATAAAGTGACTTGGGCTGAGTGAAAATTTATCAATATTCAAAATTAAAGAAATGTTAAGAATAAATTCCAAAATTTCACCTTGGAATCCCACTAAGCATTAAAATGTTTGCACTTTCATTATTTCTTATCAAAATAAAGATAAGAAATAAAAAAATTCTCATCGTTTACTTGTGCGTTCCTTCCGAGCTTCACAATATAACTAACTGAAATTTAAAAACAATCACCATGATGATACCAAGTCACGGTGAGAAAAAAATGTTATCAACTCAATAATCATTTTATCTTTTGCATTATGCAATAAAATCTTTGAAATTGAAAAGATAAATTAGTTCAATGACCAAATATTGCTATCTAAAGTGGAGTTTTGATAAAGTGCGCAAGATAATGAATCAAATAAATATTCCACAATCATATTCAACTTTTCTCCGTGCTGATTCTGACAAAACATTTTATGACCTTCACAAGAATTGAATGATTTATTTAATTTTATAAAGCTTAGAATCATTTTGATGTCATTCAATTGAATCATAAATATTTTTACAAAATTTGGTTGATCTTGTTTGATTTCACTTGACATTTAACTCAATGTCAAGGTTTGTTGCTATAAATGTCTTGATAATCGTCTCTAATTTAATTAGAACTTAATCAGAGATTCTAGAAATCTTTAATTTTACTTAATTACCTTAAATCACTAAATAAAGTAAAACGTTAAATTGTTAACACGATAATAATTTTATAATCTAAACAAAGGTCATAAAATGTTCTTACATGGCAACTCATGCAGAGTTTTCATGACAAAGGATATTTTATTAAAGATCTTGTTTTAAAATAGATAAAAATAACTTTAATCCTTGAATTTTCCATCATACGACTTCATTCTTGAATTTCTCAGAAGGTTTTCTGCTTTACATTGTAACTCAATCAAACATTCGTATCATCGAGAACTATGAAATCGGTTTTCATTCTTATCTATCTGTAAAAATATTTTGTTTGTTTCATTCTCATATCGTTAAATCAGATAAATATTCAAATCGAAATTCCATTCATGTTTACAAATTCACATAAGCAGTAGCAACAAATTTTCTGTTGTCATGAGTTAAAGAATAAGTTGTGATGCTGAATGGAATACCATCACAAGTCATTCTGCAACTTCTATTTGGTCGCATATGAAAGCATAATGTATACAATGCCATTTCTAATTCAGGCGATGTTCCAATGAAAAATGAACTGACAGTTTTGTTTAAACCATTCAGACTGAAATTGACTTTCACTACCTGAGCGCGCTAGAGTTAAAATATTTATGGTTTAATTTGGAATCTTTTTGTTTTCGGACAAAATAAATATCTAACTTACATCTCTTAGTTTAACTTTTGATAGCCAACCCTTATAGTTCAGTTGATTATGCCTTTCAACGTTCCCAAAATAAATCCAATTATGCAGGCCAATAATTTTTCCTTTCTTTATTTCAGATAGGAATACATGCTCGAAACCTGACGAAGTTCTATTCAATTTTCTGTGTCTGGGATAAAAGTCAAACCATAAAGTTTTAATGAGTTTGAAATGATGATGTGGATCAGATGAAGTGAAACCGGCTTTTGCTAAAATTTCCATGGTCAGTCTATAAGGTAAATAAATTTTAAATCACGACAATTTTATTTTGAAATTATTGAAATTTACTTCATAACTGATGTTTCCATGATTAATTTAATGAAATCATTTTCTTCCATTTCTTCTTCGTCGGTTTTAATCTCATCAATCGATGAGTTCATTTCGAAATTGTCATAAAGTCGCTTCATATTTGTTATAATCGGATCATTGTTCAAGATATTTGTGTCAATCTGAAGAAGACTTTACAGAAAGTCAATTAAAATATTTAACGAATTGATTTGGGATTTGTGTCTCTTACGATTCTGGGGCTTGATCTTCTCCAATATTTGATGCATTTAGAAAGCCTTGGTAATTTACGTTAACTAAAGATAAGAAATTTTTCTTATCTTCATCAAATAATGATTGAGAAATGATTTTCAGTTCTGCATTCGTTATTGTGTCGTTGTACTTCTTTTTGTTGTTTCTTTTTGATAATGTCGGATCGATGTGAACTGTAATGAATGTTCGTTGACATGGGTTAGTATAATTGACTGTTAATAACTGAATGACAATAACGTCATGCTGAGAAGACTTACAGAAAGTCACACCAAATATCGCACCCACAATAACTGTCAAAAATCGCATTATATGATTTGAGAATTCACTTAATCGTTGAAACTGTTTATGTGAATGTTGAGAGAACACTAAACACTTCTTGAGTTTCAGCTTTGCGGGAGATCAGATAAAGACTTCGAGGAATTCTGTAAATAACACTCAGTCGTTGCACGTTTCTCTTTCAGCTCTTTTCTCTTTGATTGCTTGTTTTTAAAGTCACGAAACTTTTCGTGACTGTTGTCATGTTAAAATTGTGACAGGAATGTTTTCAACAGAAATGCATAGCAAAAAGCACAAAACATATTGTTTTAAAGTTTTTTATGTAATCTTTTCATGTGACGTAACTGACATTTGATGGAATGAAACCGTAAAATTGAGATTATTATATTAATAACCATAGCAAATCTAACTGTAAATATTGAAGAATGAGTCGTTGAATGAACTCAAGATATTGATTCTCTCGATTCGATCTCTGTACCAAAATATTGTTCAATTATTTGTAAATATTTACAGAATAAACATGGAAGATTCCAATAATTTCGTATGCTGATAAATTAAAATTTATATTTCATGTCGAAATCATTAAAAAATAATTCATTGCAGTTGTTCAATTAAATATTTTTAAATAAATCTTGCAGTGAAATCACAAATGCTGTCAGATTTGTCTGCACTTTTGCAGAAACTGACAGCATTTGTCGGATGCAAGAATCTAAATTAGAAAACCACAAACCTTTTATATGTTCTTCAATGCTGGGATATTCAGTGTCCACACTGACTATCATACTTGCCTTGTCACGAACTGGGAAGTTGTCTGCCTTATGGTTCATTTGAGAAAGTATGAATTTTCTCTTCGTTATAATTTATGTTAAGCTTTATTCATTTCTAGCGACTGTATGTGGGCAAAGTAACATGGCAACAATCGCTAAATTAATTTTACTTCGTTCTGTATGAAGATTTATAATTTTCCTCGATTATTTTTCGAGCTTAAACATAAAGCTAAAGCATAAAGCAAAGCACAAAGTATTTATAATCCCCCAAAATAATTCACCCCACCGGCAGGCAAAGTTCTCTTTTTGTTTTTGGTTTCATTATCCTGCATTTCACCTCAAGATACAAAAACATTTTCTGTTATACCGCGTCGTTTTCCTCTTTCAACTCGCAACAGCTACGATTTTATCAGCCATAAATTTCAACTTCCACGAGAGTATTTTATTATTGTTTAATGTCTAATTTCAAGAAAGCGCCAAGCGTCGTTGAATGTGAACGGACACTAAGTCGCAAGGCAATGGAATTCTCCTTCAAAGCATGAGAACGGATGGGGTGGGGTGTAGTGTCAGTAGATGGTTGATTTCGGAAGTGAGATGAGGGGAGAATTGCGAGAATGATAAAAAAATGCTACATAAAAATAAATTAACTTTTACAAGATGAATTAAGATAGAATGACAAACAGAAAAATTCGCTTATTTTCGCTTGGGTGCCGTTGGAGCTTCTCATATATAACGCTTCACTTATTCTTCTTCTTATTATTGTGTCTGTTTTGTGTTCTTCGTCTAATTTCGTCGACCATCGCATCACTTTTCCACAGATAGCAGGAAAAGCTCTTATTAGCGACCTTTCTCTCCCACGAGCCCGTCGTGTGACTCACTCCAAAGAACGGAAAAAACGAAACGGAAGCAAAGTGGAAACTGCGAGCCAATTTGCGACTCGACATCTCTCTCTGTGGCACTTTTGAATCGTGAGATACTTAAGTTAATAAAATGTTAAGAAGAAAACTTTCCTTTTTTTCCTTTTCTCTAAAGAGGTCGATAAACAAATAATTCTCATGGCTTTCACCCTTTTTTCGTCAGTTCTGTTCAGCATCTTGAGAAAAAAAATTTACTTCACTTTTTTCTATCTCAAAATATTTACTCCAATTAGCTCTGAAAACAGAACATAACGAGAAAGAAGAGAAAAGTATTTAATTAGCAACTTTAAGCTCTAATCGTATGCTAGAAATTCCCCAGTCAATTACATGTAAATTCATTCACTTCAACAATTTTCATTTGATGTAAATGTCGTCATGAAAGCTTTGAATTTACAATGATCAGAATTTATTCAGCTACCTAATTAAATTTTCGAAATGACATTTCTAAGTCATCATTCATTCATTAGTCGATAATAAACTATTAATAACAATGATTTATTAACATCAATGATGTTTCCTTACATCATCACATTTGTCTTAACCTTTTCCAATAAATTATTGCGTGATTTCTTCATGCTGTTTGGAATATTTGTTGGTTTTGTTGTCTCGTGTTCGTCAGAAATGTCTTCTTCTGCTTTTTCTTTTCCATCTTTGTTATCGTTCGACATCATTGAATTTAATTCTGAAGTCATTTCTCGGTTTCCATTACCATCATCTTCTGTTGTTTCACTCGATATGTTTTGATTTTCGGAAATTTCTCTGCCACTTGAAGGAATTATGTTTTCATTGTCAAGATTGCTTTGAAGATTTTCGAGCTTGATTTTGTCTTTAATGGAAAATTTTCTGTTTGTTGATGCTTCATTTATCGGAAGCTGTTCGTTAACAATGTCAGAAATCTTTTGAGTGCCTAAAGAATCCTTTAAGCTATCGATGATGACCTCGTCGGAATCTTCAAAAACGTGAAAGCTTGGTGATGCTTGTGGAAAACTTTCTGGCATTTGACTGCCTAGGTTTTCGCTCTCAACGTTCAATGATGAACTCACAATAGCGTTGAGAGTGCTTAGAATTGGCGATGATGATGATATTGAAAGACCTTCGTTATCTCTAACAACGTCACTTTCCAACTTCAAAGATTCTTTTTCATCCATATTGAAATCGACGAAATGATCTTTGACATCCAAATTTGAATTGATTTCTTCTTCAATTACATTTGAGAATTCTTTTGTGCTTTCTATCGAAGCTTCATCCGACTTTAAATCGTTATCAGAAAGTTTAAAGTTCTTCGAATCATCTGGCGAATCTTTCAAGTCATTGTCAATATTTGACGCTGATAATTCTATCGTTGGAATTGGAAAGTTTTCGATATTCTTCCCGATTATTGAATTTATAGTTTCTTCAACGATGAAAGTTGATTTCGGGTCTTCATCAGGAAGATGTTCAATGAAAGAATCAGAACTTTTTTCACTTGAAACTTCAAAGTTTTCGTTCAGAATATCTTCGATTGAAGCTTCAAACTCTTCAATAGCATTTTCTGGTGTTAATGTAGAGTAACTCTGGAAAATTTCTTCAATATCTAACATCGTGTTCAACTCTGAAGTTTTAAACTTTTCCAATGATGATTCAAACTCCAGTTCAGTCACGCTTTCTGTCGAAAATTTATGTTCATCGTGATTAGAATTTCGTGATGTGTCAAGGTCATGTTTTTGAATAGAATTTAAATCAGACGAAGTTGTTGATTCAATTTCACTGTGAGGTTCTTTCAACACGTCAGAAGATTTCGTATCATTGGTCTTAAATGAAAATCCTTCGGAGCTTTGATCTTCAAAGCGTTCAGATTCTTTTTGTGAGCTAATCGTTTGAGCTTTGTGGAAATCAGAAGTGTCTTCGACTGAATGTGAAATCATTTCCACAATTACGGTGTTTTTCAAATTTTCTAAAGATTCTTCTGATGTAGGCATTGAAGGACTTTGAATTTCTTTTTCTCTTTCATCAGTTGTGTGAGTTCCTAAGTCTGTAAATGTTTCTGTCGGTTTCGTTTCTGAAGAGGGTTCGTTTAATGAAACGATTTTATCATTCTCTGATGTTAAATTCAATGAACTCGTCGTGGTTTCATCATCATCATCGTCAGTGCTTTTTATTAAACTAACACTTGATTGTGACGATAAAATACTTGACATTTCTATTTCAGACCCTGCAACATCATCTTTCAAACTTGAAGGAACGACAAAGTTGTCACCATTGAAAGTTTTGAAAGATGAACTTTGCAGTGAACTTAGAACTTCAATCGGTGAATCATTTCCATCAGATATTTGTGACACCTTTTCATCTGAACTTCTTCCATTCACTCTTTCATAATCATTTGAATGGAATTTTCTTTTCTTTGTCTTTGCTTTAAATATTTCCACAACAACTGGTGGTTGATCTAAGGATTCATTAAGTTGTCGTGATTTAATTGCTTGTTGCCAAGGGTGCGTCGCCGCGGAGTTTTCCGATGCTTCATCATCACAAAGAAATTTTACACAACACCATTTTTTATTGTCATGGTTTTGAGTGACACTCAACCTGATCAAAAGCCACAAAAAAGTTAAAAAGTTTTCATTTAAATAAAAAAACCTCAATAAAATACAGAATGGTAAAAATTTAATGAAATTCTGAACTCACTCGCTTGTGTTTACCACAACAAAGTCATCTTTTATGCAACTGATTGGTTGAAGTTCATAGTAACATTCGCCCATCATGATTGTACACACTGCGTGAAGTCGTTCAGCCAACACTACATGAATAACAAAGCTGAAAACTACTGCTAGAAGCGTCAAAAATTTCGTCATGTTTGTAATTTTTTGAGTTTTTAAACTTTGATGAAAAATTGTCGACTGAATGGAATTATCAAGGGAAATTTCCTTTTATGTTGACGTTCCAGCAATTCAAAGAGAAATGTGTTTTTATTATTTTTATCACTACACTAGCGTTTTAATTAAATCACGAATTGATCATAAAATATTCTTCACCTTTGTGAAAAAAATTCCAAACATTGCAAAATGTGTCGCAAAAGACATGCCTGGTAAGATGAAAATAATTTTCAAAAATGCATGACTCATCACAAAAAATCAACCCGGAAAATGACTCGATAAAAGTAAAAAGAAATATTTTAGATTTTCAGATTAAATGTATTTGCTGATATCATTTCATAAAAACGTATCAACTCGAATTAAATGTCCACGAAAAGATTTTACAAAACAAAATTAAGAAATTTGAGAATTTTTAAAAAATACGAGACTCAGTGGCAATTTCTCCAACTGGAGATTCATCGTCATCAGACATTTGCACTTCTTCTGGTTTGTGGATGTTGCATTGAGATTTCTTGGAACCAATCCAAGGAACGAGATTGTAGTTAGCAAAGTTTCGGAAAAAGTTTGAACGTTTAGGCTTCACTTCTGCTTCAGCTTCATCAATTTCACTCTTCGGTTTTTTGCTGAAAAGTCGACTGAACGTGTTTGATGGCTTAGGAACTTTCATTTCTTCTTCCCCGAAAAGATTATCGCAACTTTTAGCCTTCTTGGCTCTCAAACTAAAGAATTTCGATAAGGAATTGCGTTTTGTTTCATTGACAGCTGAAGCCTCGTCAAAAAATTTTCCTGCTGGTTCTTCGACTTCCAAATTTACTTCTTCCAGCTTTGTTGTAACTTCAGTCATTTGTTTTTCAATTTCTGTCATTTTTTTCCTTTAAGAGTTTCTTTTCCGCTATTTTTTAATTTCAAGTAAAGATTTTCAAATTAAATTTCACGGAAAATTAATCGATGTCTTGTCATTTGTCACAGATGACTGAGAAGTTTTTTTTTTGCTTATTTGGGAACATTTTCAATGATATCTGAAAAGCATTTAGGTGCACTTAAATACTTCTACTTGGCCACATTTTCTACCGTTTATCAAGAGGATTTAAATGAAAGCATCATTTAATTAAATACCATAAAACCTTTTTAATTAACGTTAAAGACAACCCTGCTAAACATTTGTTCAAAAAGAAAATAAAGCTGATTCAATCGAAAGTAAATTTCATCCCTTCAATTTCCATTTTCTTTTCAATTCAATTCTCAAACGGTAGGAGTTGAGGAGAAGAAAAAAAATCTTTTGTGAAGTTTTGATGTTTAATCAATCAAAATTAAAACGGAGGAAGGAGAATTATTCGTGGGTCAAGGCGTGGGTGTAGAAGATGAAAAGAAGATAAAAAAAATGGGGAAGAAAGAAAAAAAGATCCGCAAAAGGAATAAAATCTAATCATTTCCACCACAGCGCACTCAATTGACCTTGCATAATTAAGACAAATTGATAAATGAGAAAGTTTTCAAAAACTTTATGTTTGCTCTAAGTTCGTGTTATGCTTTCTCAAATTCTTCAGATCAACTTTGACAAGTCGTAAGAGCTTTCCTTTAAAATATTATCGTCGGGATTCATCCAGTCTAACTCTAATTCTTCACTCACAAATTGAAATGGATCGGAACGAAATGCGAGTTGTGGAAACTTTTCAAATTATCCTTTTTCTTTTCCATTACAAAACAAACTGTTACGCTAAACCGCGTTCAAGGTCTTCAGAGGTTTTCGATTCTGCATCTTAAACTTAAACTTTTCAAACGATTTAAAATAAGAAGAGACTTGGGTTGAGAGATAAGATTTGAAAATGGTTCTGTTCGATTATCATCGTGGCAGACACTCAATGGGAAGATTGGTCTAGTATAAACAGAAACGAAAAGAAAATATTCCTTTAGGGAAAAAACATTTCTATTAAAAGCTTGTTTCAAAAATCTTTTCTCTTTCGGTTGTTTGCTAGCTGTCAATTCTAATATCCTTGCAATCCTTTATCTTGAGAGTTATCTACGACGAGATCTTGAAGGCACTCGTTCTTCGCAAGAAAGAAAAATTTGGATCAGACGAAAAGTGTAAAAGATAAATAAATTGAAAAGCAATTTTTGCGAAGCAGCGGAGAGAAAGAAACAAATGGCTTGGAACTGAAGTTGAAGAAGACAGTGAAGTATGGGAGGGTAAAATATCGGCAGGAAATTTAAAACAAAAGGAAAGAAGAGATGTCTTCCCTTTACACATAACTCCAATGGCATGTTTTTCATTAAAAAATCTCAAAAAATGGCTTCTTTGACATATAGAGAGATATGTGTGAAAGAAAGGAAATAAAAGTGTTCAATTGAGTGGAAAATAAAAATTATTTCGCATGATTCCTTCCGGAAAATTGAAATATCCTTTAACTTTCACTTGAGAGATTTCATATTAGATCGGATCTGGTCACATCCATTTAATTACAGAATTCTTCAAGTCAATTAAATTACAATCTATCTATGCAAATGTAAACTTCCTTCTTCAATCAATGATGCATAAAATGTTCGAAATCCATAAAAGCTTCTTTTTAAATTTAAAATTTCCGTTAAAAAGCTTAAAATTTTAAAATCGAGCTTTTTCTTAATTTTTTATTGGAAATAAGTCAATTCAATGATAAGATAAAGAAAATTTCTCTACAAATACACGATAATAAAAGGCCACTTCCAGAGTATAAATAAAACAGGCTATCAGCAAACATTCGCTAGTTGTTTGAGAATGTATCATTTAATAATTAACTTTTGTTACATTTTGTTATCGATAAATGGTGAGAATTTATTGTTTCTGAAAATCCTTAATTATCGCTTTGATTTATTCTTTATTTGACAGTTTTATACGCTTCACCTATAAGCAATGAAATTGGGAACGAATTTGTACTGACAAAAGATGTTAAAATGAAAAATCGTTGGGTTCTCATACCAGACACTAATGGAAGAATGCATTTGGTTGATATGAAAGCTTACAAACCCAATCACGAATCACAACCAGTGTTCAATGTGAAGAGAGACGTGAAATTTATTTTGTCAACACAACGTGTTCAAGGAGTTGAAATAAAAATGAATTTAACATCGCTTTTGAATGCTCGTTTCGGAAAAAATCACCCGACACGATTCTTAATTCACGGTTGGAATGGCGACATGACATCAGCTGTTAATGAGAGAGTCACAAGGGAATATTTGAAACGAGGACAATTCAATGTGATATCAGTTGATTGGTCAAAAGGCGCTGGTAAGTTTCCAACATTGCTTAACTAATAGAAAACTTTACTGCTAACAAAAAATAATTTGGCATCGAATTCTTGTAAGCAATTACTTAATTACTTCTCCTAAAGGGACGCTTGATTACATCGCCGCAAGTTATCGAGTGTATGAAGTTGCAAATTTCACAGCAAAGTTCATTGATTTTTTGGTAGAACATGGCTACATACGATTTAATAATATTCATGTAATTGGACATTCTCTTGGGTTGGTTTCTTATGATGAATTATGTTGAACAATTTATTTTAATCTTCTTTTGGTTCCCGTAGTGGTCACACAGCTGGATTAGTTGGAAAATACGTAAAGGGAGGGAAAATCCGAGCTATCTTTGGTCTTGATCCCGCTGGGCCTTTGTTTGATTTAAATAATCCAGAAGAGAGAATCGCAGCGGATGATGGGTAAAGGATGAATTCTTTAATAAAGATTGATTGTTTTATGTTTTCATCGTAGGGAATATGTCGAGGTTCTTCATACGAATGGAGGCTTTTTGGGCATTGGTTCACCAATTGGGCAAGCAGATTTCTTTCCCAACTTTGGACGATGGCAACCAGGATGTGGCATCGATTTAACTGGCACTTGTTCACATAGTCGAGCTCCAGAGTTCTTCGCAGAATCAATCAATAGCAATGCTTTCATTGCAACACGTTGTGCTTCTTTTAAAGAGATTAAAAATGAACGTTGCACGACGGAATGGCTTAATGAAAGGATCATGATGAATCCAGAAGCTATAAATACTAATTTAAAAGGAGTTTTCTATTTTTCAACCAATAAATACTCGCCTTTCGCTGTTGGAAGGCCAACCTGAATAATCTTTTCAATGACTGCAAATAAATGTGCGTAAAAGTTTATCATTTGATAACTCGACTTGAATATTTTATTTAATGAAGCCATAAGATAAGATAGCAACAACATTGAATTCTAGAAATCATATTTTAAATGCGTTGTGAAAAAAGAAAACAAATCATATTTGATTAGCTTCACGTGAGAGTTTAAAAATACTTGTGATAAGGCAACTAAGAAGTCAACTACCTACTTGACTTCATTTCGAATCAAAACCTTTTTGTTTATGGTTAATGATAAAGATTCGAATCGCTTGTCTACAACTTCCTTGGCATTGTTAACAATGCCGCGTATTTTTTAATCTTAAACTCAGCTGGTGATAATAGTTAAAGTGTTTCTTTTTTGATATCACATTAGGGTATAAATTTGATTAAAATTCGGGAAAATTTTTCAGTGTTCCATTTGAAAATGAATAAGTTTGGTGCTTTGATTATTTTGGTATTGGCAAGTGGTTAGTGTTGTCAACTTTTCACTCAAGTTCAATTTAAGGATTAATTTTTCTTGAATTCTGCAGCTGTAACTTCGTCCCCACTTCTCCGTGATGAAACCGACGACATTTCACCTTTAAGAGAATTTAAGGAAGAAGTGAATGTCGATGATCCAAAACATCGTTGGGCAATGATTCCAGATGGCGATGGCAGAATGCATTTAATTGATTTAAATATTTATCCCGTTGATATTGAACCATCGTGGAATGCTGATCAAGATGTTTTTTTTCTACTTTACACCCGAAGAAATCCAACAAGTGGAGAACGAATCACGTTTAATGCAGATGCAATTCGAAACACAAACTTCAATTCTGGTGCTCCTGTTCGCTTTGTCATTCATGGATGGAATAACGATCACACATCAGCAGTCAACACGCAAATTACTTCTGCTTATCTTCAAAATGGGGAATTCAACGTCGTAAGTATTTTTCTCAAGTGTTGAGCATTGATGATTGAAAAACAAAAAACCAAATTAAGATTTTTTATCACATGATTTCTTTTCTTCTTAACAAAAAACTCAGATTGTCGTTGATTGGGGAGCGGGTGCCAATACAATCGACTACGTAAGTGCCAGAAATAGAATCAACTCGGTCGCAGATGTTGTTGCGAGATTAATTGACTTTCTTGTGAATAATGGACTAACACAAACTACTCGTGTTTATGTCGTTGGCCACAGCTTGGGTGGGTGTTTGAAATAATTGGAAATGATTTCCTTTTTTTTAAGTATCAATGGAAATAATTTTATTAGGTGGGCACACAGCTGGTCTTACTGGTAAACGAGTGACAAGGGGAAGACTTCCTTACATCATGGGACTTGACCCAGCTGGACCTTTGTTCAGTACGGGAAATGTGAATGAGAGAATCGATGCTGGAGATGCGTAAGAAAGAAATTCAGATTTTTTTTCATTACATTGACATCTGTTGCATCTCATTCCATTAAAATATTTTCTTAGAAACCAAGTGGAAATTATGCATACAAATGGATGGACTCTTGGTTTTGGAGAGCCACTTGGACGTGCTGATTTCTTCCCTAACGGTGGGAGATCACAGCCTGGTTGTGGAATTGATTTGACTGGTTCATGTGCTCATGGAAGAGCTCCAACATATTTTGCAGAATCATTAAATTCAGCAGCTGGTTTTGTTGCTAACCGTTGTGCAACATTTGCTGAAGTTGATCGTAATCAATGTACAATTCAATCGAGTGGACATAGAATGGGCGGAGAGCCTCCAAATTTGACCCATAATGGATTTTTCTTATTAGCTACAAATTCAAATGCTCCATTTGCTAGAGGCTAAGAAAATAAACATTTATTGTGTTTAAATGCAATTTTTTATTCTATAAATTGTAGACTTCTTTCACATTTCTATAAGAAATTTTATTTAGTGCCGATGTGATTATTAAAGAATAAAATTAAAAAAAATTGAGTTTGCAGTTTGTGTTGTTTTTTTTAATGGCGTTAAAGCTCTAATTGTGATTTGTTTTCATTTGATGATATTTCGGAACAGAAATCGGAAAGTAATTGTTTTTGTTGTATCAAAAAGCGATTCGTTGGAAAGAATTTAACACATAAACCTCGTTTTAAATAGTTTAGCTCATGAGCTTTTGAAAGCTCTTCAAAAAGTTTCAGAGAATGATATAACAAAGTTACACTTGCTTACCATTAAACGAATTGAAAAGTGTCCAGGAAGAGATCTTAGAACTTTATCCATCCATTACACTATTCGTTATTCAATTTAATTTTTCTTCAACTTCTAATTGCAACATTTAAAGAATTTTTTAATACATAAATGACATGAGATGGTCAAGAAGAGTACACGGGAAAGTCCCATAAATAATTAACAATATTTTTTCTCTCATTTACTTCTATTTGTTGTTTAATTGCCCGAGAATTTTTATTTCATTCTGTCGTTTATCTCTCAGTTTTTACGTTCAATCCTAAAAACTTCGGCTAACGTAAAATCACGATGAAATTTTTGCGATTATTTTTGTTTTTAATTAAAGTTTGATTGCAGTGTAGTATAGCGAAAGATTACCGTAGAAATAAATCAAAGCTCTCTTAAAACAGAAACATATTTGGGTTAATGGCGAGTTTTTGTTATCCTGGTCGACTGTAAGGACTCGGTGAAGCTGATGGTGGCGTGGGTGTTTTAATGCCACGTGTGACGCCATCACCTTCGCAAATATATTTTCCTATAATGAAAAGTTTAATTTATTTTAAAAGTAATTAAAAATTTTGTGATCTCTAATTTACCTGCAACGAAACGTCGTTTCACCAAAGAAATTCTGTAACCACTTCCGCTCAATTCAAAATCAATTCCAGATAAAGTTGTACCTTCACAATTGAATTGTGTGGTCAAAATTGCAGGCGTAGATGGTCCATTGCCAATTTCTAAGCGAGCTCTCAATGTATCGATTCCACCATTGTCAGAATGTTGAGAAATGTCAGTAAAGTTCCAAATAAGTTTGTTCGATTCACCAAGCCTACAATTTAAATATTTTAGTAAATTCTTTCTTCAATTTTTTATTTCTTTTACCATGCTGAATGCGGCTTTGATTGCACATTTTTAACGCCTCCGTCAACTGGCACGGAAATTGACACATTTAAAAGAGGCGAAGGTGATGCCATCGAATGACTATTGTACTTATAATCGATCTTAATGTCAGTGTGAGTTGATTCGCACTTCCAGTATGAGACAAGTTGGAATGGACAAGATTGAGCGCCTGGTTTACTTTTTACAGTATACTTGAGAATATCAACATTGAAATAAGAAGCTGTTGGATTTTGTTCTGATTGACGACGCAGGAGAAGTGTCAAAGCTGACATATTAAACTCAAGTGTTGTTCCTAAACTCGTTGATTGAAGCTTCTCACTAAACAATCATAATGAATGACAATTTCAAACTCTTAAACTGATTAAAACACTTACACATTGATAAGCTGCTTGTTCGGTAAAATATTCTCGAGATTCTGAACATTTTTAATACGGAAGCAAAGCTTGGCGGGATTAGGATTATTGGCGAGAACATTGACAATACCAGCAGGGAAGGAAAGCATCATATCGCCAGATATTTTCACCTGACAGCGAGATTCATCGCTTCCTCTGTTAAATGAAAGAAATTTAATTAAAATTATGGTAAAAAAAGGAATAATTGAAAAATTACTTGAAAAATGCATGAATAATCTCATGGAAGGCAATTGCAAGTGGAATTGTATCACTCATGCCAATTGTTAATGGCGATGGTCCGCGAGAACCAAGCCCAACACCAGCTGTTCGGAATTCTAAACTTCCAACACTGTCAGCTCTTGCCATTGTCGCAGGTGACACACGACCTGCACGTATTTGTTCAGATCGTCTTGATGGTGGTCGTGGAATGGCAATTGAACTATTTGGAGTTGGAATTTGTCGTTGAAGTTTTGACGTGCTTGATGCAGATGCTGGTGCTGAAATGTCACCAACTTCAGAGAAGATATCGCCAAGATCAGCATAGCGGTTGGATCTGTGAAAAAGGAAAGAAAATTAAATTTAATTCGTTTATAGCAGTGGTTCTCAAACAGTTTCTCAATATTTACGCAAAAAGTTGATTATTTTCAAACTCATATCATAAAAATATATTTTTCTATCTCGTTCAGATCAAACTTTCAGACATTTAATTATTTTTAACAAGAATTAAATGCAAAAACTACAAAAATCTAATCAAATGTGTCGTAAGTCAAAAACAGTTTGAGAAACACTGCATCTACATGATTATTAACATTGAAGATGAAAACTTACGTGGAATTATTCGTCAATGACAATGTTGGACTTTGAAGTGGCGCATAAGGATGAGCTGTTGTTGGTGTACTCGCATTTGATGCAATTGGACTCTGCTGATGTTGCTGAAAAACATGATTAAGACTCATTATGTCACCGGCTTTATCAGCCATCTGTTGCGACATTGACTGAGATCTCTTCATGTGTTCATTTTCATTTTGTGAACTACGACGTTCTTTGAACGAATTCAGATTCTTTTTTTTAAAGCACAGAAAACACACACATACACACAGAAATATGAGCGTTATGTGAGTTAGTTACGTTTTGATAAAGAATTTTTTACGATTGTGGCCGAAATATGAAGAAAAAAACATGAAAGTAAAAAAAGGAATGGCATGAAATATGCAAAGATTAGAAAACAAATGTGAGCTTGGAATCTCAACAGTGATTCCCAACATTTGTTGTAAGGGATCATTGAAGGCTTTTATCGCAACGATTGCATGTTCTCATTTATAATTGTTGGGAGAAAAGCCTGCAAAGTTTCCCTCACTGAATTTTATGATAGCATTTCTATGAAGCAACAAAATAAAGCGGAAAAAAAGCTTCAAGTGAAATGGTGAGTACTAAGGGGATGAAAATCTCTGTTCACATCCCCTTTTTAAAACAATAAAAAGACGAAAAAAGAAAACTAAATAAACTTTCTTACCGAAAGTACACCAATGGGAGATAATGAGAGATTCTCGACTGTCGCACGAAGCTCATCAACCGATGCGGAAATTGGCGCAGTTCCGTTGTTTAATGGCTTAATTTCAACATGAATTTTACGTTCTATTTCATCTTCACTGTCACTATCAGAACTTGAATATGAGTTTGCTTTAAAGAAATAATTAATAAAATAAACAATTTAATTAAAGACTTTATTTATTTTACTTTTCTGTGGCGATCCATTCTTCTCCCAGCTCTCCATCGGTGGCTTAATTGAATATTCATCTTCATCAACTTCAGGTGTGGCTGTCGGTACAACAACTGATGATGAAGTAAATGTTGGTGTTGTGATGGTCGCATGTGATGTTGTTGGTTGACTCGAAACCATTTCCGGTTTCAATGAGCCACCTGATATTGCTGACAACGTGTCATCTTTCTCTTCTCTGTGTAACGAAAGCAAAAATTGACGTCATTCATGAACTTCAAACCAACGAAAAAGTAACAACTTACGTATCTGATTTCGTTTCTTCTTTCGTGCTGTTAGCTTCACCATCTTTCTTCTTTTTGCTGTTCTTCTTGGACTTTGCCTTTTCACGACGACTTCTTAGAAAACCCGAAACTATGCAATCATTTTGTGCGTTTTTGGTAGAAAATAAAAATGAAAATGGAGAAAGAGAGAGAAAGAAAAAGTTTAATTTTAATTAATTTAGTAAAAAAATTACGACCTCTAAAAGTAGTGTTTATAACTACAACTACTCATAACTCTATTTAAATTAACTATGTGTATCCACCTAGAAAAGAAAATATGAAAACTGAAAAAAATGAAATTTCTACTCATGCTTGAAAGAAATTCATTTCATATTTTCTTGTATAAAAATAAACAAGCTAAGCTTACGCCATTCTCCATCACCCATGCAAATTGCAGTGAAGAAAAATATGAAAACGCATGTGATGGTGGAAGGAGAAGCGACAAAACAAACAAAACAAACAAACTAACAATAAAATGTTATAAATTGTATGTAAATAGGTCAAAGTCATGGTGCTGCAATCGATTATTTCTTTCATCTCATCCTTCATTCAACTTGAAAATAAAATTTTCATTAATCATCTGAATTCGAAATCAAAGAAAATTTATTCAAAAACTTTCTTGGTAAATATCTCGATTTGAATGAACGATAAGAAAGAAAAGTCGAATAAATTTCATGCAATCAAATTCAAATACAAAGAAAAGCTTTCACCTTAAATTTCAATGCTAAAAGCGTAAAAAATTAATTAATTAAATATAAAAACATTTTTTCGAGCCGTGAATACAACATAAATCACAACATCAAGCATTTCCCTTAAAAATACAAAAAATAATTTATTTAAAAAACACTTCCCGCCCACTACAAGCACGAAATAAAGAACAAAGACTGATAGAATGTTTACTTGTTCTCCAAACGGGTCAACCTTTCATTATTATTATTTGGGAAGGGTTGGGAGATATAAAAAAAGAAATGAAAACGAAAAAAGCTGTGAAATGAAAACACAATTTTCAAATGTCTAAGCAACTTTGTGTCTCTACTAAAACATAAAATGAAATTAAAATTAATGTTGAGTTGAGTGTTTAAAATATTTTTCTTTTGCGTTACACGAATGTGAATAATTTTTTATCTTTCTGATGTTTTCGAAATATCTGCCGGTGAAATTTTGTTTAATTTTAAAATTTGCAAACGCAAACAACAAGGAAGAAGAAAAGTTATAAGTGAAATTAAATACATGCATGAAAAAGAAGCCCAACCGGAAGATAAAGAAAAAAAAATTGTTGTAGGTATAAAAAATGGTGAAAATCAAAAATAAAAGTTTACATTTTGATCCACGCAACGGATTGCGTCCAATATAAGTCGATAAAGGTGTTTGATCGACAGGGCTGGTTGGTGCTGATAGAACTTCATTATTAGCATTCGAATCACGACTTCCTGTAATTTTGGTCATTTTATTCATTTCATTAACGCTTTTGCTTTCTTCTTTTGCCGTGCTTTCATTGAAAGCTTTTGAAAAGCTTCTTTTTGTTTGTTTTGAAACTTGAAAATCATTCACGGAAAAAAATTCATTTAAATATTTAATCTCAATGCTTTTTAAAATTCACAACTAAAAATTTGAATAAATAAAAACCAAGAAGTGAAGTTAGAAAATGAGAAAAAAAAGTCGCGAGTCGTGTTGCGCAAGAGTGGAATGAATGAAAAAGAATTAAAATGTAATGTCTTTTAAATATATTAGCGACTAGATGTGAATGATTTCTGGCGGGATTGTTATGAAAGCAGCTGAGTATTCATGTATGCAAATGAATCAGATAGAAGAGAATGAAGTCAAAAACAGACAAAAAGGAGAAAAAAAATAAAAACTTTCAAAATGAAAATTATGCAACGTTCTCTTGACTGC
This sequence comes from Clunio marinus, assembly GCA_900005825.1. NCBI lineage: Eukaryota > Metazoa > Arthropoda > Insecta > Diptera > Chironomidae > Clunio > Clunio marinus. Next base: position 1,176,959 of record CVRI01000048.1, read on the forward strand.
AGATTTATGTTTTTTTTTCTTAAATATCTTCTTCTCTTTTTGTTTGTTCTTGTTTTCAATGTAAATGTGTGTTTGTTTTACCCTGGGAATTGGACATGAAGAGATTTAAGAGGGAAGTAGTGCGGCGGGAAGATTTTTGTTGTGGTTCTTTTGACGGTTGTTCCACCGCATGTTGATCCAACGCTGACGATTTGTTACCATTTTTGTTAAATTTAAACATTTCCCCATAACTTAATTTACTACTTATTTTCGTACTTGGGGGAGACGCACCCTCCTGTCCATTAGATGATGTCGCTGTTGCTGTCATTGTTTCATTTTGTTGCGAACGGTGAGCAACTGTCAAAGGACTTGCTGTTGTGGCACTCGAGGACGTTGATGTAGCCGACATATTGTGAACATTTGATGAAGTCGCTGATGTTGAACTTGACGATGCAAACCAGCTAAACAAATGGCTTTCTTTTTTACCACTTGTCGTTTGTAATTGTTGTTGATTCGAGGAAGATGACACAATCGATGGTGAGTCACGGGACGACAATGCCGTTGTATTATTAACACCAAACGATGATGAAATAGCGTGCAAATCATTTACACCCGATGATGATATTGTCGTTGTGTCGAGAAGTAAATTTTGTGATGGAACATTGGCACACAATTCGACATCAACATTCGCTGTTTAATTGTTGCGAAGAGTTTTTATTTTTTATTTTTATTTTTTGTTTCAATGAGTCAACAAAAGAAACGTTAAAAATTTTAATCGAAAGCAAGAATGTTTTCATGAAAAAAAAAGAAATAAATAAAACAAAATCACAATAAAAATCAAAGAAAAAGTCATGCAAGTCGTTAATAGAAAAAAATAAATAAAAGAAACTTGATCAATGTTTCTTAAATAAGGGAAACAATTCTGTTATGAAGAAGTTCTAGAACCAATTTGTGAAGCCTTTTAAAAGAAAATCTTTCAGAAACTTAAAAAACATGAAAAGTCGAATTGACATCTAATGAAATCAGCATTCTCGAGACATTTAAGAGCGACAATTTAATTTAAAAAATAGAAAGGAAAGTCTGAAATTGCATCACAATAAGTTTTTATTGCTGCACTTACCTGGCTTCTCCAACCCAGTGTATTTATTCAAAACAAACTGCTCCAACAATTTATCGACAGTTAAGTCTAAGAATTGACGTTTAAAATCAGTGTGAACCTGTTTTTTGATTTATTAAAGGGATTTTATTACTTTAGAAAGGATTTCAGTTTATTAAACTTACTTGTCCCACCAGATCGTGATTATTCTGAACAATTTCAATGTACATCATGATGAATTCTTTCATCTGCTTAAGATGTGCTTCTTCGACATCTTGAAAGCGCTGTTGAGTAGGTGAAATAAAAAACGAGTTCAAGTTGTTGGGTCACACTTGACTTGCTTACCTTGCATGTTACCGTCATTCGACGTTCAAACTCTTGTTTTATCGGATTTTGTTTTTCCGCCAAATTCTTGTATTCATCTTGAAGTTTCTTCATTTTCGCTTCAGCCTTTTCGATGTCTTTCGCTGATGCATTGTCTCTTCGAAGTTTCTCCACTTCTTGAAGACGAGCCTGATAAAGATCCTTCGACTTCTGTAACGCGACCGTCGATTCCTTCATTTGCTGAACTGCATCTTGAGTGCTCGATTCCTCTTCTTTCACTGTTTTATGTTTCTTGTGAAGTTCATCGGCATATTTCAAAATATTCTTCACCAATTCAGTTGTTTTCTGCACCATTTGTGTGTGAAGTTCCGATAATCGTTCAGCTGATGTTTTCAGGATGACTAAAAGTGGTGAAAATGTTCCCGAAGCACCACTCGAGCCCACTTTGTGAGCGAGTTTCAAAAGCACCTTTGAATTTTGTTCATCAAGACTTGAACGCTCTTTAAAATATTCCATCAGCTCTTTACTAGCCGCTACACCATGCTTCATGTTGTGGTAAAGCACCTCGTAGCCATTATTTTTATCGCCCTAATTGAAGTAGAAGTGAAAGCAAGTCCATTAATTAAAGCTATCAAAAGTCACAGTCCGATGAATAAAGCAATCTTCTTAACTTATGAGCATATCTAATGTGACCACGCGCGCGCGAAAAAGCTCTTCAAAAATAAGTTACAAAAAACAAAGATTAAGCAAAATCATCGTCATGGAATGTTTACTCGTCAAAAGCGACATAACATTTTAAAAATAGATCTGTGTTCAGAGAATGAGAAGAAGAAATAAATTTTGATGACGATTTCACTTACAAAGAAATTAATTATGACTTGAAATTCCTTGAAAAATATCTTATCGATGATAATAAAAAATGTTTTTATCAAAATCAATGTTTAACTTGAAGCTGAAGCGTCTTTTTCATTTCAAAATTGTCATTAAATATCCGGATAAAACTAGAATTTGTTTACATCGAAAATCTCAAAAATAATTAAAGAAACGAAGAGTGGAAAACTTCTTTTTTTTAAATTGGAATTAAACAACATAAAAACATAGCAAACGATGTGAGACAAGATTTTAAATTGTTCTAAACTTTAAATATTCCTTTAAATTTTTTTGTTTGTCAATGGAAGCGTAAAATTATTACGAAGTTGTTCGTCGTCTCGTTCGAGTGTATAAAAGTTTGTTGTTCATCGTTATTACATCAGGTTACACCTACGCGAACAACACCAGCATTTCTATGAGGCAGTAGACACAACAAACACCATATCTTGCCAATTATTATTCACGGAATATAATGGGAAAAGGAAAAGTAGCGAAAACGATGTGAAGTGGATCGTAATAAAAGAACAGTGAACGTTTGAATGTTGTAACAAATTCATTTTTAGAAATCTCTGGAAATTTACAACAAAGTTTTAACTGTAAAAGAAATATTATTAATGATTTGAACTTCTTTGAAACGTTCAAAAGGCGTTTACTGACCAGATAATATACGACTGTACATAAATATAAAAATAAAATATTTAAAAGAATTTCATTTCTCATATAGCGCAAAGATCATGTTGAAAAGTGCGATGGAGAATCATCAGTAAAAATATTTCAGAGACGCAATGGTAATCGACTCAATACGAAGCGCAACAAAACTCGAAAACGGCAAGAGAACCACAATCCATTAAGTCAGCTTGTGAAGTAAATTCAGTATTGCTTCATGTCTTGAGAGTTGAGACAACTTACAACTCAACTCAAGCGAGACCATAGAAAAATAAAGTTGAATGAATGAAAATGAAAGAAAAGAAAAATCTCATTTGATGATTGCGAAGTAGTTTTTGTGCAAGATTCAATTTTTTTTGTTTGTTTCATTTTTCTTAATATGAGAGAAAAATTATTTGTCAAGTCGTGAGATTTGTGGTTTGTCTTTGTAATGAATGAATGAATGTGTTTATCAAATGGTACAATCAGTGTGTGGGTGGTTGACAAAGAAAATCGTAAACCTCATTTAGTGTGTCATCAACCGAAAGTTAGTCAGTCAGTCAATCAAAGGTTTTTTAAACTGAATTCTCTCATCACACAAAAAAGTGGAAGACAAAAAAATATAAGAAACATCGATCCATCAAAAAGTAATAATTTTTTTTCCATTATGTTTTGCGTCTCTCTTTTGATTCATGAATTTCTGCTTGCGTTCGTTGTTCTTTCGACTCAAACCAAACCACTACTGGAGTAAAATCAATACAATACTCAAGGATTTGTAATTTACGTTAATCACACATAGTATCGTTATGAATATTTCAATGAATGGAACTTCTTCTCTGAAGGCAATGTCCTAAGCATAAACAGCAGAGAATATTAATAAATATTATAAGTATCTAGATACTTAGATATTTTCTTTTACGGTTTCATCAGCGTTTCATGCTCGCGTGCAAGCAATTTTCAATGCCAGAATCTTACAAAGCCATTCAAGTGGTACCAGATGTGAGAATAAATTACACAACTTTACTACTTCAGGTTTCGCAACCTTAAACTTTTCTCAAGGAATCGAGGAAAAACGCAAAGAATTTTTCAGAACTTACTTACATTTTTCCATCTACTCTTTCGAAAACTTCTAATGAAAAATCGAAAAACAGAAGCTTGAAATGAGTTAAGAATTTCAACCTTGCGAAAAACTGTCCTTGACTACGCAATGTTAATAATAAAGGCAAACAACTTGTAATTCACATGATTCCATAATCGTTTGTCGTTTCTAATTTCGCTTTACCATTTGCAGTTACTAAATTCGCTTTCTATAAACTGTTTGGCAATGTTAAAAACTATTTGAAATAAACAAAAAAAGGCTTGAAATATTTTCTCAATCGAATTGTTTGATAATGCATTTTATTATCGTATTTCTATCATATAACTAACGCTAAATGTTTCTTATCAATCAGTAGATTCTTGCTTAATTATATTCTCTAAAGGTGTCTGTGACGTATTCGTTAATCTAACATTTTCCTTCGTCCTAAAAACATTTTTTTTCGATATTTTCTATTTGTTTTTCTTATAAAATATAAATTTCTTATTATTTTTTCAACTCTTTTGCTTGCTTCTCGTCTTCTTCATCTTTGAAAAAAAGAAACAAAAGAAATTGTTTTCTCAATTATCTCACAAACAAAATATAAACAAGAAAAGAAAAGAAAAAAGAAGTTATTGTGAGTGTTTTCTTTTCATTTCTCTTATTTCCTTTATCAATGTTTCTTTTTCTTTTGAAGATTATTTCTTCAATTCATTTTATCAATGTACAATTTTTTTATATTTCTCCCCTTTTTTTCTTCTCATCTTCACGTTGATTAAACTAAACTAAACATGTCGACACTTAACAGTATAAGGAAAAAGCAAGCATGAAATGTCTGACGAGATGATAATCAATCTAATTTAACATTCATTCGTTGGTAGTTAGCTATGTCTATCGTCCGAGTGATATGAAAATGAATGAATCAAGATTGCTTATGATGAAATTAAATTATGATCACTTCGACAAAACACTTTCATGTAAGAATTATCAAAATATTATCAAAGTTTGATGAACTCTTAAAAAAAATGATGTTAATTCAAAAAGTGAAAATCAGCAATGAGAAAAATCCCACAATTGTGTTGTTGATGACAAAAGTTACGGTACTTTGGTCCATGACCATTACAGGTGAATCTATTTTTACAAATTGCTTGTTTTTTTTATCCTCGTATATTTTTTTTCTTCGAAAAACATCAGCAATGACCTTATTAACAGCAATTGAATCATTCTTTAATTTAATCATCGATTATTCCACTCTAATAATATTTCATTTGATGTTTCGCTGAAATATTGTCGTGTGAAGAATTTCACCAGCATTTTTTTTCTTTCTTTTGTTGTTGTTTCCTTTTTCAGCTTTTAAACGGATGAGAAGAGGGAAGTAGGCAGTCTCAATTAATTTTATTTATGAACTATGATTCAATCGAAGGGTTGAAAATTATTATTCTGTGAAAACGAAATAATCTTTTAGAGATCAAATAAAAATTGTTGTGAAAGTCACACAAACATTACATAATTATTTGGAGTTTGGGTGGCGATTTTTTCCTTCTTCTATTTTTCATATTTTTACACCTGAGATATCGTCACATTGATTCCCAGATTTCCATTATCAGCGAACAATTGAGCTATTGATGTATCAAACACTAAACAGTCGCTATTCATGATGGCACTGCTGATTCCTTCGTGAATACTTCGAGGCATCGCCTCCCATGTCAATCGACGACGATTCCCGTTCAGTTCAAGGCGATAAGCGAAATTTTCAGCTTCTTTTCGAGAGCCAATAAGTTGAACAATTGCGAAAAACTGTTGGTGACCGTCAAATTTTTCTTGCTTTTCAAGAACTAACATGAAGTTGTGACCAAAGCAAGATTGCATCATCACCCAGTCGACGGCCCCGGGAAGATTAATGTCAGTCGCGAGGAACACAATATCCTCACCTTGCAATGTCGTGATACTTTTATGATGCATTATAAGATGTGGCATGACTGAATCAAGAGAGCCCTGCCATTTACAACTTGCCCCGGGACACGGACACAAGTATGGTCGAAATTCACATATTTCCTCATGATCGGGCTTTTCTGTGTATACGAGCGAAGCAGCACAGCCATTGTTTGAGTGCTTGCACGGAAATTTTACGTTTGATGCAACCTTTTCCATAGCTAAATTTCTAATATTTCCCAGAGAACCTCGGCAAGTTGGACAACAAGTTAACTTAGAGCGGCAACTGGAACAGACAAGATGGCCCATTTGACACTGGAGAATGGGTGGTAGAACGTAGTCGAAGCAAACGGGACATTCAAAGAGAGATGCCAAATCGGGACCACCATCCGATATCGAAGAATTTGACGATGTCGATGAGCCGTTTAAGTCTTTTCTCTTGATGGGAATTTTGTGACTGGACATTATCGCAAACTACACGAACGGATGCTATCTGACGCACTGCTAATAATGATTTCCATAAAAATTCCTCTCGCCTTCGGTTTCTCGTCTATTTGCAAATTGTATATATTTTTTCTTTAGTACCTTCTGTGTACTTATTATGTGCGTATTTTGCTTTTTGTATTCTTTTTTTTAGAATTTCAACAATTTTTTTCTTTCCTTCTCGCTCTATAACTTTTCTTCCATTCAGTTATTTTGGTGATTTTGAACACAAATTTCAGTTTTTTTCACTTCACTAACTATTTAATTTTACTGTTTAAGTGTCAAAGTTTCAGAATTTGTCAAATAAAAGATAAAGAGAGCACTCTAAGGTATTTATTTTCACTACATATTAGCTGACGATATTGAACTGAATATTTTTATGAAGTTCGAAAAAATGGCTGCACAAGTCACATCTGGCAACACTTGTATTATGATTGTTTCGGAAATGAAGACTTGCTTTGTGACGTTAATTTAGATGA